>OX596265.1:6623270-6724639 GCA_951394255.1 Polyploca ridens | reverse complement strand
GTGCGTCAGTTAGGTTATCAAAAAATATTGGACACGTATTTTTTGCTTTATGAAATCATAAAAAAATTACAAACATTAAGCGCGTCAAAGTTTGGGAGAGGGGCTCGTGACGTCACTGAGTAAAGAGTGTAAGGCGGTTCACACACACACTCACATCACACTGCTCCTCACCACGCAGCGTAGTGCGTTAATGCGTCTTTTAACTTTGCTTGTAAGTATCTCCGTTTGTATAGGAAACACGCACAGGCCAACACACTGAAAATGCATCTACGCGCGTTCATGCAGATCACGCGCCTACATGCGTCGTTCAGACGCAAGGTATGGCACACTGAGTCTCATAGTGCCGTGCGTGATTTTGTATGGAATGAGTCAGAGCCGCCGTCAATCCACAGAACGCAACTACGCGCATGAGTGCGTAAAATTAGTGTATACTTTCACCCTGTGGGGCAATAAATATCTTTTCTTTCTTTCTAAACAACCCGCACGATGATGCAGATCTTCACTCAGGCAGTGTGATAAACACAACGTGTCACACGGAACTTTAACACACCTTATATTCGTATTTTTTTGTTTGACATAAAAATACTATATAGAATAATGTTTTTTTGATTATGTAAATGACGAACAAGATTATAGATTTTTTCTGGAATCTATCCAATTATTAGAGGCTATTTTAGCCAGCATTATGAACAACTTTTAGTATGGGACAAACTCCAGCCAGATACTACAAAATATTACTGCACTATTGATCTTCACAATATTTTCCTTTAGCTAAATATATAGTCCTAAATGTACTAATAAATTAAAATATTGTGGAAGTATATATTCCCATAAGTTCCAAGACTTCATCTAAATGTTATAAATTACTTTCATGTCTTGTCTACACGGATACAACAGAATCCCATGGTAATTATTCCTTCCATATTACATAAATTATCTTCCTATATGCATGTATAGACAATTATAGTAAACTATGTACCCACAGGCACCGAGCAAGGGTGGTCGCGGTCGACGGGCAAAGTCTGACAGCGAAGAGGAGAGTGAGAAGTCCGAGAGTGAGAGTGAGAACGAGTCTGGCAGCGACGCAGGAGAGGAATCCGACGTTAGTATATTCCTTACAAAAAGATTTTTTTTTAAAAGAGTTTTGTGTTGGCTTACATCAGATATTTGGATGGCAGAGGTTTGATGGATTTTGGCAGAGGTTTGAATTTAGATATCGATATAATATACTCTGTGACAATCGGAATTTTACTTTACTTGAAAAATGATGATGAGAGAACTAGGTCAGTGTCCATGCTACTGTGCATTGTCGGTTTGTAACGTATACGCTCCTATACCATTAAACTCATTGAGATAAAGCAAAATTGACGCGTTTCAAATTGGAAATACATCCTTAAAAGTCCGTAAAAGTGCATATTATAGTGTGTTTTTATGTTTAGGAGCCCAAGTCGAAGCGCGGGCGACCATCAGCATCAGCATCAGCATCGGCGGTGGCGAAGGGCCGCAAGGGTCCCGTCGCGAAGACCGCCAACGCTAAGGCGACGCCAGTCAAACGGAAAGCGCCTACACCGCCCGGTAAGTTTAAATTTTTCTTTTATTGTTTGTGTTCGAGAGATTAATATTGAATTTCCATGCGTTTCGGGATACCTTGGATCTTTGGGTCGTAGCGCTATGATCCTTTTATCTGACTCAAAGGAAAACTATAACAATAAATTTTTCTTTATACTCTTTCTGTAGTCTCCATTACTTACTACGCGCTTATTATTGTATACATCTATATTTTGTAAAATATCACTTCATTAGTCCAAAATACTTAACATTTTTCTATAATGACATTCCCCTGACTTCTCGATGGTTACTGAGTTTTTGATAAACTGATAACAATAGCTTATGAGAAATCCTACATACAGCAAAGAAGAAGGCGGGTGCAGCGAAGCCAGCAGGCAGGCCGGTGAAGAAGGGTAAGAAGGCCTCCTCAGATGAGGAGTCGGCCGAAGGCAGCGAGGAGGAGGAGGAAGCCAGCGATGAGGAGGAGAGTGGTGAGGAGTCTGACGCCCCCGCCGATAAGAAGGCTAAGCGGCCGCCTACCGTAAGTACTATGATGATGTCACTTGCACAATATATTTTGCCAGATTTTGGGTAGGGTCGATCCTACGAATGCCAAATTGAGCCATTATAAACTGTAAAATCCCTTCAAGAGCAGATTGAATAGGAATAATGTCATCGTAATGGCACGCTCAGTTTCATACTTATTTCATGAACATGCTGTATTTAGCTCTGTTTAAATCTGTGCTATCTAGATTTTAATATGTTTTTTTACTTTGTTTAGGCTTATGTTTGTAAGTGCACAAAGCCTAGAACGAATCTGACACCAAGTCCCAGAACATCAGTAAAAGGTTTCATAGTTAAGTTTGTTTGTCTTTTATACATTTCGGTAAAGGAGATGTACGTTCTTATTGTTCCGCTTCTATTTCGAAATAACGTCTACATCTGCGCGTGAGTTACCATAATATTCAGCCTCGAGATGTTCACTCCTGATAAGCCACCTCACAAGTTATACCAAATTCAAAACTATAGTTATTTTAACAACGTTTATTTTAGTATCGGCTATTGTTTTGTTTGTCGTATAGGATGATGAAATCAAGAAGTACGTGAAACAGATCCTCGAAGGCGCTAACTTGGAGCAGATCACGATGAAGACTGTGTGCAAACAGGTGTATAGCCACTACCCCGAGTTCGACCTCGCGCACAAGAAGGACTTTATCAAGGCTACAGTCAAGTCGGTCAGTAAAATTAAGAAGTCATAGATTAATGCCTTCTTTTTAACCGACTTCAAAAAAAGGAGGAGGTTCTCTCTCTCAATTCGGTTGTTTTAAAGTTTGTTACCTCATAACTCCGTCATTTATTAACCGATTTGGAAAATTATTTTTTTATTTGAAAGGGTACACTTCCCGTTTGGTGCCATTGTCATCAGATCCGGATTTGATTACTTCTTAGTGTACTTTGAAGTCGGTTTAAGTTTTTTGTAAAACAGTCCAATTATTATTTCATCATAATCGCTGTGATGATGCGGCCTATGGTGGAAGGCTAGGCTCTTAAGTATAAATTTGGAGCTCACAATTTTGTCAGTGCGATTAGAATGTAAATGTAATGAATCTAATCTTGTTTTGAATAGTAATTGCTGAGTTTATTGCCCGTACTTCTCAGAGAATGCAACTTTCCGAACCCGGCATTAGAGTATTAGAATCAGACTATTCATAAGTGCCTGCGAAGGTCTATTTGAATAAATGATTTTGAAAATTGTAATCAGCAGTAGATCTTTAGTTACATAAAATGTGGCAGCTCCATAATTATTTCATAGTTTAAAGTTATTTGTTGATGTTAAGTATGCCTTTTGTTTGCTTGCATGCTAATTGTATTGGCATAGAAGACATTTTTATTTATCTTTTTATTTTTTTGTTGCAGTGTATTTAAGATGTTAGGAGTTAAGAGCGGAGTGTAGATGTCTACATAGTATACCTATAGTTTATAAAAGGACATAGTTATATATTATTACAATAATAATATATTATGAATAATAAAATAAATAACTGAAATGAAGTGAAATGGATAAACACCTGCTTTCCTTTACAAGGTAGTTATGTTTTGCTTATTATTTTTGCATGTCTTTTATTATCGTTTTTTGTTATCGCATTTAAATATGAGAAATTACCCTGTTATATTCGATATGTTCTATTATTTTTTGAAGGACAACTTTTTATCATGCACGGAGAGAAATAAGGTTCAAAAACCTTTACATCAACATATTTTTCATTATATATACGAGGAAAATGGTAAATGAGTTGTTTACATTTCAGCTCATATCATCGTGAGCAGTGACTGTTCGGCCGCAATCACATAATAGTCAAGTAAGTTACACCACTTAAAGAAAAACCTAGAATAATCCCCGCCGCTGCGTGCCTCCCTACCGGTACTACATAAACTGCGAACTTGTGTTTATTCCACATTACAGCCGACACGTGCGATGCGGCGCGGGCCTATGTAATTTTATGTTGTAGTAATAATTCCCATTTAGTGTAAGGATAATCCAAGTAAACAGCTCTACAGTTTATAAGAATGTTTTATTTTCAATGTGCCTGTTGTTTCTTAGTGATGTCCCTTCACTATATATTTTTTATTAATGTGACTTTCCTTGTTTTTATTTCGACTGAGAATTAGCTCGTTGTTGGGTAGTTTTGTTTTAACATAAATCGGGTTCACGGTTCTTTTTAATGATCTTGTAAAACAAATATGTAGGTGCTGACAGTTAAAATACTTGATGTCCCACGCATATCTGCATTTAAATATTAATAAAGTAAGATATTTTTAAATCGTAACTAGGCAATAACGCCTAGGTGCATACTTAAGATTTGCAGCAAATTATATTGAATTTCGATATTATTAAAAAAAACAAGATGGAAGAAAAAAATACTATAAAAATACTTTTTAAAGGTATGTGATAATAGTTTAAAGGATATTATAGCTGACGCTAAAAATAAATGATGGGCACAGCTAAGAATATAAAAGTTGTCCTAATAACTTACCGTTAAATACCTAACTCGAGCTTTTCTCTACAGCACTATTATGATAGTTTACTACACATGTGGGTAATAGCATTCTGATAGAACATTACATATATTAATTTGCAATACATGTTATCAATGTTACAGTCGATAGGAAATAATAACTAATACTTAGTAAAGATTATAAGATCTTCATTGTTTTATATAAGTATGGTAATAAAACTAAATTTATTTTTTTATTCATGTTCGGGGTAATTTAGGCAGTGAGCTGTATATCAGTATTTTGAGGCACTTTGGAAACATTTTTAAATTCTTTATATGTTATGGCGATCTTTGTATAAAATCTTGGCACTTGTCGCCTCTAAGTTATAAAAAATTGTTATCGATTGATTGACTAAAATGGGGGATTTGGAATTTTTAATTTTTATGTAGATTATAAAAGTATTTTCTCGCAGTCTGTGCACTTTCGCAAAAAAAATACTATTCGACTAAGTATTGATTAAGTGTATTTTTAAGAGGTGTAAATAAATACACGAATGTGTTGCAATGTCTGGGGCTCGTTGTTTAACCGATTTATTGTGAGTACATTGATTTATAATAGAATATTCCAGGATGAACTATAATTAAGCAGTGTTACAAGGTTGCACACACGAGTCCCCACAGATTGTACAATATGATTTGTTCCGTATAAGTTAGCGTAACATGAGCGTGCATTATAATATTGTGTTCAATACGTATGCGGTTATGGCTAGTTACATCATATGGACTTAGAGTAGACATTGCGTGGCCGGTTTCGGCTGTTGCATTCCCCGTTATGAAATTATCATAAATTTAATTTTAACTTCATAAATCATATCTACATTGTATGTCGTCATGCGATCGGGCAACTTTATTTTGTTACATTGAAATAGTGTATAAGTTTTTTCAATGATCAGCTTGATTTATTTTAGGGTGCTTTATAGGCATTTTGTAATGTTTTTTTAATTCAATTTGTGGCCGAAGTCGCTATGTCCGAAGGTGGGCTAAGGAGCTAATGTAGTTCAAGTTCGGACGCACCGAGACGCTGAAATGCGTTCAGATATAGAGATGAACCGTTTTACTGTCTATATAACCTATCTCTATTCGTGCAACGCATTGATTGAACAACCCTAGTTTATAAAATATATGTTTTATCTAATGGGGTTGTTTAGAAAAAACATTTTTGTTCATTTTCCTTGTCCGCGAAGTCTCTCCGGGCGTCCGAACCGCTTAGTTCTAAGATAGATTTAATCAACATTAAATGTGTATTTGTGAATTTTTAACCTTATTTCGGTTGATGTTTCTTTATAAATGTGTAAATGGCTGAGATCTGTAGCGATGTAGTGACACGGAGTGATAGAGTGACTGGTTCCCTTTTACAATTGGAATATAGAATAATAAAGTAAATAAAAGTTTGAAAAGTGTTTTTTTTATTTCAGCACCTTCCCTTTGTTAATATACATTATCATACAAAAATACAATATACACACGTGTTATTACTTAACAAATAATTTTAAAATATATTTTTAAACATAATCTCTAATGAGCTGATTTTGAGATCCAAACATTGGACGGACTATAGGTCAATTACTTATATACAAACTTTAACTAAAATTACAAGAAATGTGTTTACAAATCTTATATTTTATTATTATAATCTGAATAATTTCAATAAATTATGGTATATTTTATAAGGCACTTAGGTACGACCCTATCACGGATTTTAATTCAGAGTTGACCAAAATATGACAAAAAATTATACAAAAATCAGAACTTGTCAAGTGTCTAGTTTAAAGGTTTTAAGAGATTCAGTTGTTAAATATGCTAAGCGTATAAGCTTTTTCTTTACATTGTTAAAACTGCGGGAATATTTAGAGGAAGCGTATTGAACAGTGTGACCCATTGTGGGGCCACTTAATTCAAATCCGTAATTGATAATGACCATGCCAGGACGGGTCACACTTGAAAATAAAATTGTGTCTTATCAAAAGTTCGTAGGTAGTATAGCTACTGCGAGTTAAGTACCATATACAGTTCATATAACTGAATGTTTATCTTCTATACAATTAGAATAATCCGGACAATTAAAAGAATCATATCCAACAAGGCTTACAAGGACATTATCTGTTCATGTCAATTTCATCATGAAAATGGGTACGTAAAGCACACCATATATTTCACCCGAATCATCTACAAAAATAATACCGTACTATTTAATGTAAGTACATATTAGTATAAAATCATAGTTTAGTCTCAGGTTTAGGCAGCGGTTTCCGAAGGCGTCTCGGTCGGCGGTCGGCACACGCGTACACGTCGTATCGCTCGTCGCGCTCGTGTCGCTCACTCCGCTCGTGCCGCGGCGCCGCCTGCGACCGTTCCGAACAATTCGACCGGTGCGAACTGTCGTTGTCGTCTGCACTGTCTACGTCGCCTGAAACATATTATATTAATAATAACAGAACATTCTTCACGGTTATTCGGATCCCAAACTAGGTAGAGCTTGTGATCTGCCTTTATTGCAATGAGTTTCAATCATTTTCGTATTGAAACCAGTTTAATAGCGGTTTTCTGATAACTTTTATACATTCTGGTAAATCAGTGCTTTATTGGCTATGGAAACATTTTCGATTTTATAATACCTATTCCTACTGATTAAGTGGTTGTTTCAATCTGAATATGATGGCAACTAAAGTTATGTACTGGTTTCCATAATACATGCTATGCTTAGTTAGGGATCAGAGCCATTTGTGAAGAATTTCCAAGGATGTTTATTAATGGTATGTATTACTAGCTGCCCGGTGCGATTTCGTTGTCGTGGTGCTTACCCTACTCTGCCCTACCCCACATTTAAATCTTCCCAGGACTTGAATAAGTTATTTGTTCTTAATTTTTTAGGGACTTTTATCCTATAAGGATGTATCCCATCATAACCTAAACTAAACAAAAACAATGTTGACACAAAAATAAGCTTCTAAACAAAACTACATTATAAATAACAAGTACCTATTTCAAAACCAAAATTAGCTAAATCTAACAGACTAGCGAGCGACTAACGAGATTAACAGCAATTCATTTTTATATATACATATAGATTAAATCATATGCTACATAATATCCTACTTCTATTATAAATACCTAGTTAAAATTACAATGGTTGAACGGATTTTGATGACATTAGGCAAATATACAGATCAAACCCTGGAATAAAATGGGATTCCCATCCATCCTATTATCTAGGAACATCACAGAGCAGAAAGTAAATCTTACCATCACTGCTATTGTTGCTAGGGACATGCGCGTCTCTCAGTCTTGGCTTCCTCCGCCAGTAGCGGAACTCGCGGGGGAGCGTGTACGAGCGGGGAAGGGATATCTGAAAATAAATGTTATTTTATGCCGATTCTGATAATACTTCAATGTTTTTGAACGTGATGTCATATCTATCTAGCGTATTATTCTCATATGGGTGAATACCCGTTAAAATTAAACAGGCTTCAGGCTATAAATAGGCCCAAATTCAAAGCATGAAACATAAGGCGTAGAAAGGATTTGGATGATTCTGTTACAAATCTTTAAATCACACTACATCTCTTCTGCAAACATATTGAATAAGGATAGCAAATATTTGTCTAATTAGTCTGTATCGTTTTCATTGAAGTAAATAGACAAGTAAGCAGATAGATCGAAGTCGATGCGACTAATTCACGTTGAAAACAAGCAATTAGAATAATTTGTCAGCACTAAAATTCTTACATCCTCTCAGTGGCGTAGTTAGCATGGGTGGCACCTGGTGTGGAAACCGTGGTGCCATCCCAAAAATGAAAACTTTAAAATAACAAGAATTTTATAAACATGTTTTACAATATGACTCCGTTTTTCTTTAATAGACGAAGTGCCTCTATTTTTATGATGATGCATCTATTGATGGCAAAAACGAAGTCGTCACAAAGACGTCACACAAGATATTTTTTTTTCTTTTTATGATCTAAAGTTTAGATCTATAGGAAAACATTAAAATTAGGTTCACAAACCTTTAGATTCTAAAGGTTCACCTAAGTTTAATTTTTTCACAGTCGGGTGTCACCCCCAATTGGGTGACACCCGGTGCGGACTGCCACTACCGCCCTCCTTGCTACGCCACTGTTCCTCTTATATTATTTATTAGAAAGAGATAATAGTGAGAACTTAGTTGTTAGCAACAGAACCAACACCACTAAAATATGACTTGTCAAGCGTCCATATGGCTACGGTAACTGCTTACCATCAGGCGGGCCGTATGCATGTTTACCGATTTAGTCGTATAAGAGAAAAATGTATAGGTTCAATCGTCACAGACTAAAAAGTCCGGCTCGGATAGTCTGTCTGGTCTGCGCTGCACCGAAGATGAATAGATGTTATTTTAGATATACCTGGCTATCAATATCGCTGGGCGGTCGGGGAGTTTCCCTGGCGGGTGCGTCGGGACTGGACTCCTCCCCACTACTGCCTCCGCCGCCTTCCTCCTTTTTTCTATTCCTATATCAATAAACATCGGGTAGATAATAATTACTCTGATCTTGCAGTACAAATCTTAGGTTATTAGTCGTAAGATTTTATCTAACTAGCTTTCCCCCGCGGTTTTCCCGGGATAAAAAGTAGCATATAATTAATACTCGGGGGATACTGTAGCTTCCTAAGTTGTAGGATTTTTCCTACATTGATTGTAGTGAAAGAATTTTTCGTATCCGACTGGTAGTTTCAGAGATTAGCCAGTTTAAACAAACAAAAAAAACTCTTCCGCTTCATTATTTACTGTTTACGCGCGGTTTCGCATGCATTCTCGGCATAAAAAGTAGCCTATGTTTTTCTCCATCATACCATAGGCTATCTGCATGCCAAATTTCATCGCGCTCGGTCCATTCGTTTTTGAGTGATGGTTGAACAAACAGACAAATATACAGACAACAATTTTAAAAGCAGTTGTTTTGGGGTCTGTATTACACACCATTTACGTTTTTCATAACGTTTTAATGTACCGATTTGTCGTCCTTACAGTTTTATTATTACAAGCTTTTATTTAACTTGCAATGTATGTATGTAACTGTTTGTTGGGGTGGAATCTTGTAAGTCGAATTTCATCCTCTTCCAGTGATCGGATTGACTTGATATTTGGTATACATTAGTATATTGGATGACAATGCAAGTACAGTCATCAAAAAAAAACTTGTATTAAAAAATATTTTTTAACAAAAACTTATATGTATGGTATAGAATAGATAATCATAAATGTCCTCACGTGTAAGGCGCCCCCCAATGGCAGCACACCTGCCTATTGCACCCCTCTAAGTAATGCGGCGCCAACAATATCTCCGGCGTCCGACATCGCTGCATTTTCCTCATCTGTTCCATCTTTTTACCACCTAGTCCGGGGTACGGGAACATCCTCTCGCAGTTCGGATTGAATTGCCCGCAACCTTAAAAAAACAATCAAAATCCATCCTACATCCTACCGAGGCCATGCTGTCTCTTACAAAGTACAATATCTAACGGTATGGTGTTCCACCAGGTACGGTTTTTTGCATGGATCCCTAATTTGTTTTCTATAAACAAAGAAGCGTAAGTTACTCCTTAAAATATCAACTATGTGCCAGTGAAAGTCCCATCAAAATTGGTCCAGCCGTTTCGGAGATAAACTCAAACAGACAGACAGACCTAAATAAAATGGTATTTTAGTTTATGTACCGTATATTTCATATGCATTTAGGAAAAAGCTTAGTAGCTTAGTAAAAGTTTTGTATTATTTTGACATTACAAACAAACACTTCAATTTTATTTACTTGTATAGGTATAGATGTTTTGAACTATAATATTCAATGCGAGGATAGTCCCAGTGCTATAACTAAATGACGAATTCCAAAATAACAAAACATTAGATTTTTTTGGAAAGTTTTTGGTTTCTTTTGCCTTTGCTGAAATTGTTTACAATCTACACTAAATAACAAGAGATTTAGAATTTGTATTTTTGTTTGTAATGAATAAACTCAACAACTACTGGCCCAATTTTAAAAATTCTTTCACCAGGCGAAAGATAATTTATCACAGAGTAACATAGGCTATATAAGTATATAAATTTCACCTTGGCGACGCCAGACACGAACAGCTAATCATAAATAAAATAAATCAAAATGTTCACATACCTTCATTATAAGTACTCCTAATATTGTCTATACTTTGGACGTTAGCTAATGCGTTCTGCAACGCCGATGTGTACTCGTCTTTAGTTTCACCGTACTTGGGATAGTTCTCACAATAAGCACCATACTCCCCTATTTGTCTATCATCAGAATACATTGTATTCTGAGGTATTCTAGGCTTATCTATCCCTGTTGCTTCGTATGTACTACTAGTTACATCTGGAATGTACGTCCTAGGACTGCTATTTAGGACATTTCTAGGACTACCGCAGGCGTTATCGTAGTTCCTCGTTTCGCCCAAAGCTAGATAATTAGGAGATCGGATAGGCGTCCTAGTGACGTCATCTCGTATATTCGCTGGGTTTTCGTAAAACGTCCGTGTGTTGTCGTATCTGTTCGGTAATCTTCGCATTTTTAAGTCGTTCAAATCGTTGGTGGTATTATCGTTGTTTTGGAAATTAGGTATGTTGAATTCTGGTTTAATTTCCGTGTAAGTTGGGTATATATTACATGCATGCGGTAAAACTGGATAGTTCTGGTAGGAATGTGCCATTTCTATACTAGGCCAGGCCGGTGGTTCTGCGTGTGTTTTAGCTCGAGGAATAGGCTGTCTCTGCAAGCTGCTGTATATTTCCTCGGCTGCAACTGGCGTGGTTTTGGCTAGTTTGCCCTGTTTGATTTCCTCTTCGATGACTCGTAATTCTGCGAGTTGTTTTTGTTTTTTCTCCTGTAGTTTTTGTTGGATGTTCACGCGGGAGCCCACGCTTGAGCCCTCGTTTTCTGATGAACCACCCTACAAATGTGATAAGTAAAGTTATATCATTTGTTAGTGATCTGCGGGGCTATCGCGTATCTTTGGTGGTCATCGTAATAAACACCATTAATTAATTCCATGTTATAACGGCCCACCTATGGTCGTAACCACGTCATTAGATCAAATTGATGATGTTCATTACGATTACCACGAAAGATACGCGATAGCCCCGCTGATCATGAATTATTTGTAAGAGCATTATCTTCGTTTTATCAGTAAGTTAGAAGGTGACAGAGGAGTGATTACAATAAATTATAAAATCGTGTACTTAAAAGTAAAAATGACACGGTGATTAAAGAAGTAATTGGGAAATATTCAGCATGATTTTCATTCGATCAAGAGCTATAATATTAGTGAATTTTCATAGCGCGATATCGGTTTGGTGAAATTACACTGCGACATACATACAACATACGTAACTAGACATATGTGTAAATATATTAAAACAGCACCTCCAAAGATAATATAAAAGTAATTATGCTATTCTCTATGTTTATAATTATATCTAACTAGCATTCCGCCTCGCGAGTTTACCTGCGGTTTATTTTATACCATCTAAGTTAGAATTTCCAGAAAAAAAAATCTTTCTGGACCTGTCCTACGTTATAACAGAAACTGTTTGGTTGACAGGTCAGTCAGTCGGGACAAGTCTTATTTTATATAGACTAGCTGAACCCCGCAATATCACCCGCGTACCCCGGAACTTAAACTATTTTTCTTAAATAAAAGTAGCATAAATAACTCCTTATAACATCAGCTATCTGATAGTGAATGAAAGTCCTGTCCAAATTGGTCCAGACGTTTCTGAGATTAGCCGGAAAAAACAGACAAACATTAAAATTGGTTTTTGGTATAAGTACCGTATATACTTCAATATGCATTTAGTAAAACATTGTTATTTTGACATTACAGACACTTCAATTTAATTTATTTGTGTATTAACCCAAAGAAGCGCAAATGACGCTCATTTTGCTTGAAATATATTAATTTGAAAGCTTTCATTGGGAATTGGATTGTTCATATTACTTTAAAAAGATGGATGTTCTCACATGATGGTTATGCGCGGCGGGTAGAGGCCTCCGCCAGAAGGCTGCGGGCGGCGCGGCGGGCGGAGGGACGAACGATGTCGGCTTTTTCTTTTTTCGATGATTTGCTGCACTGTTTAGTGAAAAATATACATTTACCCCCTTATTCATAATCGCTTTTTAACTAAATCAGTGTAATAGTGTGCCCCGTCTCGCTCTTTCGATCACCAAATGTCACCTGTCAGATAAAGACTTCGGAATTTTAGCTAATCAACGTTTTATAACTTTATTATGAACTTGCTGTCCCCCGCGCTTTCACCCGCGTTCTCGGGATAAAAAGTAGCCTATGTCCTTTTCCATACCACAGGCTATGTGCATGCCAAATTTCAAAATGATTGGTTCAGTAGTGAAGGCGTGAAAGCGTAACAAACAAACAGAGTTACTTTCTCATTTATAATATGGATAGTATGGATTAATATGGATAAATTACAACTATAAATAAAAAAAATTTTTTTTCTTCAAAATGGCGTCTTTTACTTGTATTGACAGTTTGTTACACAGATATCAATCGAATAGAGGACGCGAGTGTATTTACATCGCGTGTCAAAAACGTGTCAAAAACGTAGTTATTTGGCTGCGGTATTCGGTATTCTATATCTTTCGCCCTTCTCCCGCCTACATTTTAGAAGAAGAAATGAAATTTATTTATGGCGAGTAAAAACCTAATTATAAACAGAATAGATACAAATAATAATAATTAAGATATTAGTTTTTAAAAAAACGACTGATTCACATGAGAAATTTTCTTGATATGGCGTCTATTAGACTCATTGGTCTGTGCCTAAAAGGCACCTGTATTTAGTGCGTAAAAAGGTTAAGTTACCTGTTAACTGGATTGGAAAACCGACAGTTGAAGACACCAGGTATCACCGCGTTATCTGTTTGACTGGATTGTTTACCTGCACAAATACTACACATAAATTATACATGTTTTGAAAATCTATATTGTGTATTTTTTTAATAATAGGCCTGTCTTTGACCAGTCTCAACATGGCATGGTAAGTATTTGATGTGGCCGAAGGCACACCAAGTCCAGGTGCTTGGCAACAGATTTTCAGCGTGTAACATAAGTATAAAAATTTCACACAGGATAATGATAATTTAGATATTACAAGAGAAATGTCAATAGAACGAATAAGAAGTTGTTTCGAAAAAACGAATAAATCTTTTCTATTCTATATTCCTTACCATTTTTGTTTTGTGAGGAGGCATTAGTGCTGTTTGTTCCTTGCTGATGCTCTCCTAACATGTACCCTAATCTTCTCACGTGGAAGTATCTGCAACAAACAAATTATAAGAATTCAATTTTTTTACTATAAAATATTATTGGTAAAAACATTTAATTTTAATTTTAAAACAAGGTAACAATATACTTAAAATATACTCAGGTATCTTGACAGGCAGATAACAAACTGATAAAGGGTCTGTTTTTTAGGGTTCCGTAATCAAAAAAGAAACCTTATAGTTTCGCCTTATTCATTCGTTGGTCTGTCAGTCCGCGGCTTGGCTCAGAGACTCTTAGTACTAGGAAGACGTAATTTGGCATGGGTAACATTGGTGCCGATTCTGTTGTAAATCGCACTAAACTAATTTTAGTCACATCTCATCTCTTTCTTACGAACATTATTGAAAAAGGATAGAACATATTTTAAGTTGTCAAATTAATCTTTGCCGTCTTATTTTTCGTGTATTTAGGCGTAACCGCGATAGATGGCGACTAAATTTATATTGAAAACAAGTATTGAACTAATTTGACAGGACTAAATTTCTTACATCCTTTTCTTATGTTCTTTATTAGAAAGAGCCATAGTGAGATTAAAATTAGTTTAGTTGTGAACAACAGAATCAGGGCCAGTATCTCGCCTCCGGACCACCACCACGCACTCACCAGCAGGCAGTTCTCCACCAGCACGCAACACGTGAGGCAGTAGTACGTTACCTATAGTATATGATCATGAAGGCGATGCCGAGCGCGAAGGCGGCGGCGGCGGCTCCGGGCGCGGCTCGAGCAGGGCCCCTCGCGCCTCCGGACCACCACCACGCACTCACCAGCAGGCAGTTCTCCACCAGCATCACGCAGTAGAACGTCACCTACGACAACAACATTACACTCTATTGTACAATTCACAATATATTGATCATCAATGACTAACATGTTCGCGAAGTCAAAGTTAACTATGACCATTTTTATTTGATTCCAAAAAAAAAGTAATTTAAAAAAAAACCTTTGACACCACACGCGTAGCTATCATCGCCGTCACATATATTTGTCCATATCTTGAAAACTACTGAACCGATTTCGATGAAACTTGCACTGTTCCCTAAGATGAAATAAATGTAAACCAATAAAAAAATAATGGTTACAATCCGATTAATATCTTCGGAGATATGCGTGGACATGTAAAAAATAAACTGATTTTTAATGTTCTGAGATTTTTATATTAATGGTATAAAGGATATTTTTAACCGACTTCAAAAAAAGGAGGAGGTTCTCAATTCGAATGTATTTTTTTTTTTTTTATGTTTGTTACCTCATAACTCCATCATTTATTAACCGATTTGGAAAATTATTTTTTTATTTGAAAGGGTACGCTTCCCGTTTGGTCCCATTGTCATCAGATCAGGATTTGATTACTTTTTAGTGTACTTTGAAGTCGGTTTAAGATTTTTGTAAAACAGTCCAATTATGTTTATACCACGAATATTTTTGTCTGACCGAAGCCTATAACTGGCTCTCAAGTGCAACTTACCATCTTCTGCCTATGATTGAGTTCCTGTAGATTAACATAAGCGAATACATATACAAAAGCTATGAGCGCCGACAAGTACGCCTTCCGCGGTCGACTGATACGTTCCCCATGGAAAACGTTCTTAGGAGATATCAGCCAGAGGAACATCGACAGCCAATGGAGACCTGCAATGGAAAATATGCTATATTCACCTATAATTAAGTTTTAAATTATAGTGAAAAGTTTTTATTAAAGTTATACAAGCATACGGCCCGTCTGATGGTAAGCGGTTACCACAGCCTATGGACGCTCGCAACACACGAGGCATCACTCACGCGTTACCGACCCTTCCACCCTCCCCAATGAGCTCTGGCGACCTTATTCACGCGCAATAACACAACATAAAGTTATTTGGCTGCGGTATTCTGTATTAAATATGAAACTGAGAGATAGAGTAAGAAACATAAAAATTCGGAAAATAACCAAGATAAAGGATGCTCTACACTTCTCTCAAAGTCTCAAATGGAGATGGGCAGGCCATGTTGGGAGATACGGTGATAATAGATGGACAATTAACATCACAAAATGGAAAGGCGCATGGCGTGAGAAGTAGAGGTCGCCCGAGCCGGTGGCAGAACGATATTGTATCCGTTGCAGGAAGAGACTGGACGAACACTGCTAAAGTTGGGGATAAATGGAATTCTTTGGGGGGTCCACATTAGGAGATGAAATTGCATGAGTAAATATTTAAAAAAAATACTAATTAGGTACTGTGGAATCAAATAAAGCTTTATTATTATTATTCTGTAAGGTGGAGGTACTTCCCCAGTCGAGCTGCTCTTGGATCGAAATAAAGCTTTGATCTACCTCTCTTAAAAGGGAATAAATAATACCTCGCGATAATACATTCAGATGCACAGTTTCTCCCAATAGCCTTCTCCAGGTTCAGAACTACGTATCTGGTTACACAATTAGTTATTAAAAGTGCATAACTCACCTATAACTAAAAAGACCCAATATTCGTAGACTAGAGCGTAGACGGTGAGAGCGCATATTCGCGCCGATATTGTTCCTAGCCGCCACAGGAACTGTGAAAGTGCATAAAACGTGATGTAGTTGACTTTAAACTGCAAACCAACGGGAAAACAACCAATAAAGACAAGGCTGTATGGACTAGACCCCTTTGCCTTACCTAGAAAAGAAAAAAATAATGTCTATGGTCTCTCAGGATGGTTACTATACCTGAAATATAACCCCGAGCCAGGTGAGCACGAGCCGATGCACGTTTTGTAGTCGCACGTTCTTGCTGAAACTGGCCAGCGCCCAACACACTGAGAACAGTGATAGCGACGCTGATATCACGTTCAGTTCTGCGAACGCTTTATTTGCTGAAACAATATTCAGAATAGAATAGCTGCCTGAAATAATGTATTCAGTCCTTCATTAACATTATCAAAAAATATTAGACACGTATTTTTTCTATTGACAATTAAACAAAACATATTGTGTGTTGAAGTTCCGCATGACGTAACGCGATGCTTTTTTTCAAATAAGTGACGTCACGAACTCACTTTGACGCGCTTTATCTTTGTAAATTTTTATTGATTTGATAAAGCAAAAAATATTATATTTTTTGATAATTTCAACGAACTAATTAGAATAAGAAATTTAGTTACCCAGGCGGCAGAGCCCAATTCTATTAGGTACACACAGACCAATACGCCGAATATACCCACATTAACAAAATTTTGCATGTGAATACGATCGTAAAATGTAGCGAATGGCGTTTTTTAATTGGTCTGCGGGGCGCCTCTTATGAAGTACTAATGCATTGGATTATTGGCTTCTCTTAGTATTGGTATGTGCCTATACATAATATAATACATAAATAAATTACGATTTAAAAATCTAATAATAATACCTTAAATTGTAATAAGGAAATCAATTTTTGTTTGATGAATCCGGCTCAAAGGACCAATATGGTGGACCAATTTGATTGCAGAGTAAGGTTTTCACCTATTTTATAGAGCTTGGTAGACTTGCCTGGAAAAGGATGTAATTGAATATAATTTGATGTCTTACCTGATGGTTCATCGATGCTTGGTTCTGGCGTAATTCCAAGCTCGTTGGTAGGTTCCTCCCGATCGATATCTTTGAATAGTATGTGAAGTTGCAACAATAACATTGGCGCCGCTTCGCAGAACGCATGGACTAGCCGAAGCATACCTAATGACAGAAACTATATATACTTGACGTTTTGATGAGTGTTCTTTATTATTATTCACACACAAATCTACATAATATGTTTACAAAAACTATATTGTGTTTTTAGAGCTACATCAAATTCGAGGGCTGAGTGATGGGGTCATCAGGCTTGCTGAGGGCTACAATCAGATTTGGCTTTCGGTGGTGGAAACATCGTGAGGAAACAATAGCACGGGAGTAGGGTACTTGCTTAATACCCGCCTGCCAGGTTACCACCCTTAAATGAAAATCTGTCGTCAAACACCTACCAGTGTGTTCCGATAGTTGCACTTGAGAGCCAGTTCCCTCTAGGCATTGTATGCTCACCATCTCGTTTTTTTTTAGATGGACACGGGAGTGATCTTATAAGGGTTCCGTTTAAGGTATGGAACCTATACGGTAGGTAGTACTTACAAAGATCCCTAACTTGGTGCTTCACGCGCCTTAGCTCTACGGGCACAAGAAGCCTCGCATACCGCCATAACACGCCAAGTTGGAGGCAGTGTAACGCGATGGGCAACCACGGTGGGCGCCCCTTGCGCCCTTCACCAGCCCACCACACGTGAAGGTACCAGCGGATGGAGAGCACCTGGTTTAGAACTGTTATTTAACTAGCTGCCCCCATAGTTTGACTCTGGATCACAGGATACAAAGGGCACAGATTCTGTTTTCTGCAATGAGTAAGGTTGCCAGAGCTCCATGAGGAGGTGCTTCTTTACTCCTTCCGCTGCCCGCACAGCGACTCTTCTCAAGTTTGAAGAGTGTTGCCAAAATGCATCATATACCCCTAGTGTTGCAGGCTACGGGAACCGCTTACCATCAGGCTTATTTGCTATCGTAGTAGTATAAAAACATTGGTTTGGTAGTGTATTCATGAAAACCCAGCAGACTCGTCTAGCATTTATAAATGGAATAATTAGATAAATTGTAATGCAAAAATTAAAATATGAAAGTAAAAATAGCATGCATTAGAAAAAAAAACGATGAAATAATTGTTAATTACATTTTAATCGGTGGCAACACTGAACTTTTCTTAACAATAACGTTACGTTTTTCATAATGTATTTTATTGTTTTTTTATAAACTAAAACTTACCTGTGATATAAGCAGCGACGTGATGACAATAGATATAGCCGCCGCGAACGTGCCTTTATATCCTCGCTCGAGGAGCGCATAACCCATCACCACGTCGAACACGACGTCGCAGAAATACCCGGCCAGTGAGATCACGTTGAACAGCACGTCGCAAAGGGGTAGAAACTCCGCCATTTCGTAACATTTCTCTTATTTTCTTATTTAGAAATCGATTTTAGTTTTTTAGTCATTTGCTGTAAAATATTTATAGATCAAAAATTATGCGTAGATTGAAACGTTTTCCATAGTTTGAGTTTCGTTATTACAAATGGTCACACTTTAAATGTTACCTATATAGTCCCTTTCAAGTAAATATTTAAATTCGTATTAAACATACACGAATGTTCATTAGAAGTATAAATATTTACTTTTTATAACAATCAACTTTGACTTATTCTTTCACAAACAATTTAATTATAGGTATTATTACTTCTGTCTAAGTGGCAATCATCGATCCAAATTGATGGTGCAACAAAACGCTCCAAGTTGTTTGTTGATACGTAGATACGTGACGTTTCTATTTGTAGAAATAACGTGAATATATCAGTTTTTCTATTACTTTCGATGAATAAAACTCAGTGAATAATGTCTAATTACCCAGATTTTGTGAACAAGTTTGGTAAGGAGACAGCACGGCCAGCTTGTAAAAAGTGTGGTTACGCTGGCCATCTGACATTCCAATGTCGAAACTTCATAAAAGTAAGTTGTTATTGCATCGAAATAATATGTGTAATTGTTACTTATTTTATTGAATTAGGTGTAAGTACTTGTATCTATTGTTACATTCAGTCATATTTGTGGCTATTAGGTTATAAATAAAATACTTTTTTTGGGCAAGAAAGTAGTCCACAATTAAAATATGAGAATTATTTACTATATCACTGATAGGAGGTAAAAACTAATTTACCATAACCTTTTCATTCAAAATTGGGTAAAAGAGCAAAACAAACTAGCCCAAAATTATTTTGATGATAAATAATTGTCTTCCGTTATTAGGTTGAATGCACAGATATCAAGTTGAATGTTATTTGTTCCTTTTAATTTTCAGGTAGACCCAAACAAAGAGATTGTTCTAGACATAAGCAGCACAAGCAGTGACAGTGAACAAGAATATGCAACTCCACTACAGACACTGAGAGAAGCAGAATTGAGACAGAAACTACAGGAAAAACTTCTGAAGGCTAAAGAAAAGAAGAAAAGTAAAAAAAGAAAGAGATCCAGGTAGTAATTTATTACTAGTTTCTGTAGATTAACCTGTGTTCCTATGTTGTATGTAAACAGAAATGTTTTATTCAAGGATGATTGATGCGCAACATTCCATGTAGTACTGCAATTATGGCATGAATCACAACAACTTATTTTTTTTAATTTCAGTAGGATTAGAAATCTTCACACATGGCTATCTGATCACAAATTAAGCAGAGCTTGCATTATGGAAACCAGATAACTGACCAACTACATAAACTACTTTTTGTTTGTAAATACAGACTTAACCCCTTGACTTGCAGTAAAAAAATAACAATTGATTTCTATTGTTTTCCTCGCCCCTGGGGGTCGTCAAACAGTCAATGGATTAATGTACATAATTACACCCAGATTCAAGACATGTTTAGCATACAAATGCATGTTCCTGGCTGGGAATCTAACCCTCAACCTGCAACATGACAGGTGGTATCTTAACCAAACATGCCAACTGGCCTGTCAACTTATTACTGTTGTGCAACTATTATCTAACTTTATGCATTTTTTATCGTACTTATATATGTGAAAGTGTGTTTGTAGGTAGTCTTTCTATCACATAGCAATGAATTGGAGTGATTTTTTGCATACAGATAGGGTATAGGCAGGAGAGTAACATAGCCTACATTTTACCCGAGAATGTGAGTGAAATTGCAGGACAGAAGCTAGTATTTTCATACATGTAGAATAACTTAACTAATGGAGAATACATTTGTGGAATTAGCAATCTAAGATTGAGAATATTTATTAGTAATTTCTTTTTGGCCACAGATCCTCAAGCACATCATCTAGCAGTAGTTCATCATCTTCAGAAAGCAGTGATTCAGAGGAAGAAAGAAAAAAGAAACACAAAAAGAAAAAGAAGTCAAAGAAATCCAAGAAATCAAAAAAAGAAAAGAAGAGTAAAAAGTAATATAGAATTTGTACTATGTTATAAATAAAAGCCATAGGATAATTATTTTTAATATAGTTTTTAAGAATGATGTACTGAAGTATCTAGAAATAAAATTTACATGTACTGATTGACTGTATTAAGTTTAGCTTTTACCGAAATCTTTGATATTAATAGTTTGTAAGTGTGCTTGTATTTTCAGACTCCTATTATTGACTGCAGAATGTTGACCAATTTTATATTCAATAAAATATGTACAAAGTATGTTTTATGTAAATAAATCAGTTGAATTCACACAGAGGTATTACTATAAATATTAATTGTATCCTACAATAAGGTAAGTGATTTATGAGCATTGTCTTAAACTGGGAAATAGAAAATTCACTACAGATATAGTCAAGTGTTTTGCATTATTGATGATGACTTTTCTTTAGCAGTAGTGGGTCTGGAACGGGAAGGGACTGGGCGTCATTAAAATAAAATAGGGACTGCTAAAGAGAAGTCATCGTCTACGATGTCAGACATCAACCACATGGTGTGTCAAGTATCACTTATTATACCTAAAAGATATTATCTTTTACCTCTCTCCAGATTAAAAATCCTATATGTATCTTACTACTATTGGAAATGTCTTTCACGCAAAAACTACTGAATAGATTTAGGTGAAATTTGGCACACAGTATATATTCTGGATTAACATAGGATACTTTTTATCACTGGAAAACAATATATCCCTCAGGAATGCATGTGACACCATGGGACAGAAGCTAGTTGCCCTATATATGAACTAAGAATCATATGAATCAATTAAGTTTTTAAAAACAAAAATATTCATTTATTACTGTAATAATGAAAATCTAAAGTAAGGAGTATGGTTTTGCGAGTCAAGAATGTTTTATTTCTAATTGAGACATTTGTGGTGCATCATGCAATAGCAGGATTTGTGTGACTCATGTACTCTGAACAAAACAAAAAAAGGTATGTGAATTTATTGCATACCTACTACACATTTCTGTTTTAAGACAGGTTTTGGTTTGTATGTATTATAGTACCATAACCTATTGAAATTAGTAGGTACTTTTTTGTACTAATTACCTATATTGAGATTCCAAGGTTGACTCAAGTTACTTCCAAAGTTGACTGACGATATTAGTTAATAGATCATACTAAAAAAATCCAAAGGGTTCTTCGAAATTGATTCAGTAGTTCTTTGGTAAATCAATAAAAACAACATTTCAAATATTTTGTTTACACTTTTGACTACTAGGTCTCAAAATCAAAATCAAAATCAAAAAGTCATTTATTCAGTTTAGGCCCTAGTAAGGCACTTATGAACGTTAAATTGGTACATACAGTTGAATTTACCACCGGTTCGGAATACACTTAAACTGAGAAGACTCGGATCGTCTGAGATAAACATGTGTCCTTTCTATGGGCCATTCATCACTGTGAGCAAATAAGGTATTTGTTGTCAATGACAACATGATCCCTAATTAAGATATACAACAAATGGAATGTACATAACAACAGGTAGATAGTAATATAAGTAAAAAAAGGCCTGGAAACCTCAGGAATGTGAGTGGACTATTTCTGGAGAAAAGTAAGTTGAATTCTACTGTATCTAGGAAGATATGTAACAAACATGGTACAATATAGGTATACTCAGGCATTCATCCATGTAATGTTACGAAGTAGAAATTGGTAAGTCTTGTAGTAAAAGTTACAGAATTGACAGGCAGAGAAAGTGGGCTAAACATAACTATCAACTTTTTAAAGTGAAAAATCCTCGTTGACCCTGTAGTTTTTAAATATTTGTAAAGAAATTAAGTATCGTAAGTAAAGAATTGTAAATAATGTAAATTCATCAATTTAAAGCATCACATACCTTTAATTCTAGGAAGTTTCTTCGAGATTTTTATGCGAGGAATCAGGATGCAATATGCGATGAGTTAAAACACACATGAATATATTATTTTATGTATTATAATACGCTTAAATTATCAAATAGTTTCCCACGGTTATCACTATTCACATCACATAAAAAGCTTAGATATTTTGGCCAAGTTATTCTAAGTTTCAATCAAGTTCACGTCAAAAGTTCATTGATAGTTACGCCATCTAGCGCGCGGCATGCGAATCGTGTGAAAGCTCAATCCATGATCAGTCGATCGATGCCGATGCGTTCACAATTTAGAGAATGCATACAAAGCGTTGTAAATTTTGTAAGAGCTTTAAAAATAAAACATAACCAACATAACTAATAAACTTTTATTAGTAGTTATTAGTATGAATATAGATTTTTTTGTAAAAATGTGAATTTGATTTATTTCATCTCATGAAGAATCGAATTACTAATTCTTGATCACTCATTAGATGCAACGGTTTCCTTGAATTCTCGGTTTTTGGAGACCTGCGAAATAAATCGTGTAAGTAGGTATACAAATATGCGGCCCGCCTGGTGGTAAGCGATTACCGTATCCCAATGGATGCTTGCATACAACACACGGGGTATCCCACATTACCGACCTTTCCCCCAATTAGCTCTTGCGACCTTACTCAAGCGCAGGAATACAGAATGAAGTTATTTATTTAGCTGCGGTATTCTGTAAGGCCATTCTCACACGAGGTGACCAAAATAAAAGCAGTTTTCAAGGCCGACGCAACTAATCTTTAGCAAATACATTTCTATGGCGGTTCTCACACGAAAACTAGTACATTAGTACCTACAACTTATCGAAAACTAGTTTCCATTGGCGACGCAACCAGTCTCGCGCAACTAGCAATGCAGGTCGCTCGGACGTTGGTAACGCAATTTTTCATAAAATTGGCATCATTATTACACCCGTTTTCGTAATTCATACCTTGAACAGTAAAATGTAGAACATCCATGTAGTAGTCGCAAGAATCCTGGCAGCGCAAATTCCAATGACGCTTCTTCCATTGCCAATATTTTAATTAATTGAATAGGATTTTCTTTAATTTCTGTTAAATTACAAAGCTCTTCCTGAAAATAAATACAGAAATATTTTGTGCTTTATTTGGCACTAATAAAGAAGAGGGCTATCTATTTTTAAATGATTCCCGGGATATTTTGAAATTATATAAATTTATTTACAAAAATATGGTAGTAGTGTACCTACACGTCTTGGAAAAGTACCAAGGGGTTCTATGACATATCCATCCACCGCAGCGGCGACGTGATCGGACCTTCCGCTGGTGGTCAGATCACGCGGCTAAGTAAATACGTCACTACTATTAACTCGGCAAAACTTAATAAAACGAATCTCACCGCATTAAAATTTAAAACATATTGTCTCTTCTTCTCCAATGAAGTGACCAGGTTCTTGGTGATGAACTCACATTTGCTGCTCACTTGTTTGATGCACTTTCTGTATAAGTTCTTATTCCCTTGACATTTTTTTTCTACGTCTTTAGTTGATTTGGTTGCCTGTTCAGAGCAATCTCTTAAAATAGGGTAAAATTCGAAACATAGAAAATTATTTTACATTCACATTCTCCACAAAAAAATATCCTTTTTTAGGATAAACGATAATACAGTCAACCTCAAGAGTAGATTGGCACTTTAGTACCTTTACATAATAATCTATTCATTTTCTCTTGACAGTTTGTATGAAAAATGTGAATTGCGTAATGTGACACGGTACTAAAATGATGCTACTTTTTATGCTGGCTGGACCTACTCTACGCCTACAAGGATATAGATATCCAGACCTCGGCGTAATGCTTACACGATTTGAAATTTCCTCTGAAATCACCACCCAGAGATTCGCTTTGTTAAACTCAGCGCTTAGTAACTAGGTAAGTAACATACCTGACTAATATCTTTAAGGAAATAAAGTGTCTTCTCATGATAACTATTGAACATCTTCGTCAGAGTCCCCCTGATGTGGAGGACGAGGTCTCTGTGTGTCGGCACTTCATACGGGCCGATGTTTGAGGGTGATTCTTGCTCGGGACATTTGAACTTTGAAGGTTTCAAAGCTGCTGTTGAAACGTTAGTCAGTAATGTGCCGTTTTCCTACGAAAATTGGATGTAGTTGTAGTCAACATGGACGCAGTCAAATTTAATAGCTCTCCATATAAATAATAAATAGCCAGATCTCCATGAGGTCCATTGTGTTCCAAGCAACGGTGTAGTACTAAATTACACTGCCCCTTTAGCTGCCGGCATAGCAACTAGGTACCTACCAAGTACTAACCCCTCTTCAAACTCCTGGGTGTGAAGAGATTTTTGCAGGGGCAGCAATGTGCGATTGATATCGAAAGTCGCTTACCATTAGGCAGGCAGTATGCTTATTTCATACCTTAGTTAGTAGTCATCTGCCTTGTTCCCAATTATTTGGAGTCGGCGCAATAATTAGCCTTCTTCCATTCGGCTCTTCCATCCGTTATACAAGCATTCACTCCTTTCTTACCCATATCAACTTCACACAACCCATCCATCTCTTTTTTGGTTTTCCTTATTTGCTATTAGTAGTAAAACAGTGATTTCAACAAGAGTTTTATCAAAACTGATACTACCTCTTCGAATAGTTCAGACAATCTCAGTTCAGGTCGCCACGAAGAGAAGCTCGAAGATTCCAGTAGTGACCAAGAAGGCTGTTTGTTTATCTTCGTTTCATTTGATGTGAATTTTGGGCCTAACTCCTTATGTTCCTGTTTTGGAGTACTTTCGGAGCCCTCCTCTTTTGCCATCGGCTCTATTTCATTCTGCATCAAGAAAACAGGAAGCTTGGTTAAAATATATCCTACGTCGCAAAAAAGAAGGATAGTCCAAATTTCTGTCGTACAGGAATGATAACATCGTGAAGAAACCAAGGCGTGTCCCTACTGTCCAGCGAACAGAGGTAGGCCTAGAATCCCTCCTAGGTAATTATTAGAGGCGCCCTCATTCCATGTCTACCTAGACCCATCTCCAGATTCGAAAGCCACCCTGAGATCAGTTTAGGTATAGTGACGGACAACGTAGATAGCAAACATCAAGCTTATCATTTTCCCGTGAGTTATCTACAGCAATAACATAGGTAACTTCACTTACCGTTGTTATTCGTGTAGAGGTGGTCTCGCTTAACTGTGTGGTTTGTTTGTTTAAAGTAGACGAGTATTTTTCTTTACTCTGCATATCAGCTGTAGTAAAGCCTGGAAAAATCTCATAATTCACGTAGCAAAGGCAGCATGCAGTACTTGTAAAAACAATGAGGAGATCTGTTGATAAAAGAGAAAGGTAGGCCCGAATTACTCGATATGTCTCAGGCTTTCGATATTACTTTATCAATTACAGAACTTTTTTTTGCATCAATATTGTAACTAGATAATGATAGAAGATAGGAACCAAGGATATGAAATATGCCTTCGGATCTTGTAGGAAAAATACCGATGTGTTTATGGTTGATAGGATAATACCCTGGGGCAACACTTAGATTGATGAAGCGCTCGTGGTGTAGCATGATTAGCCGTTCTTAATCGATCGGCAAAGTTAAGCTACCACCGTCGTGGTCAGTACCTGGATGGGTGACCGCCTAGTGGTATTTCAAATCGAGCGTGTCCGTACTTCGAAAGGCACGTAAAGCCGTTGGTCCCGGTTATCACTCAATTATGATAGTCGTTAAGCTAGTTGGATGACTCCTAGGCGGCTTGAAAAATTCCAACAGTAGGTTGACCACTAGCCTACCTCCACCGATCCGAAGTGGGCACGCGTGGTGGAGTATTGCCCATTCCCTTTCACCCTCATTTGTGAAAGGAGGCATGTGCTCAGCAGTGGGACATTATAGGCTGATGATGATGATGATGAACACTTAGATTAAACTTAAACTTACTTAAAATATAAATATACTAACGCTTAAACATTTTATAAATTTTACAGCTAAGCTACTTAGCGGTGTTGAAAGTTAACAATGCGCAATCGCGCATTGAAAATCCGCCGCCTGCTTTTATGGGCACGCTTAGTTTTGTTACTCTACAACTTCAAACGTAGGTCACATTGGCCGTTTAACTTTACATGCAAAGGAAAAACTCTGTTACTTACAAAATAAGTCAATGACTAGTTTAAATTACGATAGATTTTTAGCAAATATATGTAGAATTTAACTGGTATATAGAAAGAAGATGTTCTTAGTGTGTTAGAGCCTAGGGTTTATTCACTCTGAGAGCAGTTCAACTCATAAAATAAGCTAATAACTTTATGTTGTGTTCCTGCGCGTGAGTAAGGTTGCCATCAGTGCTCATTGGGGAAGGGTCGGTAACGATTGAGTGATGCCCCGTGTGTTGCAAGCGTCCATATGGCCATGGTAACCGCTTACCATCAGGATAGGCGTATAAGCATACGCCCCTCCTGATGGTAAGCGGTTTACCGACTTCGACGTATAAAAAAAGGTACACTGATATTCATGTTGATTGGATTCAAATCTACCCAGCATCAAGTAGTGCTATTCTGTAAAGTTCATTTTCAATATCACTTCTGAATCCGCGATGAGATTAGAGTTTCCTATTCTTAAAATCATTGAATTCGACATTAGCGCCACCGAGTGATGACGGAAGTGAGATGAACTACGACAGGTGAGTATTTTGACGTTTTTCAATAGGATTTGGTATTCTGAAACATAATTAACACGCCAAATCGGGTTGCGAGGTGAGTTGCGAGATGACTTTTGAGATGATTTACCTTTTACAGAATATACCAGCACCTAGTTGAGACAATTTTTTAAGCAATGATATTAAACCTTTGGTATCTTATAATATATAAAATGATAAACTGATTGTTGATATATCAGCCCACAGCCCAAACCGCTGGACCTAGAGATTTGAAATTTTGCACAAAGATACCTTATATAGTGGAGGCATCCACTAAGGAAGGATTTTTGGAAATTCCACCCCTAAGAGGGTAAAATAGGGGATGACAGTTTGTATGCAAGTCCGTCAGTTTTGAAGTTAGGATCTTCAAATTTTGTGTTTAGGCTGACGATTGAAAATTAATATATAGTTATCTCAGCGTTTGTAATAATTCCACCACCGAAGGGAGGAAAAGGGGGATGAAGTTGTGTATGCAAGTCCTTCAATTTCAAAGTAAACTTCACTAAATGTATTATTATATGGTGTAGGCATCCACTAAGGAAGGATTTTTGGAAACTCTACCCCTAACAGGGTAAAATAAGGGATGAAAGTTTGTATGAAAGTTCGTCAGTTTTGAAGTTAGGATCTTCAAATTTTGTATTTAGGCTAACGATTGAAAATTAATTTATACATGTTTCAGCTTTTTTGACAATTCCACCCCCGACAGGGTGAAAAGGTATGGGATGTATGTAAGTCATTCAGTTTCAAAGTAAACGTCACTTAATATATTATTACACAGTGTAGGCAACCACTAAGGGTTTTTGGATATTCCATCCTTAAGGGGGTAAAATAGGGGATGCAAGTTTATATGAAAGTCCATCAGTTTCGAAGTTAGGACCTTCAAATTTTGTGTTTAGGTTGACAATTGAAAATAAATTTATATGTGCTTCAACGTTTTTGATAATTCCGATCCCGAAAGGGTAAAAAGGGGGATGAATTTGTGTATGGAAGTACACTAAATTTATTATTTAAGCTTATGGTTATAAACTAACGCAACGAATATCGGTGTTGTTGGAATTTGAACCCTTAAGGAGTGAAAAGGGGGATTAAATTTAGTATATGAAGTTATTTATTTTCGGAGTGAAAATTTCAAAATTTATTATTTCGGCTTATGGTATTGGCGTATTGAAATTACTCGCCTAAACAACATCAGGAAAAAGAGAGGAATCGGTATTAAAACAAAGATCCGGTTAATACGAGCATCGGTATTCCTCATTTTCATGTATGGAGTGGAAGCGTGGACTATACTGGCCCGAGAAAGAAAGAGGATTGATGCATTCGAGATGTGGTGCTGGAGACGGATATTGGAAATACCTTGGACCGCTAAACGCAACAATGCATCAATCCTATCGCAGCTCAAAATTAAAACACGATTGTCCACCATATGCCACCAACGTATTTTTTCGTATTTCGGCCATATGGTGCGCAAAGGCGATGAAAGTTTGGAAATCTGATACGTGGTCGTTTCACCAACAAGATGGTCCGATCAAGTAAAAGACTCATCGTCCTCCAAGTTTTACAGAAACCAGAAGACAGAAACCAGTGGAAGCAGATCTCGCTCTAGAAGCAAATCCGATGTTGACCACGATCCTCAGACATGAGGGAAAGAGAGATAAGGCCTCCAAAATTGTGCTGTGGAACTAGACTACAAGTAACAGCTCTCCGCCGCAATGTTATTGAGGCCAAAATATGTACTGGTTCTGCCAAAGGAGAAACAGTCTACTTGCCGTGTATACCATTGATCCCAAATCACCTTCCGTTTGAATTTAAAAGATAACAGTTCCTAATTAAGGTTTGTTGTCACAGGGAAAAACTCTGACATTTGCTAGAGTTGATTTGCGGCAGGACTGTTTCAGTTTTATGTGGCATCCTCGCATATGAGCTCTTAATCTACCTGAACTTTTGTCAATATCACACGTAGTGGCGGACAATAGCCATGAAGAAAGCTCTATATTGTTACAATGATTCATATCTAGAAAAAAGAAATAATCTACGCGGACGAAGTCGCGGGCTATAAAGCTAGTTAGCTTATAATAACTTTTGTGGAAAGAAAACATCATGAAGACCATATCACGATTTTGACGTAAAAGCCTACCATAAATTACAAAAAATAGAGAAAAAAAAATGCAAGTTGTGCGTATCATCATTTATTACGGCTTAACACCGATTTAACCTTTTAAAAAAAATATAAGTAGGAATAATTTCCATCAAATTACTTAGGCACATTATTGATACTATTTTCATGAAATTGTAGAATGTAGCAGCGATCATTTTCAGTGAGTCGCGTCATATCAAACAGTCGTTTCAGTGTATGTTTAGTCAACATTATGTTAGAGAGTCAATAAAACCATAATCGGTTCATATGTTATCAACTAAAGTGCATTTTGTATTTTTTTGCATATATGACGCATTCAAGTGAATTAAGTAATTACTTAATGATTCCATTATCATCAACATCATCATCATCTGCATGTCTTGTTCCCAAACACTTGTGGTCGCCGCAATGTGTACGCTTCTTCCGTTCGGTTCTTCTATCCGTCATACTAGCATTATCTATAATAAGACCATTAAGAGTGCGTACAAAGCCAGAAAAATATGGCAATTTCAGATGAAACAAACTTATGTCTAATCTTCGCGTGGCATGAGACGGAGATAGCGTGTTTCGCGGAACAAAAATGAAATAAGCGCTTCTTATCTAAATAACTCGTAAAGTATAGAATAATTTAAAAAATCGTTAGTAGCAGCCCTAGGTCATATGTTAGTGATATTATTTATCGAATTTTTGTTTTAATTAGATACACTATGAACGAATGAAAACGAAAATTCATTATTATTAGAGGTAGCTTTGTGATTTTTTTCTAGCGAGGAAATTTCATTCCATTATGTTTTTGTTCAGATAGAACCCTCGCGTATATAACAAAAATACCAAATGATATATTGCATAAATAAACTATTAATCATATAAAAAAAAACCCATATAAAAATATTTTTTCAATTAAATACTATTTACTTGGGTAAATTTTAATTCTAAGATATGTTATTTTGCTTTATACGCACTCTTAAGTATATCAACGCTATTTTTAATAGGCATTTACTTATAAAAAAGAAAAAACTTAGTTCTTAGGTATATCAGAATGGATATTGATGGATATAATTTTTATTTATGTGAAATACACTATTAAAAAAAAAAAACTAATATGTGGGGTCAGTCAGGCAACTTTCCTAAAATTGATAAAAAATTACCTGATATAAATTTCGCTTATGTATTAAATGTCTATAATAAATGAAGCAATGAATAAATGAAATTAAAATTAAATAATCTCTTTTTTTAAGTCGATTAAAAATACACTCAATTTAGGCCCTGATACCTGTAGCCTTAGCACGAACCACTTTCGTATCGCCTTCGTAGCGTCATCGTATCGAGTAGATGTCACTTTTGGCAGAAGTTCTATCGTCTACTCGAAACCTAGCTTACGAGCTACGTTAAATTCGTCTAGAAATTTTGAAATATACATTTTTGATTTTATTGGTACACAATATTAAAATATTTATTTCCAATAACATAAACTAAATGAAATAATCAGCTTATCTTATATTATTAGCTAACGATATAAGGTATTACATCATCATTCCCATGTAAATGTTTTCTTTTTCACCTTTGAAATGTGATGAATGTGGAAATATTTTTGAACGTACAGCAAAGAGTTCACGTTTTTAAAGGTTTGAATTTAGAACATAACAGACGAAGAGGATGAATCTTGTGACTCCGTTAGAAATAAACTCGACGATTTTCATTTCTAGATTTGTGTTTTAGCAGTTTTAGGGGATTTCATATAAAGAGTGGCTCAACTTGAACTATTGACATCCCCTAACATTTATACACTTATTATAATTACGTATATATAGGATGTTTCAGAATCAATGGGTTAATTATGGCCTAAAAAATATTTTTTTCGCATAGTAGTCAAACAATACATGAGGCTCCCCAATTGAATGTGTTTTAGTTAAAACTAACTTAAATACTATATTAAATGTAGAATAAAATTAAATAAAATATTTTTAACTAAATGATTCACCATATTTAGTTATAAGATTATAAATAAAGAAATACAACTAAAAATCTTAATACTTAAAAAAAAGAACACATTCAAAACATTCCAAATACCTACCTAAGATGCGAGGTGTTCACGTAACGCTCTCACTGAAAAAATCACGGTGACAAAGTCTACGTTAGCTGGCTTGCGAGTAGACGATACCATACGTCAGAATTAGTTCCAATTTCAAATTATATACCAAACCACGTTTACGTAGTGTGACGTGAGGTTAACGTGGTTGTTCGTGCTACCGATTTGAACGTTTGGCAGCATTCGAATGACACATTCCCATACAAATTTGAGTTAACTCTCTCGATACGAATACGTTACGCTTGCGATAGATTTTCGTGCTAAGGCCTCTGAACCTACTTATGAACGTTAACAGTTGAATCTACCACTTATCTTTCCTACTCTCTACTATATCTTTTATGGCACCGAGCAAGGAGTCCTGCACGCCACACATTCCTGGCACATCTCTGGTAGAAGCAGTCACACCGTTTCACAGCTTCGCTACGCATATTTGCACCGCTCCGCTACCTCGCACATCTGTGGTGGAGCAGCCTATCCCGTCGTGTCATCGCAAAGTTTACAACATTGTGGTCCATCGAGCACCTCCCGTCGCGCAATTCAAAATTGCCCGCCCAAAGCAATTTGTGTATCGGTTGCCATGGTACCAAATATTCGTTTCTATGGTTATCAAACATGACTTGTATTAAACTGTTCTTGACACAAGACTGCTTGTGGTGCTATCTTGTTGGTAGTAATCTGTGAATACTTATCTGGAAAGTAAGGATCCGCCGCTAACTATCCACCAAATAAACAGTTTGTGCCAATAATTGTTGCGAACAATGGTGCTGTCATTTATTACATTTTTATAATTATATAAAAATCCATTTCAGCGTTCAGTAATGGATAAACCACTAAGCCAGGACGATATGGCAGCCATTGAGGGTCAATTGAGGAGCAGCGTAGAGGAGGATCGCAAGTATTGGCGAGTGAATGACGTCAAGTGTGACGCGGTTTACACCGCCAAGACTTATGAGGAGTTTGCGTGAGTAAATTAAAGAGGTTGATATTGCAACATCATGAACCGCCCAATGGTTTTTTAATACGACAATGTCGGTAAACAAGCATACGGCCCGCTTAATGGTAAGCGGTTACCGTAGCCATATGGACGCTTGCACCACACGAGGCATCACTCACGCGTTACCGGCTTTTCCCACTCCAATGAGTACTGGCGGCCTTACTCACGCGCAGGAACACAATATTAATTTATTTGGCTGCGGTATTCTGTAAGGTGGAGGTACTTCCCCAGTCGAGCTGCTCTTTGAGCGAATAAACGTTAATGCTCTACCTCTCTACGTCCCACTGCTCGTGCACGCACTCCCTTATAATGAGGAAGATAAGGTAACGCACATATTTTACCACGTAGGATGTGTGGATTGGTCAATTTTGCAATAGAATTTAAGTTATCAACCGATGTTTAATTTCACACAAACGTCAGCAACTTACCTGCATATGTATTTATATTCTAAACTCCTGACGGAGTTAGGATCACGGTATTCTTTTTGCCGAATTTTTAAAATCGTTTGAGGAGGTATCTAAAATGGTTGTAAAGGGTGACGTCAAACAGTTGGTGCCTAGTTTCTAAAGCGATACATGAGATTTCGAGCGGAGTCGGGCAAAACACGGACACCGAACAGATGTAGATTGGAACTGGTTGGTGAGACGTCTCTCGAGTTCATGATGCAGCATTCATCCAAGTATTAGGTATAGCATATACATATTTCCCAAGCATATGAATCTTAATACACCTAATTAACAAATGGTCTTATTTCAGGGACCGGGTAGCAGCTGCTCATTTGAGGCCATTAGAGAAGACTGATTTTAAGCAGAAGGCCAAGCGTGGGTGGAACCAGTACGCAGCCAAGGAGAAGAGTTATGATGAATGAAAATGAGTATTTGCACCAAGAGTTGCTTTATATGCTACATAAGTAATAAATCCTGTTTGAAATCTCCACAAAATATGTGTTTTGTATGGGACTTTTTAAGGTCTAAGGTCTAGTTCGTCAACCACGTTCGTCATTCTTATTAAATTACGTGACCACAATAATATTAAGCTAAAATCAAACACATTATTGATAGATAGAACCTCTAGTACGAAAATAGTATATTTTTTACAAGAATTTATTTTTTTCTCCTCGGATTGGACACAAGAATGATGATTTCGATCTTGGTGGGTAAGCTTTCCTTCTTTGGTAAGTAGAAACGTCTGTCGCTGCGATCCATCGGCACCAGAGGCTGAGTGTACCATCCGTATCTAAAATGGAGTATACATTAAATATGACAAAAGACACTACAAAATCAGTAATCGCGCGTGGAATAGGAATATAGGAACTGGTTTTTTTTTTTTTTTTTTTTTTTTATTGAGACCAACAGCTTTATATAACATAAATATCTTAAACTACAAACATACAACTACCGCCAATAATAGGTCTCCATAATAAAATTAATTCTTATAGATAACTTAATGACTAAGAAGTGACAATCACACAAAAAAAAAATACAAATAAAACAAAACTAAGTGAAAGCATTGATACCGACATAATTAGTATTTAAGCATGCCCAGAAACAAGAACTATAATAAATTGTTTTCCATCCCATAATATCGCCCACAATCCTCTGTTTTACTTGAATTTAGAAAACTCTTCCTTATTGCATACATATATGGTGCTAAATTGAATATTCTAACCCCAGCTGTTTGGACTGTGCGTTGATAGATCAGTCAGTCAAATCTAATATGTGTAGGAGATTGACAATGCAACTCTCTAACTCTCTCTGAACTAATTTCTCCTAGACAAAAACGTTGATCAACGCAAAGGCGACAGACCGATTTATATTAGCACCCCGGTGGGTACTGTTTTTTTGGGAATTTATGTAGATGTTCAATTTGGCTGTCACAGTTACTGCTACTGTGTGTGACTCATCATCTATCTGCCCTGTTCCTAATTATTTGGGCTACGCAATAATGTACGCTTCTTGCTTTCGGCCTATATCTGTTATTTCAGTATATTTATCCATCCATCTCTTTTTCGGTCTTTCCCTTCCCGTATATCCATTCAATTTCATATTTATAACTCATTTAGGGCTTATTTTTCCATGGTCGGATATCTCTTATCCGAAGAATAAAATTCATGTTTGACAGATTTGATATAGAAAAATAGTCAAAAATTCAAAATTATTCCTCGAATAAAGCAAATTGACGATGGAAAAACGGGTCCTCAAGTTGTTTCACACTGCGACGGTGATTTCGTGATGTAAATTTCAAAAGCTTAACAATGTATTGGCGCTGCCATTATTCTTTATGACTTCTAAACTACGCATTCAGTTCAGTGGCATCTTTATACGGGCTATCATCATCATCATCATCATCAGCCTATAATGTCTCACTGCTGAGCACAGGCCTCCTTTAACAAATGAGGGTGAAAGGGAATGGGCAATACTCCACCACGCGTGCCCACTATGGATCGGTGGATGTAGGCTAGTGGTCAACCTACTGTTGGAATTTTTCAAGCCGCCTAGGAGGCATCCAACAAGCTTAACGGCTTTACGTGCCTTCCGAAGCACGGAAACGCTCGATTTGAAATACCACTAGGCGGTCACCCATCCAGGTACCGACCACGACAGTGGTAGCTTAACTTTGAAGTTCGATTAAGAACGGCTAATAATGCTATACCACGAGCGCTTCGTTATGCGGGCTATACATAGTTTTATTTTAGAGAATGCATACTTACGCCATGTTCTCAGTAGCAGATGTAGCATACTTGGACTTGGGTCCTTTGGCTCGTGTCTGCGCAACGTTGTGGTGGTAGTCATCGATCTTCTGTGTCTGTTCCTTAGATTCTGTTTTCACTTGATCATGGGCCGCATAGAATTTGCCCGTTACGGGGATTGCTGGATAAATTATAAGCGAGTTTATCACTTTAGGTAGTTACTTGGTGCTGCTCGTGGTCTGCTTGAGTCTGCTATTTACTGATAATCTACTTTGTAGGTTTGCCGCTGGGGCATGCAAATGTTTTCAGTGAGACTAGAATGTAAATGTACCTCATCATCATCAGCCTATAATGTCCCAATGCTGAGCACAGGCCTCCTTTATAAAATGAGGGTGAAAGGGAATGGGCAGATACTCCACACGCATTCTCACTGCGGATTGGTGGGTAGGCTAGTGGTCAAACAGCCGCCTAGGAGGCCTCCAACTAACTTAAAGACTATCACAATTAAGTTATAGCCGGGACCGATAGCTTTACGAGCCTTCCGAAGCATGGATAACGCTCCAGTTGAAACTTTGCCCATCGATTTAGAATGGCTAATCATGCAACACCACGAGCGCTTGCGCTGCTACAAATGATGTAATTGTTATTGAAGTAAGAGAGTAATGATAGTTGTACTAAGGATCATTTTATAATGACACGATTTCTACACAAAAAGGTACTAACATCCAAAGTTAGGTCTGTAAATCTTGTAGTTCCTGAAATGCTTTACTTCTCTGTGTATGATCTCGTTCAGCATGTGAATGTCGATGGGCATCCTGGTGCCGAACGTGCATTTTACGTCGGCCATGTTTACCTTTGGAAATATATTAATTTATAACTAGCTTTCTAACCCGCGGTCTCACTCACGTTCCCGAGGGACCACGTTCCCCGTTTTCCCGGGATTGAAAGAATCCTATAGATATGTCTCTAGGCGGGATAACGATTCCATAGAAAGGTCAGTCATACAGGAAAAAGTGGAGGGAATCAGATTGCGCGGCAGGTTATCTATGCGCGGACTGACCAAGTAAAATCTGCAGTGGGAAATCTTATATCTGACTGCCTGCCAATAGGGAGAGCTGGCGGAAGATCGTGCTGAGAGCCGTGTCCGCCTCAACCACCGACGTGGACGCTTCGATATGACCACGACTGCTCTGCCAAGAGCGGAACAACAGAGAAGATGTTATTCAAGGTCATCACGATTGCTTGTGGCGTGGAAGCGTCAGGAGGTAAACAACAAAGTAACAAACTCGCTTTCACATTCATTAGGTATTCACTAAAACAGAAAGGTTGTATTTTTGATGGTGTGGGCAGATACGACTTATTGAGAGGAGTGAGAGAATCTTGTTACTTCTGACCCTCCTCAAGAAATTAATGATCCCAGTGAATACTGTTCAATACCTTTTGCAGAAAGTGATGGCTACATTATTAGAGACAAACTGATAATCATTGAGAATATATAAATCCTTGGTTAAAATCAATATAAGAAAGAAAATGCATTTATTTGACTAACACAATAAGGAAAACTCAAAACAACATTTAAAACAATGCAAATGCAATGCAATAAGTTGCCTGTGCTGTGCCAACAAAAAGGACATTTACCTCAGTATGAGCTCAGCATAGTGCTTCTGACTACTACTGTCAGCATCGCTATTTTTCAAATACATAAACATGGAAATCATATTTACCTGATAAATTAACAGATTATTTATTAAAAAAAAGTAACAATAAAATCTAAAATAAATTATGATCAAAACACTCTGGTATTCACTCACTGATGTGACATTGAAAAGACGTTGTCATTTTATTTAAATTCTCAAATTATTTCATATTGTTGTCACCACAGACATGATATATGTCTGTGGTTGTCACTTGGTTTAATTCCAATTCTGTATCTATGCTTATTAAAAAAGCTAACTATAGTCAGATTGTCCAAATATATATAAAAAAAAACTGCTGAGTTTCTTGCCGGATTCTTCTCAGTTGGAGGCCGAGTTCCGAACCGGTGGTAACTTCAGTAAATGTGACCTTTATAAGTGCCCTTCTGCCCTAAATTGAATAAATGGCTTTGACTTTGACTTTAATTTGTTATTTATTTTCAAAGTTCGAAGTATTTATTTGTATTTGGTTAGGTTAACAATGTAATTTACTTTATTTATAACTGTAATTAGACCAAGTACCTACTTGCTATTATTATATTATCAAACGAATATTATTATTTTGAAAATCCCATCGCAATCGTATAAGCGGTTTCCGATATTTGGCCAATATTAAGTCTCGGCGGCCGCACTGTACCTATTTTTTTAATTTTATACCGTAATATCCTACATTTGGTAAGAGTTAAGCTACAGGGTAGAAGCTAGCAGTAAATTGCAAATGCGATCCAGATAAAAATTTTAACATTTAAAAAGTTTTTTTTTTATACCACTAAGGTGGCAAACAATTATTCGGCCCGCCCGATTGTAAGCGGTGACCGTAGCCCATGGCCCTTTGCAACAACAGGCCACCACCTTGCAATGCTTGCGTAGTTTCCTGTGGCATACTTCTACAATTAATTCTAGGCAGGTACTCTAAGCCGAGTAAAACAAGAAGGTATCCCCTTGTGGCTGTAATCAACAGGTGCAGATGTTAATTTAAATAGGTCGGTTAATCTGGTTAGCCCCGGAGTGCCGCCAAATTAATCTATGATGGCGGACAGATTACTTACCCACTACGGTTTACGTACTACCGACTACAGAACTCGGGTACTGGAGTACTATATTGAGGACTAATAGTACATATTTACATGTAAAGAGTATACTTGTAAATTTAGAATAGATTGCATGAAAATAATAGCCTAATAGATAGTCTGGCAAACGACAGCTGACACTCGAATATTTGCAAACTTTTTATATGGCAATGCAAATAAGAGCAACAAATTATTCAAAGTCAAAGCCATTTATTTAATTTAGGCACTAGGGCACTTATGAAGGTCTAAGCTACTGAAGGTACCACCAATTCGTAAGTCGGCCTTCAACTGAAGAACAGGTAAGAAACTCGACAAGGTATTTTTTTTTTTATATTTTTTTAGACTCTCTGACTATTATTATTCTTTTTTTATTCCAGGTATTTCATACATGCTAATTTAGTTGCCATGCTGATATTTTGTAAATTTGCCGCGCTATTTCAGTTTTTACTTTCGTTTGCTAGACTATTCATTTTCGTTTGAATATTTTCCTGTAAGTTTTGGTTTCAAATAGAGTCCTAAATTCAGCATGCTCAGGGAGGCGGCTGATCACAGCACCAGTCTACAATTTATATTTTAGACAGGTGCATACTTTGTTAAATAAAAACACGAAGCACCCAATAACGTAGGTAAAACGTTTTAATATTGCGTTTATGGCAGATTTTATTAAAATCTTTGTCATGCACAACAAAATCACTGAACCGCGTAAAGGGTCGTAACAGGCATTATTAATTTTGCATATCGCTGCAGAGCGGACGGACGTATGTATTTTGTTGATGTTTGCAGTTGATCTCAAAGGTATCTGGGGTACCTACTTGGTGGTTTAATTAGGAGCTATGCGCGCATACTTTTATCTCTTGTAATTATGTCTCTATAACTAAAGTTTTACCAATACGTATTTATATCTTAATTCTACGCTAATGCTTACCTAAACTATTTGCATTTTCTAGTGAAAAATCGTCGTCTTTGATTTTTAATTAATACTGAATTAACTTACTAAATGTTGGTAGGTCTTTATGTTGCAATCAAGCAACACCTAGCTATAAGTCTTGGAAAGACATAGTCAGCATTAACTGACAAGCAATTCACACTTGGGATTATGAAGTCACGGTTCGGAGAGATTGACTGCTTGCAGCTTAATCCAATCAAATATCGTTAACATTTCAGAATATTTTCATCATCAGACTAAGATGCAGGTTATGTGGCAATGACCGGACTGACAACAGAGGGTCTTACTTTGATTACCGAAACATTAAAGTCACAACTGTCTAGGCGTGGATTTTGTTTTTATGTTTAGTTTTTCGAAGTAGACCTCCAGCCCAGGTCGCCAAGCACCTACCGTTGTGTTGCGGCTGTTGCACTTGAGAGCCAATCTCCATCTCGAGTTGGTCAAGATAGTAACGATTTAGTCATCTGTGACATAGGTCCGGTATTGCAACATTCATAGACGATGCTACTAATGAACCGTCTACTTTTCTGCTTTCTTACATGAAAACAAAAACAATTGGCAAAGTCTTATTTATTATCATCAGCCCATATGTCCCACTGCTGAGCTAGGGCCTCCTGCACACAAATGAGGAAAAAAGGGAATGGGCAGATAAGTAATCTACCACTGCCGATTCGTGGAGGTAGGTCAGTTTACTGTTTGAGTTTTCAAGTCACCTAGGAAGTCTCCAAATCTTAATCGGAACCAACGTTACGGCAACAACCAGTTTACGTGTCTTCCGAAGCACGGAAAACGCTTGAGTTGAAATACCACTAAGCGGTCATCCATCCGGATACCGTCTACTCCAGTGATAGCTTTACTTTGCCGATTAAGACCGGCAATACAAGCTACACCACGAGCGCTAAGTCTTATAGCATAGTAACCCAGACTTTGGAGTCACGCCGCTGCCTGTACTGATTTTGTAGAAAACCTTAGGTACAGTTCAGTAGGTGTACTGAACTGATATCATATTTTCTTGTCAGTGTCTTGTGCGAATTTCATGAGTGATCTGTGAACATTTCCGCGATGGTGTTTTAGGGTCGGTAAGTTTAAATAAGTAGTAGGTACAATTGACAAAGCCTATACTATAAGGTGGCTCATTAAGTGGAAGACAAGAATCTTGAACGAATTAACCTCTGGACGTGAAGCAAGACAAATTAGTATGAAATCACGTTCAACCAACTTTTGCGGGGGGATGTCACTCTCACAAAGATCTATTTTACGTAATTATTACAACGAATGCAGAATCGTGTGTATTTATACTTCACGCATACTACTATTTTTATTTGTGTGCTATATATTTATACTATTTGCATAGCACGCTCTCCTTTTCTAATTACAACAAATACGAAATTTCTTTACGAACTACATACACAAAATTCACATTTACACTAGTGCATGACACAGTCGATACGGTAAGTCGATGAACGAATGAACGATTTTCGGTACGGTATGGCAAGTAACATAATTATTTTCCGTCTATTTGCAATAAGTCATATATTTTATTTATTAGTTATCGTTTACAAACTTTTTAGATTATGGCATCTTACTGATATTATAAATGTGAAAGTTAGTTTAAGATATCGATGTTTGAAATTAATCTTAATAATATATAAAATGATAAACTGATTGTTGATATATCAGCCCACAGCCCAAACCGCTGAACCTAGAGATTTGAAATTTTGCACAAAGATACCTTATACAGTGGAGGCATCCACTAAGGAAGGATTTTTGGAAATTCCACCCCTAAGAGGGTAAAATAGGGGATGACAGTTTGTATGCAAGTCCGTCAGTTTTGAAGTTAGGATCTTCAAATTTTGTGTTTAGGCTGACGATTAAAAATTAATGTATAGTTATCTCAACGTATGTAATAATCCCACCACCAAAGGGAGGAAAAGGGGGATGAAGTTGTGTATGCAAGTCCTTCAATTTTAAAGTAAACTTGACTAAATGTACTATTATACGGTGCAGGCATCCACTAAGGAAGGATTTTTGGAAATTCCACCCCTAACAGGGTAAACTAAGGGATGAAAGTTTGTATGCAAGTCCGTCAGTTTTTAAGTTAGGATCTTCAAATTCTGTGTTTAGGCTGACGATTGAAAATTAATATATAGTTATCTCAGCGTTTGTAATAATTCCACCACCGAAGGGAGGAAAAGGGGGATGAAGTTGTGTATGCAAGTCCTTCAATTTCAAAGTAAACTTCACTAAATGTATTATTATACGGTGTAGGCATCCACTAAGGAAGGATTTTTGGAAATTCCACCCCTAACAGGGTAAAATAAGGGATGAAAGTTTGTATGCAAGTCCTTCAGTTTTGAAGTTAGGATCTTAAAATTTTGTGTTTAGGCTGACGATTGAAAATTAATATATAGTTATCTCAGCGTTTGTAATAATTCCACCACCGAAGGGAGAAAAAGGGGGATGAAGTTGTGTATGCAAGTCATTCAATTTCAAAGTAAACTTCACTAAATGTATTATTATACGGTGTAGGCATCCACTAAGGAAGCATTTTTGGAAACTCCACCTCTAACAGGGATGAAAGTTTGTATGAAAGTTCGTCAGTTTTGAAGTTAGGATCTTCACATTTTGTATTTAGGCTAACGATTGAAAATTAATTTATACATGTTTCAGCTTTTTTGAGAATTCCACCCCCGACAGGGTGAAAAGGTATGGGATGTATGTAAGTCATTCAGTTTCAAAGTAAACGTCACTTAATATATTATTACACAGTGAAGGCAACCACTAAGGATTTTTGGATATTCCATCCTTAAGGGGGTAAAATAGGGGATGCAAGTTTATATGAAAGTCCATCAGTTTCTAAGTTAGGACCTTCAAATTTTGTGTTTAGGTTGACGATTGAAAATTAATTTATATGTGCCTCAACGTTTTTGATAATTCCGATCCCGAAAGGGTAAAAAGGGGGATGAATTTGTGTATGGAAGTACACTTAATTTATTATAAGCTTATGGCTATACACTAACGCAAAGAATATCGGTGTTGTTGGAATTTGAACCCTTAAGGAGTGAAAAGGGGGATTAAATTTAGGATATGTAATTCTTTACTTTCTGAGAAAGAAAAAGGATTGATGCATTCGAGATGTGGTGCTGGAGACGGATGTTGGAAATACCTTGGACTGCTAAACGCAACAATGCATCAATCCTATCGCAGCTCCAAATTAAAACACGATTGTCCACCATATGCCACCAACGTATTTTTTCGTATTTCGGCCACATGGTGCGCAAAGGCGATGAAAGTTTGGAAATCTGATCATAGTTGGGAACACGGAAGGAAAACGACTACGTGGTCGTTCACCAACAAGATGGTCCGATCAAGTAAAAGACTCATCGTCCTCGAAATTTTACAGAAACCAGTGGAGGCAGATCATTCGCTCTAGAAGCAAACCCGATGTTGACCACGATCCTCAGACATGAGGGAAAGATAGATAAGGCCTCCAAAATTGTGCTGTGGAACTAGACTACAAGTAACAGCTCTCCGCCGCAATGTTATTGAGGCCAAAATATTTACTGGTTCTGCCAGAGGAGAAAAAGTCTTCTTGCCGCGTATACCATTGATCCCAAATCTCCTTCCGTTTGAATTTAAAAGATAAATCCTAATTAAGGTTTGTAGTCACAGGGAAAAACTCAAATTTGCTAGAGTTGATTTGCGGCAGGACTGTTTCAGTTTTATGTGGCATCCTCGCATATGAGCTCTTAATCTACCTGAACTTTTGTCAATATCACACGTAGTGGCGGACAATAGCCATGAACAAAGCTCTATATTGTTACAATGATTCATATCTAGAAAAAAGAAATAATCTACGCGGACGAAGTCGCGGGCTATAAAGCTAGTCATGTATAAACAGCTAAACGGATAAATTTGGCACAAAATAGGAAAAAATGCCGTAGAGCGGAAAGTAGTAGTAAATCATTGGTAATACTTAATAATAAAACAACTTGACCTATTATGTTGACAATTTGTTCTGTTTGTAGGGGCATGCTACAGATATTTTTTAGACAATAGGGAACATGCATTTAACTAATTTATTCATAAAATGTATTTAAAGAGACCTTGGTATGGAACCCTAATGCCCATTTTCGCTAACAACTCTTAAATAATAAGTAACCCTTAGGCGCCGATCCCACAGAAAGATTTCTGGAGTTCCGAGTTCTGAGTTCTGCATCTGCATCTCCGTGTTGACTATTGTGCACACAGCAAGCAGTCTAGAGTTCTAGAGTTCTGCAATATTCGCTACTGATCGCACATCATACACTTTTTTTACTTTCAAAGGCCCCACATAGCTTACAGTCAACGCGGAATGCAGAACTCGGAACGCGGAACTCTAGAAGTCTTCTCTGTGGGATCGGCGCTTTAAGGCTAATTAGGTAACACTTAACGCTAGTTTTATTTTCAACGATATTTAGATAACACCTAAATTAAAAAAAACTTGCAAGTTTGAGGTGGTATATAAAAATAATTTGGAAATTTATGCTCTAATAAATAGATATTTATACCTCCATGGTTTATAATTTACCTATAGTAAAGTTTAACATAGACGTAATCAGGTAATATATTGCGTACGCAAAATCTTTCATTCGTTTTTATTATTATCGATATTGTTCTCGACAGCGTTAAGCACTAATTCTAATATGACAATCATGTCATAATAATAATGAATGAAGGATATAAGCCGACTATGTATGAAAGTGATAGTTTTCGGTATTATCTCATGGAAGTTTTGGTTAATTTAATATGGTTGGATAATATTTATGCATGATTTGAAATAAAATGATTTTAATGTAAATTACTTGTAAAACTGTAATAAAAATATACTTAATTGTGAAATTAAATATTGCTCTTTCCACCACTATAATTTCTACGTGATTTCACGGCACATTTCGTCATTTTCTCCTAATGTTTTCTCGATGACATTGAATGTTATACTGCGACAACTGTCATTATTTTTTCCAATACCAAGCCTAAAAAGCATGGTTCGTGACGAAAGGGGTGTAGGCGCGGTCACTATTAGGGCAGGTCCAGAGGTTAAATCGTTCAAGACAAGAATATATGGTTGTAGTAGCTTCTCTCTGCACTTGCATTCCCCTGGCTAAGTGACAATTGTACGAATAAGCATAAAATAATAATGTATATATTGTATAAGTATTTGGAAAAAAAAGCTGTAATATTAAAAGATCTTCCACAAAATAAAACCTTGCTGAGTTTCTTACCGGAGTCTTCTCAGTTTAAGTGTATTCCAAACCGGTGGTAAATTCAACTGTATGTACCAATGTAACGTTCATAAGTGCCTTACTAGGGCCTAAACTGAATAAATGACTTTTTGATTTTGATTTTGAATTAATTATTATGTTTAAATAATTTGAATGTGAAAGATTCACAGCATTAGTACTAAAGTATTATTTTCTCAGTTAGTAACGATCGCGGTGATTTGAAACTTGAACAGGCTATTAACTGAGACAAAAGACAAACTCCTGATTAATGTAAGACATCAGGACAAACGCCCGCTCTGGGCGAGAAGTGCTATTTAAATAAATCGTTTATCTAATAGTCTTAATTGTAATAATAATTAATTTTCTTTCAGCGATTCGATTACAAAAATGGTTTTCTTGAGCATTTCTTTTGACTGAATTTTAATTGCTTATAAATTTTATGCTAGATCTATTGTCAACAAACGATTTCACTTGGCTCGTGGTTAAAAATATAACAATGACATCAATTGTTATAATAGGACGCGCGTCCCTCGCGAGAAATAACGGGTTAAAACTTTTGTGTAGTTTTAAATTTTAGTAGCTACGGATTTATTTAAAATAGTATATTTGTATATAAATAATTACTTTCATCCTGGCATGTTTATCGACAGTAAGAACACATAACACGATAAAAATGATCTATGTTTCTGGAATGGGGTTCTTCAATTATTAAAAGAAACAAAAAACCCGACTGCGTAAAATATAAATTAACTGAAAAGAGAAAAACAAGCTCTTAAATCTATAGAATTTTGAATATAACTTGAATTTTATAAGGTATTGCAATCGGGGACAACCAATAACCTAAGTATGTATTTTTTTGTAATATTTGTTTATCCCCGACTGCAATACCTTATAAAATTCAAGTTATATTCAAAATTCTATAGATTTAAGAGCTTGTTTTTCTCTTTTCAGTTAATTTCTGTTTTACGCAGTCGGGTTTTTTGTTTCTATTAATAATTTAATTTATTTCAGACTTTTTAGTTTTATACAGAAAGAGTTGAGTAGGAACGCTAACAACCATCGTAAATCTGTGATTTACGTATGGCAACGGCTCAGTACCTACTGTCCTTGCATTAAACGTGATTTTTTGCAGTTTACGTCAAAATGGTAACATAAAAGTATTACAATATATACATATATGGAATGGTCTATTTACAAGCTTTCATTTGATACCCATATTGTTATAATTTAAGTGTTATATATTTTTTTTTTTTTTTTTTTTTTTGTGGTTCCGGCTGTCATAACGTAAACACGTATTAATATCGAGCTCTGTGTATATTAAGAATACAGTGTAAATACTATTTAATCCTGTGTTAAAACATCCAAATCCTGTAAGAAAAGTATCACTGTGCATTATAAACAATATAAACTGAGTGCAAACTGTGTTAACAACAACATTTTCAAGTGAACAAAATCAGAAATTATTTTTAGGGTTATCTGTCAGTGTCACCAGAACATACCCCAATTCAAAGACTAGACAACGACGGTCCAGTGTTGCCATAGTACATAAATAGAAGATCATCATTGTTCCGTTTCACGCACTGACACTGAAACAAAAATGGATAAAAACCTTCAAATGTTATTCGACCAAATGAAACTTGAAATGTCAAAACAAACTAAGGATATAATTGCGCAAATGGACGATAAACTTATACCATTTACACGAGAATTACAAGAAATGCGAGCAGAAAATGAGATATTGAAAGAAAAAATATACCACCTAGAAAAACATAGAAGAACAAATAACATTATTTTATATGGAATAAAGGAAAGCGAAAAATCACCTGCTAATCTCATGGAAATTGTAATAAAGAAGATCAAAGACGAATTAAATATTACAGTTGAAGGCAGGGACATAAATTCACTATACAGAATTGGCAAAAATGTCACGAAAAATGAAAAGGGAAGGCCCATACTCATATCATTCGTTAACAACTGGATGAAAATTGACATTATGAGGAACAAAAAGAAATTTAAAGATGCTTATTCTTCAGAAGATTATCCAAAGGAGGTGCTTGACAAAAGGAAAGAATTACAGCCAAAACTTGAAGAAGAAAGGGAGAAGGGGAATTTTGCATTTATAAAATATGATAAACTAATTATCAAAGAGAGTAGACCAGGGAATGAGAAACGTAAGAGAGACCAATCAATCTCTCCCAACGTAATAGAACAGCCTCGAAAACAACAGATCACTACAAAAGCAAATAGACGGAACGCATTCGATGTGATGAGGAATAGAAGCAACTCTCTCAACGTCATACCCTCTGAAAACCCGACTCCAGAACAAAAAGCATAGGATAATGTCATCAGCCACCGGAACAAAACAAAACAAAAACAAGAACTAAATAACCATAAAAACTTAACATTCCCCAACCCGATTGGTCATCGTGGGGAATCAGACCGTCACCCTCCACTTATTAAGAAAAGAAAAGACAACAACATAGTAAAAACCCTAGAGGTATGTACTTATAATGTAAGATCACTATCATCTACAGAAAAGTACCTTGAACTTAACCACACTCTGCAAAACATTAAATGTGATGTTCTAGGACTCTCAGAAGTTCGAAAAATGGGCTGCAAAATTGAAGAACATCAGAACTTCATTTTCTGCTATATTGGACAAACTAAAGGCCTACACGGAGTGGGGTTTCTAATTAAGAGAAAGTATAAAAGCAACATTATTAACTTTAAAGGAATCTCAGAAAGAGTAGCTCTTCTACAATTAAAATTCGAATGTTTTTCTATATCAATAATTCAAGCCTATGCACCAACGGAGAGATCACCCGAAGACGAAATTGATCAGTTTTACCAAGACATTGAAACTGCACACGCACTAACTGAGGGAAAAGTTATAGTGATGGGAGACTTCAATGCGAAAATAGGAAGTCCTAAAACAAATCACTATCCAGTCTTAGGTCAATTTGGTTTTGGTGTCAATAACAATAGAGGTGACCGCCTTATAAATTATGCCTTTCAATATAAATTATCGATAATGAACACATTTTTTAAGAAAAAAGAGAATCGCAGATGGACATGGATATCACCTGATCAAAAAACAAAAAATGAAATCGACTTTATAATGACAAATAACCCGAAACTAATAACAAATATTGAAGTACTAAACACACAGTTTCCGTCTGACCACAGGCTACTACGAGCAACAGTACGGCTAAGTTACCCAATAAAGAGCAGAAAAACGTTTGGAACATCACTTAACATTCCGAAAACGGACATCGAAATCAAAAAATACATCGCAAATCTACAAACGAGCATAAATACCAAAGTAGAAAAAACCAATATTCAAACCTACTATAACTTACTGGAAGAAAGCATAATACGTAGCCTGAAATTATGTAAAGAAACCAAACAAGAACAACATAAAATATTCAGCGAAGAAACAAACCGATTAATTAAAAGACGCACCGAGTTGGTACATACAAAGAATAAAGACAAAGATATGAAACGTGAACTTAGTAGAATTTATAAAGAGGCTAATAGATCGATCAGGAAAGACTACAGTAAACATAGACAAGAAGTCATCACAAGGAACATTAACAACTTTAGAAGTACTAAAAAAGCCTACAAAGAATTAACAACACACAAAACATGGATACATAAACTTGAGCAAAACTCAGAAGAAACTAAATCAAGAAAAGATGTTATAAACCATGCAACAAACTTCTATAAAGACCTATACCAGAAAAGAAACAACAATGAAATCGAAACTGTAGACGAACACCCAACTAATGGCATCAAACCAATTGAAAACTCTGAAGTATATGAACATATAAAACGGTTAAAGGTTGAAAAGAGTCCTGGCCCAGATGGGCTTTGCAATGAAGTTCTTAAAATTGGAGCACCCACCTTAACTCAACATCTATCACAGATATTTAACATGGTATTAGATACAGAAACCGTCCCATACCAATGGTGTAATTCGGACATAATTCTAATTTACAAAAAAGGCAATCCGCTGGAGGTCGGTAACTACAGACCCATAAGCCTTCTAGCAAGCTCATATAAACTCTTTTCATCAATACTTCTAAAAAGAATAACACAAGACATTGATAAACTCCAGCCAATAGAGCAAGCAGGTTTCCGATCAGGATTCAGTACAATGGATCATATACAGAGCCTGGAACAAATTATAGAAAAATATCGAGAGCATAACAGACCTCTTTATGTGGCCTTCATTGACTATTGCAAAGCCTTCGACAGCATCAGCCACTATTCGATCTGGAACGCATTGCAACATTCGAAAGTGGATCAAAAATATATTAACATCCTGAAATATATTTATACAAACAGTACGAGCAGGGTAAAGCTGGAAGTCAGAGGAAGTGAAATAAACATTGAACGAGGAGTTAGGCAAGGAGACCCTTTGTCACCAAAGCTTTTTATTGCAGTGCTTGAAAGTATATTTCGAAAATTAGATTGGTCGAAAAAAGGAGTACAAATCAATGGACGATACCTAAACCATCTTAGATTCGCTGACGACATAGCCATATTAGCCGAAACTTCTAGGGATCTGGAGGAAATGATGAGGTCGCTGGATAATGAAAGCTCAAAAATAGGTTTAGAAATGAACGCAAGTAAAACGAAAATAATGACCAACAGCCAAAAAAGACCTATTGTAATAAAAGGAAATAATATAGAATATGTCAACAGTTATATTTATCTGGGGAAGCAGTTATCATTCAACAATTCCAGCAATGAAGAAGAAATAACACGTAGAATCAATACAACCTGGAAAAAATACTGGTCACAGAAGGAAATTTTAAAAGGAAATTATAGTTTGCATTTAAAAAAGACAGTATTTGACACATGTCTCTTACCATGCTTACTGTACGGTTGCCAGACTTGGGTTTATACCAATAAAGTCAAACATAAAATTTTATGTACCCAAACAGCTATGGAAAGGAGCATGTTAAAGCTTAGGAAAACAGACAAAGTAAAGAATACACATATAAGACAAAAAACAAAAGTAACTGACGCTCTCACACATGCACTCAAACTTAAATGGAGGTGGGCTGGACACATCGCACGTTACAATGATAATAGATGGACCATAGAAACCACACGATGGAAAGGTCCACACGGAAAGAGGAATGTCGGTAGACCAGTAAAACGGTGGGCTGATGATATTATCCAGGTGTCAGGAAACGACTGGACAAATACAGGCAAGGACAGGGATTTGTGGAAAAAGCTGGAGGAGGCCTTTACCCAAAAAGGGGTCCATATTTCAACAACAAAAATAAAAGACTAAGTAAATTTAATAATAATATTTGAAATGTAACTTAGAAATATGGAATAAAATGGCTTTTTTATTTTATTTTATTTATGTATTTATATTGTTATAATAACGGAACTTTTATTTTTAATACCCCCCCTATTTTTTTATTCCTAGGCGCTATATAAAAATAATATACCCTATGACACTCCCCCAGTCAAGACAACTCTAACGACACCTCATATGCTTAAATCCATCAAGCCGTTTAGGCTGCAGAGCGGCACAAAGAAATAGACATACATACATTCATACATACATACATACATACACTCGAAAAACATAACTCTCCTTCCGGGTCAGTCGGGTAAAAATGGCCTAAAAAGAGCTCAACTTATTGCAAGTCAATAAGTGTCCGTTCGCACAGACCGGCTAGGAGCAATATTTTATCGCAATTAAAATAGAGGTTTAGGTAATTGAAATATGATTTATTTTTACACTTTACTTCTTTTGTTAGCGCGTTAGAATGGCTCTCCAGTATCAATGTAAAATTAACCTTATTTCAATTTGAGTAAAGTCTATTTTTAAAATCAAAATATGCTCTTCTCTCCGAGCCGGTCTGTGAACGGACCCTAAGTAGCGTAACTTAATATTATATGAGGAAGACTGTCGGGTTGTCAACTTTTTAACATTACACAACGCTATACACTTAGCAAACTATAACTTGTTGTTAATGGAGAAATAATGTTCATTTTTGGCTTGCGCAAATATGACCACGTCTCCCAGTTTCGTACTCAGCTCAAGTGGCTCCCTATTCGCCTTCGCCGGAATACTCACATACTTTCACTTCTATATACTATCCTATTTAATCCGAAATCCCCTCCCTATCTTAAGGAACTTCGAATACTATAGCTCCTAACATCACTCCCTTCGTACTTCTCTCGAACTTCGCCTCAAAACTCCTTTGCATACTTCTCAATTCTTAAGTAAATCTTTCTCTGTTCAAGCTACTCGTCTGTGGAACGCCTTACCTCAGACCATCAGACAAGCTCAGACTATTGAATCTTTCAAGTCTCAGTTATTTTCCTACTATCACTCTCTTTAATTCCTTCTTATTTTCCTTTAGTTACTGTTATTATGTAATAGTAGTATTTAGTTTAATTACATATTTACTTTTATTTATTTTATGTATGTAAGTATTAGTATATAGCTTTAATATAATATCTCGAATTATTATAGTATTTGTGTATATATAGTATTAGTTTATTTCGTATATATTGTATTATTTGTAGGTAGACGCTCAACCTGCCACCTTTAGAATTTTTTTCCTGTACCCAAAGGTTGCCTGGAAGAGATCGCTTAAGCGATAAGGCCGCCTACATTGTATAACTTCCCCAATTTGTAATACTTTTGTTATTTTTAATATGTCAGTGTATACAATAAAGAATATTTCATTCATTCATTCATTCAATAATTGGGATAAAAAAAACACATAAATAGCTGATCAAAAAATACGGTGACACAGCAGAATAGGGTGAATGACTGACAACATTTTAAAGTCAGCATTGATGGTAGGTACTAAAGTCATTATTTGAGCATTACAAATCAAATTATTTGCGTTGCGAACGATGTTGCTTATAGTTTTGTTGCAGCCATTATTCTTCTATTAAAAACAAAATTACCAACAAAAAAAAAACTACACTCTTTAATTCCAATTTCAAATCATTAGCGCTGAACAATCCAGTGCAACATTGAGACTGCAGGTCCTTAACCAAATAATCCTCGCAGATTGCAGCGCCACCTGGCGTCCCAGCCCTTCATTACAAGGGGGGAGGGGTCCATTAAACACGGCGGCTGCTGTCACGCTCCAGCAGGGTCCCCAGGGATCTGTGGAATTCATCCTGCTTGAGATATGGCCTTATTTGTACGAGGATGGAGCGTTTTGGACGCTGCGTTTGTTTGCTTCTGTTTTACAGATGCAATCGTTATTTTGATAAAACTTGTATCATCAAGTTGTTTTTACTATGGTTACTAAGGCACTTGAAGGAACATGGTAGCTCATACGGGTGGAAAATAAGCTCAGAAGTGCTGCTACAGGAACACATGCTAAGGTAGAGGTCAGGTAAATGGGGGCGGAATGCAATGTAATTTGGGAGCAAAGCCGTAAATCGTGAAGCGATGTCACTAACTAAGTATGTCCACCCAGTCGAAATTTTATTTTGTTTTCTTACAAACCATATCCCGGGAAATTAACCTAACCTAACCAGGGTTAAAAATATGACTTGGCTGAGAATTCTACCAAATAGCAAAGCATTTTGACGGGCCAGTTGGCGCGGTTAGTTAAAACTCTGGTTAAGATTTCACCTAACGCGCCGCAGCGGTCGTAGGTTCGATTTCCACACAGGACATACATTTGTGTGCATGAAGTCCTGAGTTTGGGTGTAATTATGTTTAATTATGTATTTACAAAAAAAGTAGTATAGGTATTATTTCAGCTATGTGGTTTCCATAGTACAAGCTCTGCTTAGTTTGAGATCAGTTAGCCGTGGTGAGGAATGTCCCTGGATATTTATTTAATACCGCATATATACCTGCCATATCTTATTGTTAGCTACTTTCACGCAGCGTTGGAACCGCTCCATCTGCCGGCTGCCAAACCTATAAGTACAGGTCGTGGGGTGAGGGGGTATTTTGCGGCTATTTCAATTATACGTCTTATGAAATAGTTTGTCTCGTCGGGTGTCGATTTCGCGGATGCCCGCAATATCAGCGGGGCTATAGGCGATTGGAATTTTTGTTAGGCTGTTCACTATGTCATGAGAATAGCGGCCTTTTTAATCGGGAATTAATTGATTCACCTGTTATTGGAAATACTTTTTTATTTTGAGATTAATTGACAAAGTCTACTATAAGGTGGCTCATTACGTGGAAGACAAGAATGTAGGTTGTAGTAGCTTCTCTCTGCACTTGCATCCCCACTGGCTAAGTGAAAATTGTATATTGTATAAGTATTTGGAACAAAAGCTGTAATTTTAAAAGATCTTCCACAAACAAAACAAAAAAAAACCTTGCTGAGTTTCTTGCCGGAGTCTTCTGAGTTTAAGTGTATTTCGAACCGGTGGTAAATTCAACTGTCTGTAACAAATTAACGTTCATAAGTGCCTTATCAGGGCCTAAACTGAATAAATGACTTTTTGATTTTGATTTGATTTTCAAGAATGTTCAAGGAAAAAAACCTAACTTTATAATGTAAAGTGACTATTGGTGTGGTTGTGAACTAACTATAGCTGTTCCACACGCTGTTCGTGGGTTCGATTTCCATCCAGCACAAACATTTGTGTGCATGAAGTTGAAAAAACGCTTTTCTCTAGTTCTCTTATTTATAGAGATAAAGCCTCTTCAACATTATCATTGTCATCCACTTTCCGTGAAAATAAGGGTGTATACCAACACCCTTATTTTGTTATTTTATTAGGTTCCCAAACAAAAAAGGTAAAAACCCATTCCGTCCGTCCGTCTCGTACGTCTATCACAGCGCTATATTCAACAACAAATAATGCAGTTGAAATTTGGAATAGTTTTCGTCTAAGGAAGGTCAGTACGATTTTAAGGCGATGATAGCTCAGTGGTAGTGACGTCGGATACCGAGATGAAGGTCCCGGGTTCGAATCCTACAATGAGCTTGAGCTTTCGGTGAAGGAAAACATCGTGAGGAAACCATAGCACGGTGGTAGGGTACCTTGTAGTACCCGCCTGGCTGGCTACCACCCTCAAGTTGAAATCTGTCGCCAAGCACCTTTCGGTGTGTTCCGATAGCTGCACTTGAGCGCCAGATCCTTCTAGGCTTTGTGTGCTAACCACCTTCGGCCGCATCATCACTTACCATGGTGAGATTGCGGTCAAACACAGACCTATAAACAGTATAAAAAAGTACCCTCGTTGAGCGAGTCAGACTCTGACTCACTTGGATGGTTTTATGTTTGAGAGAGTTCACACTAGAGTTTTTATCCCGGGAACTTAGTTGAAACCGCGGGAGCTGAAAATTTGATAGCCAAACTAGCATTTATTAATTTTAACTAAACGAACGCTAGTGTAGTAGTGCTCGTGGCATGTGGCGTGTGGCATGATTAGCCGTTCTTAATCGATCGGCAAAGTTAAGCTCCACCGTCGTGGACCCATCCAGGTACCGACACCTGGATGGGTGACCGCCTAGTGGTCCAATCGAGCGTTTCCGTGATTTGGAAGGCAGGTAAAGCCGCTGGACCCGGTTATCACTTAATTATGATAGTCGTTAAGCTAGTTGGATGCCTCCTAAGCGGCATGAAAAATTCCAACAGTAGGTTGACCACTCCTACCTCCACCGATCCGCAGTGGGCATGCGTGGTGTATTGCCCAGTCGCTTTCACCCTCATTTGTGAAAGGACGCCTGTGCTCAGCAGTGGGACATTATAGGCTGATGATGATGATAAAAAATGAATTGCTCCCACAACCGCTGTCGCTTAAGAATATAACAATGGCGTAAGGTGCCTCACGCGCGTCTTCATAGGGCGAAGAATGGCAGATATAGCGGTACTGATCAAGGTTTTTAAATTCAGTTCAGGGATCTTCATTGGAAGGACGATTCATTTATTAGATTTCTTTCCAACAGGTATTCCATTGGAAAATAATTTAAAAATGTGAATAGGGCCTAAATTGTATTGTGTAGAGGGTATATTGAAAGAAATGTTGGTAGCGAGAGCTTTAGCATTGCTGTCATTTCATCGTGCTTTTAAAATTTTAATCAAGTCGACATTTTTATTACCTAGTATGAAATTGAGTTGCTCGCTCGGTCATTGAGGTTTTTATGTGAAGATTAATATCGTTTCCCCGATATTTTTCAATAATCTTGACGTACCTGCAAACTAAGAAATTCAAAAAAATTGTAAAAAAAATGTGTTCATTTTTTTATCATTTGCACTTTGTTCTACGATGTATGCCTGATGTATGTTACGCCTAGAAGTGTTCAATCACTCGATTCAAACTTGCAGATTAATTTTTATTTTTTGAAGCATTTAATGTTTATGAATAAATTGTATCCAGTTTAATAAACACATGGAAAACCAAAATCGCCACAGACCTAGCCAAAACCCTTAATCCCCAGAGGATCTTCTTCGTTTCTCCAGTTTAACGGTATTAGGTTTATAAGAATTGGTACTAATGGACCGCAGTCCCAGTATCCATGCTTTAGCTAGCCCAGTGTTTTTCAATCTTATTGATTACGCTACCCCTTACAGGTTGTTAAATTCTGGCGACCCCCTTGTCAGACAGACAAAGAATTTATAAATTAAAAGACTACGATGATTTTCTTTATTTTGATACCTTTACTTATTAGTGTGCAAGAAGCCGCGAGAGGTATATAATAATAATAATACTTTATTAATTTCTCATCAACACATTAATGGTACAGAGTCATAGTTATTGCAGATAATATAGAGACTGGTGTCTGATTTAGGTGAAACCTGTATTACAGATCACCAGGCATTCCCTCCGTAAGACCACTTAATTTATGAACATTTTTACCTATGTTATTAAAAAAATTACAAAAGAGAAACGAGAAACGAAAAACACAAAAATCTTTCAGATAATAGATAGAACTATAAGAAATACCTACAATTTAAAATTAAAAATGCGAAAATAAGAATAAATGAAAAAATAAGAAATGAGATCATGTTAACAAAAACAATGAATGCGTTTGGTGTTAAAATGTAGTGGAAAGAGAGGTTGTGTACGAGTGAGGGGTGTGTGATTGTGGTGGTGTGTGAATGTGGTAGTGTGGAGATGTAGTGGTGTGAGGATGTGGTGGTGTGTGGATGTATGGATGTGGGAGTGTGGAGAAAGTGAGTTGATTATTGTAGTCATGCTTATATAGATTTATTAGGGGTTTAATTTAAGGGTTTCAATAAACATTCTGTAGAATTGTAATCAAGACCTAGAAGCCATGAACGAACCTTTTCTTTGCAATTTGCTCTAGAGAGCTTAGTTTGCAACTAAGTAAGAAGTAAGTTGGACGCCCGCTTGCGCGAAGTCTACCGTGCCTTTTTCCTTCCGCCGGCGACCCCCCGACTAAGGTTTCGTGACCCCCCTAGGGGTCGCGACCCACAGATTGAAAAACACTGAGCTACCCTATACCTGGAACAACATATACTTTATATCCCAGAAAACATAGATCCTCGGAAACTCGGGTAAATCTCTGAGGTGCGGAAGTAACTAAGTATTATCACGCTTCTTAGGTAAAGATTATAAAATCAATCAAACAAGGAAATAAACAGGCGTGTCAAGTTACCTAATACCAACTTGTAAAAATCAAGTGTGGAATAAGCCGCGAATAGGGTTACCATGTGCCAGTAATTTGCCTGATTGACCAGCCCCCCTAGACAAGATGGTTGTCGACAATCGTCATCGTTAGTAAACGATCAACCTTTGTATGGGATTGACATAAGAGATTGTTAAATATCACGTGATATTTCGATTTGAAATGTCAATCCCATACAAAGGTTGATCGTTTACTAACGATAACGATTGTCGATAACCATCTGACTGACCCAGAGCTCTGGAGCTACAGTACTCATGCGCCCGGCTGGTATTCCTCTAAGTCAGGGCATTTTGTTGTTTGTACGAGAAATCAGAAAAAATAAGAACAATGTGTAACGGAAAGGTTATATATCCATACAAATATCCCTCGTTCCGAGGTGGAGGAAAGCCGCAAACGGCTGATGTCTGAAATCGAGAGTACACTAACTTGTGTCTCCGATTGGACCTCCTTATGTGTGTTCTATCGCTTGTACAACGGAGAGTACTTTAAGGAATTGTTCGACTTGATGCCCACGGCTACCTTTCACCATCGCAACTCTCGCCATCGACGGGGAGTCCATCCACACACATTGAAACCAGAAATGTTTCGAACTGTGCAGGCTAAAAGGAGTTTTCTTCCGCGGACGCTTGGACTGTGGAATGAGCTCCCCGCCGTGGTTTTCCCAGTGGAGTACATGGGGTTCTTCAAAAAGGGTGTGAGTGAAGCTGTTTCTTCAGAGTCGTCAATGCGCGAGTGATACCCCTGGTGTTGCAAGCGTCCATAGGCTACGGTAACTGCTTACCATCAGGCTATATGCTTGTTTGCCACATTAGTGGTATAAAAAAAAATACACACCACCAAGACCAATCAGGGACGGTTCACAATATGTCGGTTTGTCATGGATAGATTACAAAATATCGAAAATGAATGCGTTATATTGTAAGCAGTATAGTACAGTATACAATCTATCGACAGTTTATAGTCTCGCTAGATAGATTATAAACTAACGGTATTCACAATATTACGGTGACATATAGGTATTTATATCTCCAGTAATTTCTTTTATTTCTTAATTCCTTTTATTAACACATTAAGAAAAATACAAAATACTTTCCATATCAAATTACTTAAAATAACGTTACAATCCGGAATTTCTCGTGAAAAATTAGGCATTTTAACTTTATAAGTTCAGGCTTCTCAACAGACCCTAGGTAACCCTAGCCGCGAACGTGTTCTATCTCATATCCAACACTTATAAGTGTGACTAGTGTTTGTCTGTCCGCCTTGATCTGTCTGAACGACTTCACTCTGGAAATTCATTGAGGAACTTGGTGAATGAATAGCTATAATGTTTGGGGTAGCATTGACACTTAATTATTAAACTAGCTGTCTGCCGCGGTTTCACCCCAGTTTCCGGGATAAAAAGTATAGCTCCTGCAAAGAAAGAAAATATTTTTGAAATTTTTCATTTGAACAATGAAAAAACGATGAACCACAAGACGCCGGAAAAAGTTCCACCCGTACGTTGTTGACATACTGAAAACAACGGACGCGTTTTGCATTCTCATTTATAATGCGGACAGCAAGGGAATGGAACTTGCTTCTGGTCTGGCATCTGTGTTTCCTGACTCATACAACATAGGGACTTTCAAGGCCAGATTGAATAGGTTTCTTCGCTGGGTATCCCCATTCTTACATCATATCTCCAAAATATATCTTGTAGAAAACCGATAGGCAAGCAACCTATCCTCGATGGTCGAGCCTAATGAGTTTCGCCTTAATTAAAGACTTGTCTATGAGTCTCCTGGTTCGGCGGTCTATTGAGTCGTGGGCATCAAGCTGGTGCTTAGCGGACCCATCCCAGAGATGGCAGCAATAATCCATGCATGACCGGACTTGTGCTTTAAAGAGTTGAAGCAACTGTCCAGGCGTGAACCACTTGACCTTAGAGAGGATATTCAGCTTTTTAGCAGCTGTTTCTGCCTTCTACTCAATAGAACAGCCAAGGTTTATTTTGGATATATAGAGTAAGAAAAAACTAATTGGACAATTATTGTTATATCCTTCTAATGTTCTATGTTAGAAATAGGTAATTTAGTTTGTAAACAACGGAATGAGCACCATTACAATAACAATTGACAAGTCAAGGTTAGAAAGCACATTAAACACTCCACTCAATCCTCCTTCGGTATACTTGAGACCGCATTGAAATATGAACGTTCATTATTATTATTTACAAGTATTGTTAATTGGCTTATGAGTTTATACAATAAACAATGCTTATTGTTTATCGAGTATTTATTATAAGTTCGATTTTATTATTGCAATAAACATCGTCTATATTTCACCCCTATTAAATCTTGCGAGTAAAGCCTTCAATTATTATAATGAACTAGTGGTCCCCCGCGGAATTCCGTGCCTTCCTGAAATATTATCTTAATTAATGATTGCTCGCACCTTGTCATCAAAATTGATCGAGACCTGCGGAGGCCAGCGGGCGGGGAGCTTTTTCCGCCAACGCGTCAGCTTGGCTATCCAAAGAGGAAACGCTACCAGCCTTCTTGGAACCTTGCCGTTAATCGGAAGCAGCGGCAGGCTTGAGGAAATTTTCTATATATAGATTGTATTTTGTACACATATTTGTTGTATATATAATCTTATGTTTGTTATTGGGATTTAAACATTATAATAAATTAAAAAAGTATATGTATTTTCGCATTTGTAATACGTTCTAAATCATTTTAGAAATAAAGCTGTTTTATTCTAGTACCTATCGATGTGCCAAATTTCGTCTAAATCCGTTTAGCCATTACTGAGTAAATGAGTAACAAACACGTTTTCGGATCAATGATATTATTAAGATGACATGAAACTGTATGGTTTTTAATATGCTACTACACGATACGACAGCAAACAAACATACAGCCCGCCTGATGGTAAGCGGTTACTGTAGATTATAGACGCTTGCAGCACTAGAGATATGTCAATCGCGCATCACCGACCCAGCAAAAAATTTAAGAAGGATTGAGAGTATATTAGAAGATTAAGTCCATGTGTGCAGTAGGGAAATCATTTGATACGCCGCTGGTCCTCGCAAACTGTCAGCACAGCGATTCCTCATGAAGCTATGTTAACTGCACAAAATCGGCAATGAGGTCACATATCACAAAAAGACATAAAATGTTATGTTTCGCATAAAATATTATAATATTAGTATTTTATGTTACGCCTGTAGCCAGTTGCGGCCGTAGCGGCCATCTACGAGAGTCGTAGCGGGTAATGCGAGGCAGCTACGCAGTTCGTAGTCATTCGATGTTCGCTCGTAGCATTGTGTACGATATAGAAAAACATTTTAATGATTTTTTATGTAAGCTAGCTTTACACTCTGTTCCGCGTTGAATTAATTGTTGGGTAAAAATTTTTTTTTGTATCAATATGAGTAAAAACTAAATGATACGAAAACTATTCTTTTACTTAAAAGGAGTGCTTCAGCCATTGTATTTTTTTTAGATTGAGTTTCATTCAAGTTAGTGTAAAAAATGATTTATTTATTATTGTTTGTGGGAATCACACGATTTTGTTGCGTTTCTCTATAACAATAATTGCAATTAAAGTTAGCAGAAGACATAATTAATAGAAGTTCTTATAATTAGCATATAAGTCTTCAATGTTATTCAATATTCAAATTATTTATTTGCCTAATATGTATTTTGCATATTATGCCTATATGGCGTACAAATACATTAACATTTAAAAAAAATATAAATAATTAATACATTCCATAATTAACTAATAAAGTCCAATACACAACCATAAAATACTCTTAATTCTCATTGATAATTCAGTGTTTGTTATAACTATGTATAATTCTTTTAATTTTGCCGCTACAAATATCAGCAAACATCTATTAACTACTAGAAATTTTATTTTGCATATCAAGCCTCCTTGAAATCAGCGCTGAATATTACGTACCTATTATTTTCCATTTTCAACATAACAAACATCGGAACACAACAAGGCAAACCTATGTTTTTTTTTTAAAACTGCGTATCACTTTCCATTCCACATTTCCACCCTATCCACGCGCTGTGTGTACTTACTACAATTTCCCACAAGTCAGTCGCGTACGGTATTCGGTGGTGGACGCACGTCGCCCCTCCGCTCCGAAAAGTTTGTCGTAAACACGACAACTTTAATAAGTACTCTTGTTTAACAAGTGACAGTAAATAACTATTGTTTTGTGGTTTTCGGAACTTAATTTGAAGTGTTTACCTGACAACTACCGAGTCTATGGAAGGTAGGTGGAAATTATGTGGTTTTAATATTCTAGATAGTTTTTAATTATTTTATTTTTCAGTGTTTGAAATATGAACCTTCAATACTGTTTATTTATCGGTTTGTTTATAAAATTGGGCTATTCATAGCTTTATATAAATACAACTTAGACTTTGTTTAATTAGTTGTAAATTACATATCAAAACATTATCCTGTCTATTATTTAGCTTATATTAATATATTTTTAGTAGCTTATATTAAGTTAAATACCTTTTTTATGTACCCGAGTAATATTTTAGAAACCTATGTGTAATCCACCACACAAAAAACTGATGGTAATTTTGAATAGAAATTAAAAATAAATTCACCTTTAAAAATGAAAATTTATACTAAGTTCAATAATCTTAAATACATGAAGACATCCATCTAAAACGTAGAGATAGATCAAGAGATAAAAATCAAATTAAAAAGTTTCCAAATTGATCTAAAAGTTTTCACCGCTGCCTTATCTTAAAGCTTCATTGGAATATCACTTTATTTCCATTTTTTTTTACATTTGGCCTTTGAATTTCATTTACAATGATTTAATTATGGATAACGATTATTTTTTTTTGGGTTCCGTATCCAAACGGTGCCAAACGGGACCCTATTACTGAGACTCTGCTGTCCGTTCATCCGTCCGTCCATCTGTCTGTCAGTGGGCTGTATCTCATGAACTTTAATAGGTAGAAAACAGACATTTTCAGAGAATATGTATTTCTATTGCCGCTATAACAAAACGGGGGTGCCCATTATAAGAAACGTCTTTTTTGGCGTTTTTTTTTTATAGCGAAGTTGATTTAGTTAATATTGTACGGAACCCTGCGTGTGGGAGTCCGACTCGCACTTGGCTGTATTTTGAAGAAGATATGCTTATTTTCTCTGAAGAGGTAAATAGAGATATCCGTACAAGGTAGAGAGAGACTCTATTGCCTAACTAAGGAATCGAACCCAATACTTTTCATCTCTAGCCGTGACCACAGTCGACCAAGGATTTGATCATATTCATAAATAATTAAAAATAGTATCGGACATGTTGATTTCTCTAATCATGTGGGCATTTGGAAGTATAAAACAAAACTATTTTGTGAATAACAAAGGACTTTTTGATGATGATTCAATAATGATGAACAGGTATGCTATTCTGTAAAAGGTAAATCATCTCGAAAGTCATCTCGCAACTCACCTCGCAACCCGATTTGGCGTGTGAATTGTTTCAGAATACCAAATCCTATTGAAAAACGTCAAAATACTCGCCTGTCGTAGTTCATCTCACTTCCGTCATCACTCGATGGCGCTAGTGTCGAATTCAATGATTTTAAGAATAGGAAACTCTAATCTCATCGCGGATTCAAAAGTGATATTGCAAATGAACTTTACAGAATAGCACTACAGTTACAGTTTGTAAAATCGGAAGAAGAAACGAAGTTCACGACGGATATGACGAAATTAAGGCTACTATATACGGGACCTTTGAAAATTGAGTTACGCTTTATCCGCCGGGGACTTGGCAGGTGAATATCATATCGGGGAAAAATTGGACAAGACATAAGCGAAGTCAAGACACCAAATGGAGGGTTTTTTTTCGTAATTTTTGCCTACACATGTTCGGGGCCCCTGTAGCCCCGGGGCCCCGTATCATTGATATGGCTGATACGGCAGTAGTCCCCTGTATCAGAGCTAGTTAAATCCTATTTTGTATTTTTTACGGAGGAATTGTACAACCTAATTCCCCATTCTTACACCGAACGTCGGACCACAAAACGCCCGCCGCGCCGGGAAAAGTTTCACCCGTACGTTGTTGACATACCGAAAATACGGACACAGCGTTTGCATCTTCATTTACAATGCGGACAGCAAGGGAGTGGAACTTGCTTCCAGCGTCTGTGTTTCCTGACTCATACAATCTAGGTACTTTCAAGGCCAGAGTGAATAGGTTTCTTCTGGGTAAGCGTGTTCCATCTTAGGCTTCGTGTTCGTCCCTTATGGGCGGGTCAGAGGCCAAACGCAAGCCCATTGAAATAAATCAAAATATATACATATTAACTATCAGATTATTTCTTCAATTCCAAGCGTCTAGCGACTATGGGTTGTAATTTTGTTATTCGCGCATGAGACGTGTCACAATGGAGTTTAAGTGCAAAATGGTACATAAATCTATTGCTATGCACCTATGCACCATAATTATCAGCAAATGACAAAATCGTCTCATAAAACATTGAAAACCTGATGTGTAAATTAAAACGCAACAAATATTCGTTAAATAAACCAACACTATCCACCTTACTAACATTTTGGTAAAGATACTTATAATTTTCACTACACACGATTTCGGCCTCATAATAGTAACACTATCGTTACTGTTAATATTATTGTTAATATACATATAGTGAATGTCGCTTTCACACCTTTGCTACAAGCTCTCGATATATTGTCACCCTACCTGTCATGTTCCCACACTTCACAAAATTTTGAATGAACAGAGGAAGCGCCCACATCGCTAACATGCTTTATAGGACATACATTCACACATATCTCTAGATAGCCGTTTGAATTTTAGGCGCAAAAAACTGCTGAAGCACCATTAGTCAGTGTCTGTCAGTGAGTCAGTCAATAAATGTATAATTCAGTGAATGCTTATTGAATCTGTTGATGCTTTGTCTTTGTGCGTAAAAAAGATTAATTTATCTTATTTTGCTTCGGTACGCTGTCGGAGGGTGAATCAAATAATGTATAATAATAATATAATAAATAAATAATAATATTCCTCTCACACGATAATCTGATCCCAAACTAAGCAGAGCTTGTACTATGGATAATTAAATAATATTAATAATGATTTAACTGTTCGTTATCAAAGTTCAAAATTATTCAGATAAAGTTGTTCGATTTTTATCTTATCAACAAGATCGTTTTTATTTTATGTTTTGATAAACTAAAACCTTCTTGTTGGTAAGAATTCCTGCTATTTTATTTATGTCAAATTAAAATTGAAAATAGGACATTGTCATCATTGAAAAAAAAAATACTTATATTTTATTCCGCAAAAGCCATAAATTGTGTTTGACGGTGGTTTGACGTGATGTAAAAACAAGCAAAACCTTATTCGATAGCAAACGTCACATTTATGTAAATGTTAGCAGCACTGTTTCTTCCTGTGAGGAACCTCACTGGTATATGTTGGTACATATAAAAAAATTGATTCTTGCAATCTGGTGCAAGCGAAAACCAACTCTAATATGACGAACCTTTTCATTCCGCGACTGTACATAAACGATTTCTAAATACAATGTTCAAGAAACATTTATTTGCATGTTTCTGTTTGTTACGAGTTTGAGTTTAATTATTTATAGATAGGAAAGTTATATTATAAGTAGTATAGGAGTTAGAGATGTAAAGCATGGCGTTTATCGCTCAAGGAGTAGCTCGACTGGGGAAGTACCTCCACCTTGCAGAATACCGCATCCAAATAACTTTATGTTGTGTTCCTGCGCGTGAGTAAGGTCGCCAGAGCTCATTGGGGAGGGAAGGATCGGTAGCGCGCGAGTGAGGCCACGTGGGTTGCAAGTGTCCATATGGCTGCTGTAACCGCTTTCCATCACGCGGGCCGTACGCTTATGTATCAAATACGTGGTATAAAAAAACTGCCTCTCAAGCGAAACTGCCAGAACTCACCTGGACTACTACAAAGTCCTCTACTCCGCGTAAGAAACTAGCTAGACCATTTTGAGAAACAAAATATCCATACTTTTCCTGGCTTATGCTTCTTTTGTGGTGAATTTCATGCTGCGTTCACACATATAACTCACAAATAAATAGTAGGTAATGTTAATCACGTTAACTCGTCAATTGATATAAAAGTAAACTTTCAAAGTGTTTAAAGACATTAGTAGAGCTCCTACTTTATTTCCTGTCTAATGAACAGTCGAGGTCAAATATATGTTTGCATTTGAAACTTACAAAAATATGTATCCATTTAAATAACTTACCATATAATGTGATAAATACTTGTTCACATGATATATGACAGTTTTATGTTTCCACACAATGTGCCATATATATGCGCTATTCCACTCCATAGAAGTTGGCGTTATACATTAATATGTTTATATAACACGTTACGGAATGATGTTCCCTCTCTATGTGCCATATTTATGTATACATCATTAAGTGCACTTCAATGTTTACGTTCAAAGATACATTTATATGTTTACACTTCTTGGTACAAAAATATGTACATAGTAGAATTTGAAGCACCGTTCTTATTTTGAATTATGATAATCTTTGAAAAGAGTACATTACTGTTATATGATAATTCAAAATTCAAAATCATTTATTCAAATAGACCATCGCAGGCACTTACGAAAAGTCTGACTCTAATACCGGTTCGGAAGGTTGCATTTGCTGAGAAGAGCCGGCAATAAACTCAGCAATTACTCTTTTCAAAACAAGCTTAGATTCATTACATAATATTTACATGCTAATCGCACTGACAACAATTGCGTGCCCCGGTGCGGCGGCAAAACTACAAAGTAGACTGAATCTATATATAATAAGTAAATAAATAAATGGCAAACTTAAGCAGACCAGCCCCCACAAGCAGCACCTGTTCATAAGTATGACGCGTGTGGCAGCCATCGCCCTCCTCGCCATATTGGAGGGAAGTGAGCGACCCGTCACACGACGCCGCCGCAAGCAAAGGCCTTAAAGTGAGCATGACTTACTTATGTCTGCCGTAGAAATAAAAAATAAACTAAAGGGAAACTACTAAACACGCAATTTGTTATCACTGTGACTATTGACAAGTTTATACTAAATATCATTTAGGTAATACAGAAAATATAACAATATATAAAATTGTCTCTTTCATTGGGTATGTTCGTCAATAAGATAATCCATCTCTACTTACTAGCTGACCCCTGCAGTTTCACCCGAACAATAATAAACAAGTAGCAGGTAAATAAGCAGCAGCAAGTGCTCTCACTGCGTTACATTATTGCAAACAAATCCAATTCTCGACCACTAACAAAACCGATGCAATACTGAGTGGTTTTATATTCAACTGTTAAGATCCAACAATCCAATTTTAAACAGCCATTGTGTCCCCCCTTTAGTTAACAAGATGGAATCCTTATTACTTATAATAAAAGTATCATCACATTATTTATCCTCGATGAAAGATGAGTCACAAGCCTAACGGCCTAAACTGGCTCTCAAGTGTACTTAGAAAATTGAAGTTCACCTATAAAGCTCATTGTATGATTAGAAACTATCATTTATTTAACATGAAAGAGGCTTTTAGCTTGTTCAGCAGTTTAGGGGTAAGAAAGTAAAGGTGCATCTATAATTGGTGAGCCAGCACGAGCCAAGCACGAGCCAAGCCGCTCTGCGCGTCATCTCTCGCGGCGTCAAGTGTGGAATGAGTCTATGACTCGCAGGGCGACATAGTACACACATTAAATGTTTCTAATTAAAAAAAATATTGAATATGGATAAGGAATTTCCAGGGTTATCTGTTCATGAAATGAAGCGTTCAAGATTGCTCAATGACATCGTCGATCATAGAAAATAGTCGTCGAACTTCGGCATCGTGCTAACGACATAACTATCAACCGTCTAGCTAAGTTTCGTGCGGCTCAAGCAGTTTAGTTTTAGGACGAGTCAGGATATTCACAGATAAAGTAAAAGGTATATGAGATAAACAAGAGTCAAGTCGATGCGCAAACTAATTGATTTTAAATCGTGGAAACATGTAATTAATGGGTAAATTTTTGATTAACACGATATACAGGTGGTTTTTTTTTTCTAGCCAGTGAGGGCAACTTCTGAACTACAGGTCTTAGAGAAAAACGCTGAAGGGAACCCCGAGCTAAATTTTGAAGAAAATAAAAATGCCATTAAAAAAAAAGAAAAACAAATGTGTTTTTATTATTTTCTTTTTCTGCTTCTACTTCACAATACGAACAAAATTATGTATGACAATCTTGGTCTGAAGTTGCTAGAAATTATAAAAATTGACCTCAATTTTTTTGTCAGAATGCTAAGACCCAATTCTTTATAGCTAAACATAGTGAGGTCCCTGCGAGATCTGCTACACCTCGTCAAACTTTATGCAGCATAAAACCATGGTCAAGGATAATATTACCAATCTACTAATGTGTGTGTGTTCAGGGGAAGAAGTCTTAAGAGAATCTCCATGCTTTTTGAGTGATTAAAAATAGTTTAAGTTTGTCTAATACATTCGAAAGTCAATAGTTATTCAAGCTAACCACAAAGGCATCGGAAACTGCGCTTGGGAGTCCGGTGAAGTACAACATTTTCGAGATATCTATCTTTTGTAAACACTGAAAACCACTGTTATTTTTGAAAATTCACCAACACAAGCGTAATCACTGCATGATTCGTCGGAAGGCTTCTTTGAAAAACCCAATAACAACACAAGTCAGCTGTGGATATTGCTAAATTTTACAATAACACCCCCGTATTGTCGCACATTTATTTGACAGCATTTTGACAGCTACTGAAAGTGACACATTAGCGGTGGTACCAACCTAAAATTATTTGGTGCGTTCCAAATCACAATAATATCAGTATCGTAGCATCATAGTAAGGATCAAACTTGAACAAAATTCTCAAGTTATCGATTAAATATTTTAAGTAGCACAGGAGACATTATTTTACCGGGTAAACATGTCTACAAAACACTGTGCTGGGTGTACGAATGCTTTTAAGGGCAGGGATGGATTACAATGTTTTACCTGCCACCAGTGGTACGACCTACTATGCGTTAACGTATCTGAGAAAAAATTTAAGATAATGAATATTGAAAGTAAGAGTAATTGGAAATGTCCTGGATGCCTAAACAAACAACCGAAAGGGGATAAAACAAATACACCTGTTCGTTCAACTCAACCTGATAGCCCAACCAATGCAAATCGACTTCCTTCTCCATCTGCAAAACTGAATGTTACCACTCGCAATAAACCACTTCAACGTCCACTACCAGATCAAGGATGCGATACATTACTATCTGAAATTACTAGTGGCACGTTGAGGGAAATGATCAGGCAGGAAATAGGCCGTGCTCTGCAAGATACGGTAAAAGATTTAATAAAGGAACAACTCGGCACACTTAATGAGTTGGTCACTGGTTTGCAACAGTCCCTTTCGTTCTTTAATGGACAATACGAAGATATGAAGGCTACTATGGATGAAAAATCCAAGATTATACATAAACTGGAATTGGAAAATACTACGTTACTAAACTCCGTAAGTGAAATAACAAAACGCATGAATATACTGGAACAACACGCTCGATCGAACAATGTGGAGCTGCAGTGTGTACCAGAGTATAGGTCTGAAAATTTGATAAGTACTGTCCTTCAACTCACTAAAGCAATCAACTGCGAAATAAAAGATTCTGAAATAGAATACTGCACAAGGATAGCCAAAAAGGACACACAGAGCAAGAGACCGAGATCAATCCTCATTAAGTTCAACAGCCCCCGAACGCGTGATACTTTCCTAGCAGCGGCTATAAAATTTAATAAAAATAACACAAAGAACAAATTAAATACAAGTCATCTGGGTATAGCTGAGGAGGTTCCTTCACCAATATATGTCGTTGAACATTTATCTGCTGAAAATAAGGCAATTCACGCTGCTGCACGACTTCGATCCAAAGAGTTAGGATATAAGTTCATATGGGTGCGCAATGGAAGAATATTCATGAGAAAAAATGAATCATCTCTAACCGTAATGATAGACACTCTGGAGAAATTGAAATCTTTGGTTTAATTTATTTCTCTCTTTAGTAGTTAAGAATGCTTAAATTGTTAAAAAATTAAAATTCAGTCCTATAAAATGTTATTACCAGAACACTAGAGGTCTTAGAAGTAGTCTAGCAGAGGTACGTCAACATTTACTCAACAGTGATTACAATATTTACATATTAACCGAGACTTGGCTTTGCGGTAGCGTGTTCGACCATGAATTGTTCAATGACAGATTCACAGTTTATAGAAGGGATCGTGAATCCTCTAGTCTAAATAACCATAAAAAGATGGGAGGTGGTGTGTTGATTGCGGTCTCAAATATATTTAATTCTTTTCGCATGTCTGATTGGGAGAGTAATTGTGAGGACCTTTGGGTCACAATCGAATTACAGTCTCCTAACAATAAGGATTGCAACTTATTGAAATTATGCGCTGTCTATCTCCCCCCGCCATTACGCGAGGAAACATTGGAATATTTTATAGAAAACTGTAGTACGGTAATGGATGCCAATTGCAATAGCTCCACATTGATAATAGGAGACTTTAACTTGAGTTGTTTGGAATGGATACAAAATGATACCGATGATCACAATCTGTCAATTTCTAGCAGTAGTAGTGGTAGATTGAAAGAATATCTAGTTGACTTCATTTCTCTTAGTAATTTAAAACAATACAATCATATCAAAAATTTTCAAAATAAATTGCTTGATCTCGTGCTGTCTGACATTGATGAAATAAAAGTCAATAGTTGCTTAAATCCCATAAGAGACGTTGATAAATTTCACCCTCCTATAGAATTTGAGCTTATGATTTCTGCAAAAAGTAATAGTAAACCGATACTGATAAATAAACTAAATTTTTATAAAGCGGATTACGAAAACATTAAAAAGTCACTCACAAATATAAACTGGGACATTGAGTTCAGTTCTTGTTGTAACGTTGATGCGAAGGTTGACAAATTTTATTCCATTCTAAGAGATCTTATTCAGAAATATGTACCAGAAACATTGTACAAACGAGGAAGGTATCCGCCATGGTACTCCTATCAGCTTATAACTTTACTTAAACAGAAACTAAAGCTACATATTAAGTTAAAGAAATATAAAAACCCGATGGACAGAGTTGAATTTGATTACTTGAGAAAAGACTGTGATATACTGATGAAATTGTGCTATAGTAGGTATATAGATAGAATAGAAAATGCTATAAAAAGACACCCAAAATATTTTTGGTCACACATAAAAAATCTGCGGAAATGTAGCTCTTCTTATCCCTCCCAAATGAAACTCGGGAATGTTACTGCTCACTGTACCAAGGACATCTCCAATCTGTTTGCCCAGCAATTTTCGTCAGTATATGACACGTCAAGTCATAGTAATCATCAGGATGAGGTCCAAAGTGGCTCTCAAATAATTTGCCCGGAACTTAATAATTTCTCGGTTCATCCGGAAGTCGTAAGAAAGAAGCTAGCTGAACTTGATTTATCAAAAGGTGCTGGACCCGATAACATTCCACCAATTTTCTTGTCACGATGTGCCTATTTGTTATCTACACCACTGGCGAATATTTTCAATACCTCTCTCGAGTCAGGAACCTTTCCTATTGCATGGAAACTTGCAAGGATCGTGCCAGTTCACAAAAATGGTAAGCGTGAAGTCATTTCTAATTACCGTCCAATCTCAATTCTGTCCATTGTGTCAAAGGTCTTCGAATCAATTGTGTACCCTATATTTCATAATCATGTTAAGAATTATTTGTCATACAGTCAACATGGTTTTATGTTAAAAAGGTCAACAACTACCAACCTTATTACTTATGTTAGCGATTTAACATCTGCTGTTGATCAGGGTTTACAAGTTGACACTATCTATACAGATTTTTCGAAGGCCTTTGATAAAGTTAACCACAAGATACTAATTCATAAATTACAATCTTTGGGAATTACTGATGCTTCATTGAACTGGTGTAGGTCATATCTTGACTCGAGACGGTCTTCCGTTGTTGTAGATGGTGAGGAGTCAGACTATTATATTGCCAATAGTGGAGTACCTCAAGGCTCAAATTTGGGCCCACTATTTTTCAATATATTCATCAATGACATATCAGATGCATTTCAGTACTCTGTACCATATCTCTTTGCTGACGATTTAAAACTGACCCGTATTATAAGAAATGAAACTGACATACAATTGTTGCAGATGGACATTGATAACTTGGGCCAGTGGTGTGTGCAAAATAAAATGGATCTAAATTGTAGCAAATGTTACCATATTAAGTTTACGCGTAAACGTAAAAAAATTCAATCTTCCTACAGTATTCACGGCAACACTTTGACTGAACTTTTTTCAATCCGTGATCTAGGTATCTGCGTAGATAGTCAATTGCGATTTGTTGAGCATTTTGAAGGAATGCTAAAAGCTGCTTACCAGTCTCTAGGATTCGTACTGCGGTGTTCAAAGGAGTTCAAAAATACATCGACTACAATATTGCTATATAATAGTTTTGTTAGGAGTCGACTGGAATATTGTAGTACTGTCTGGAATCCATTGTATCAGTCTCACGTAGCAAGAATTGAGAATGTTCAGAGAAGGCTGGTTCGTCATCTAGCTTTTCGGGCAAGAATTGGAAACATTATCAGGTCATACGAAAATAGACTCGAATATTTTAACATATCTACCCTAAAGTCTCGGCGTACTGTTTCCGATCTAGCATTTCTTTTCAAGTTGCTCAATAATGGTATCGACTGCCCGGACCTGCTTAGTAGGATATCTATCAATGTACCATCCAGAATTCCTCGTCACCCTCGTTCGTTACTGGCAGCCCCGTGGTACAGAACTAATCTTGGCAAGAACGCTCCGATTGTTAGGATGATCCATTTGTACAATGACATATCGGTATCTTCGGAAGACGTTGACATATTCTTTAATAACTCATTGAAAATATTCAAACGCTTAATAGTAGGTCACCTGGAGAGTAAATGTTGACATAAACACAAATATAAATATAATTATCTTTTATGTGTAATTTTTATAATAATTTTATTTGTAAATTTGAGTATTTTTTATTTTGTATAATTTATTTTTTGTATAGTTTTTAGTAATTTTGACATAATTATGAATGTAATTAAAATTATATAATCTTTTAGTTTTTATATATTTGAATTATTATTATTATCATTGTAAATTAAATTAAATTGACATATTCATTCCTTTTAACTTTTTGATAACTTTTTAGACTTTTTTCTTCTGAATATTGTGATATAATTAGTAAAATCTTGTGATATTGTAAAATTTATTATTAATTGCATGCTGTGGTAGCCTATAATTGAGGCAACATTTGAAATTTATGTATTGATTAATTAAGATAATTTAAGTTAGTGTATGTCTTGTTGGTTACCCTAATAAAATAAATAAATAAATAAATAAAATATAAAATAATATTTTGGATAACTTCTAGCAACTTGAGAGCAAGATTCTCTTACATAATTTTGTTCATATTGTGACGAAGAAGCAGAATATCGACAATTTTTTTTTAAAAAAAAAATTCAATATCTTCGAAAATACTAATTTTTTTAAATAAATTTTAATGGCATTTTAATTTTCTTCAAAATTCAGCTCGGGGTTCGTTTCAGCGTTTTTCTCTAAGACCTGTAGTTCAGAAGTTGCCCACACTGGCTAGAAATAAAAATTCGCCCTGTATTCTGAGTTTTGATGATTTTTCCGATACTGGTCTTGTTGGTCTACTCATCAATGATTTTTTATTTAAACATTATTGTAATATTTTACAAATATTATTATGGGATACTCAATTAATTAAGACATTTTGATACATTTCGGGTGAAGGTTATTTTAAAAAGTTCATCTTTTAAATTCGAAGAAAATATTTACATAGTTAAGTACTTACTAATTTTAAGAAACCTTAAACGTGCCAAAATCAAGTCTTCAGTAATCTCAATATTCCAAGAACAATTTAACTTCTAAAGTAAATCTTGAGCCTATCAATAAAATATTAAACAGTATCGAATTTATTACAAAAAAGTTAAACGGAAATTAATATCCATCGGCGGAAGTCACGACGGCTGTCCAGATTGTTTGTTAACTGGAATTGGTTATTACAGTTTAAAGGGGTTTAAGTATAATATTTTGACTTTTAAGCGGAAATTTTTAAGCGAGGAATTTTTAAGCGAAAAATTTTTGAGCGAGTCATTTTTGATATAATTTATAGCGTAGGTATATTAGTGTCGTTTCTATTCTGTGGACTTACTAACGTTCCCGGGATAAAAAGTAGCCAATAGCCCTCTCCACGCCAGAGGCATCAAGGAGTAACAAACAAACATGCGCAGTATAATATTACTTGCTAGCTGTCCCCGCGGTTTCACCCGCGTTTCACAGCGATTATGTTTCCCGGGATAAAAAGTATAACATATTTTATGTGTGGGCCTTTCATCGAAGCATAATTATTTATATAATTAGTTCGTATTGAAAATACGTCGAACCGATACCAAAACATCAATTAGAATCTTATGACTGATTAAACTATCACCATCTTTGTTTATTGAATAGCTATAGAGAGGGATGGGACTAGAGGTAATAAATCATTGTACTTAATTGACGTCTAAGAGCTCGTTAGTCTTGAACATAATCATCTCATGGCATTATTTACTAACTTCCTCCCCGCGTTCCCGGGATGAAAGCTCCCTGCGTCCTATTTCAGGAACTTAAGTCACAATATGCCAAACATGAAAACCCGTTCAGTCGGCCCGAAAAAAGTTCATATCGAACCGCAACGCATTGCATCGATTATCAAAGAGGTCTCATTTCGTCTGCCTCTCGTGACAGGAAGACGCACATACTTTTCAAACCAATTGCCATTGCCATTCAGCGTGGCAATGCTGCCAGTCTTCTTGGCACACATTTCCTATTTGTATTATCTATATTATTTAGTTTTGTATTATCAAAACAAGTCAAAATACAATAATTAAATCCCTTGACTTGCGGTTAAAAAATAACAATAGATATCTATTGTTTTCCTCGCCCGCGCGGATCGTCAAATAGTCAAAGAATTTAACCACGACTGCCCTGCCCAAAAAAAAAAAAAAAAAAAAAAAAAATATAGCTAGTGTCACTCGGAACAATCTAAGGTTTCTAACGATACCTCATACATACAAATCTGTTCAGTAATTTAAAAAATATGGTGGAATAAAGAAACTCACATAGTCAAGGTTCCCGCATACACCATTAGTATCGGATGCAGAGAGGCCGCGGACTAAGTGGCCTGCAATAGATACTGTACTGTTCCTTGTATTACTGCCTTATTACGGTGATCCATCTTTGGAACTAGGTCTTTAGTTAACAAAGAATAATCGCGAGGCCAGTACAAACAATATTTTTAGAAGGATTTTGAAAGTCTTTCAATGTTAACTAATATTTGTTAAAACACATATTTGAAATCCATAAATATTCCTAGGTAGTAACCAATTTTTAACCGACTTCAAAAAAGGAGGAGGTTCTCAATTGGTTGTATTTTTTTATGTTTGTTACCTCATAACTCCGTCATTTATTATTCAATTTTAAAAATTCTATTTTTTATTTGAAAGGGTACACTTTCCGTTTGGTCCCATTGTCATGAGATCAGGATTTGATTACTTCTTAGTGTACTTTGAAGTCGGTTTAAGTTTTTTGTAAAACAGTCCAATTATTCTATTACATCTTCTGCTGATAGATTTTTTCTAAAATCCCTCCGTCATTCTTTAGTTTGTTATGATTATGAATATCAAAGTGCACATTTTTGTTATCTAATAGATGATGATGAAGAACCCATGGGGCTCGATTTAATGATTATGTTCAAACTAGGTAATTTCTAAGTATTACAAACTAACCCCGTAGAACAGTAGTATTTGTTTGTTTAAACGGGCTAATCTCTGGAACTATGCGTCGGTTTCGAAAAATCTATCTTATTCGGCTCAATAGTACCGAACGGATGCCAAATAAATACAAAGTATAACCGGGTGACCGACCTTTGCTTGTTAACTTGGAAAAACGCGTTTTCCCAGAGATGAGACCCAGGTAGATCGATTTTTCGCCCCCAAAAAAACACATATTGCTAATTTCTTCGAAATCGCTAGAGCCGGAAACTTGAAACACCTCTTCATTATCAAATTTCCTTCCAAAACAGAAACTATTCACTTTCTATCTTTTACTAAATGAAGGTATATGGCTGCATTCCTTTATGCAATGTTTAGTAAATACTTTCGCAAGTTAGTCATTATTCGAGATTGTTACAAGAAATGTAACTTTTGCTTCGCTACGGTTTGTAACATCCAAGCTCTTTGACGCGTCGACAAGTTGGCTCAACCCGGGACGTTGACTGTGGTCATTGAGATCACCTACAGTTATAGCGATGCTATTAGAAAGCTAGCTAGAGCTATTATACAGAAATGAACAATGAGCAGAAGATTTATAAAATCACATCATAATAATGAGCAAAAAAGTGAAGACTTATTAATATAGGAAAGATTTGAAAAGAAATCCAATCTGATCCGATTTACTCTATCAGACCGATTAATTTTAGTTCCTAGTTGTTTAAAATACTGTTTACTATTGCTTATTAGTACTAAATAGTTAATTAATTACTGTGTCTGGGTGCAACTAAAGGACTCTTAAAATAAAATAAATATTGCATACATATTGTATTGTATATCTTGCAGTGTACTAGAGCTATATAACAAAGGTTAAGTAGATTGCGGGTACACGTCAACAAAGCTACTCGTTTAATGAGATACAATGTTCTTCGCGATACCGTTTAGTTATATCTATTATTGCATCATGCACGTTTGCATAAATCTATAATAAAAGGAGTAACTAACAACAGATGCACGCAGTGCAAAATAGGGTATTAAAATCGCGGGGATAAATAAATAAATATCCTGGGACATTCCTCACACACGGCTTGGGCCTTTAGACTCGGTTCAGCGTCGTGCCATCAGAATTGTTGACGATCCTGAGCTCACAAGCGGTTTAGAGCCCCTACAGTCTGAGGAGAGACTTTGCCTCCTTATGTGTGTTCTACCGCTTGTACAACGGAGAGTGTTCTAAAGAATTGTTCATCTTAACCATCGCAACTCTCGCCATCGACAGGGAGTACATCCTCACACATTGAAACCAGAATTGTTTCGAACTGTGCGGGCTCAACGAAGCTTCCTTCCTTGGACGCTCAGACTGTGGAATGAGCTCCCTGCCGTGGTTTTCCCAATGGAGTACAGCATGGGGTTCTCCAAAAAGGGTGTGAAGAGATTTCTACAGGGTCGGCAACGCGCGAGTGATACCAGTGAGTGTTGCAAGTGTCCATAGGCTACGGTAACCGCTTACCATCAGGCGGGCCGTATGCTTGTTTACCACCTTAATGGTATAAAAAAAACACGTTCATCTGATCCCAAACTAAGCAGAGCTATGGAAACCAGACAACTAATATAATACTACTACTTTTACACCCAGACTCAGGACCTCTTAACCTACTGCACCAATCAAGCAAGCTCATTTTAGGATTTTAAGGGGCTAGTTGGCGCAGTATCCCGTCGCTGGTCGTGGGTTCGATTCTCACACAGGACATGCATTTGTGTGCATGAACATGTCTATATGTCCTGAGTCTGGGTGTAATTATGTATATTAAGTATGTATTTACAAACAAAAAGTATCTAGTATGTAGTATATCAGTTGTCTGGTTTCCATAGTACAAGCTCTAATTAGTTTGGGATCAGTTGACTGTGTGTGAGGAATGTCCCAGGATAGATTTATATTATTATTATTTATCCCTTCCATTTTTCACACGAGGAACGAGACGGTCACGCCTAATCTTATAGCTAACTTATTTACAAAAAATATTATATTTAAGGCGGCCCTCTGTGGCCGGCGCAACTTCAACGCGAGCATAGTCTAAAAGCTTGTTGTATCATCCAACGTAATGTTTGACTGCGAAAAAAGAGAGATAGCATCAGAGTCGTCGGTTATAAGTCGGTAAATTCCGCTGATCACTCGCGGCCGCTTCGCTAGGTCGTCATTCATGATTTCGCATTCATAAAACTTGTTCCAGGAGTATACTTCTTGTGAAAAAATCTTACAAGTTTGTGAAAAAAAAGTTAGTTATTTAGAATCTCCAATACATTTGCAAGCCTGGTATCTAAATGTTTTCTTTACTTTTATAATTTATAGGTACATTAGATATGGCCAAAGTTCAGGCAAAAACGCTGTTTTTCGGAGGCTTTTACTGAATTTGTTTCACACTTTTTTTTAATTACGCCTAAGTACAAGGCTAGATATAGTGCACAAGATACTAATTTGTTCAAAACATCTAACGAAAAATGTTTAACAACGCCATAATAAGTACAGAGGTTTTGTATGAAAAGTATGACGAATTGTGTCCTCTTAAGGAGAGCTTTCACTTTCATCTCATTACGTTTTAAAGGTTCAAGGTATAGGTCACTGGGAAGGTCACTTCACACACAATTTAACTATGATGTGACGTCCCAAAGACACCCTTATCATGCCTACGAACCACTTATTTCTGCAACCCAACACGTAATGCCTTTATCAGTATACTCTGTGGTTGTAAATTAGGCGTATGCTACATTAACCTCAGTAAAGCTGACTATTCCTGCCTGTTCTATTATTTTGATGATGTTAGATTTTTTGTCGTATACCCTTTGAGTAATTAACGAATTCATGTAAAAAGATTGTTGGAGCGATATATAAATGTGGTGATTTCGTGACTTATCTTACGTTTCTGTTCGGTAATTAATTAAACACGAAACCTTTGTTAGACTCAAGCAGATTTCGGGATAATTTAGAGTATTGTAGAGGCTTAATATTTCATGACATCTGCGCTTTAAATAGTAATTAAGAAATTAATTCACATCTTATGAATTATTGAATGAGATTTTGAATATGCAGCATTATTTTGAAAGTATTTTAGACATGATGGATGCTATAATATGTGGTATATGGCATCGTACTTTTGTTTATTTGTTTTAGAATAAAAAGTTAGCCTAACCATTTAAGAAAAAACTAATAGAATTATAGTTTGGCTTGTGCTTGACCACAATCTCACCACTGCTGGATATAGGTACGTAGTACAGTAGTACCCAATTGATATGGCTTACCGATGTACATGCGCAGAAGATACATTTTCAAAGCGCGGGAAACGCTATTGGTCGGCAGCTGCCGCCATGTTAGCCCGCGCCGTGCGGAAGGGCGTGACTTGCGAGGGAGACGGAACTAACAGCTGCAGTGTATTATGAACCTTATAGTAGTGATCTAAGGTTGATTGTAAGTTTTAAGCATTCTTTCGTTAATCTTCGGGGCTATACTTTCTTTTCTGTGCGAACGAAGATTCACGACGCGCCATATAAGTTGGGTAATACTGTACCTATTTGATTCATGTTTTGAAGAAAAATTTATGCAACAATGCTTATTCATGACTTGGCTAATTACCACAAATTCATAGTTATTATAGGTATTTACATAAAAGATTGCGGCTCATTTTTTTATTTGTCTTAGGCCCGTGTTATAGTACGAAATCAAAACTTCGATTCATGTCTCAAGAACAGATTGTGTTATTTGAAAATAAACCTAATATCATTGGTGCAGGTTCCGAATTCAATTGTTTTGATCTCGACTCAAAACTTGACTTCAGCATTGACTTAATTTAATCAGTTGACCAAGAATCTTATAATAAGATTCTCGCAGTTGATTCACAGTTCCTGGAATTCTATTTGTTTTTATAAATAATCATATAGGACGCGCGACTCTTCTGAACTAGGTACAGAATTTACCTAAAATGTCACTTTCCTATAATGGTCTTGAATACTGGCAGTTAATAAAAAGATAAACGAAAGGAAATTAATGTTTTTTATGGCATCTTTTGGGTATCTTCAATATTTTCTAGTCGTAAACAGCCAGCGTTAAATTGTTTTATATATAATAATTGTATAAAGATGCGAATGAAAAAAGTACCTGCTCATATAGGTATAGTGTATTCAGAGATTCTGGTGGGATTTATAAACCAACTAAATACCGAAAAATGTTACTTTATAGGACAAAAGAACCCAATGAAAAAAAAAACATTTCACAAACTTTCGAAGACGGACTTTATTGTTAGTGATAAAACTCTTCTATCACAGAATACGTTGACGTGCCGTAGATTTGACATACACCTTTATATAACTACTAGCTGCCCGGTGCGACTTCGTTCGCGTTGTGTACGCTACCCTACCCTACCCAGGCCCCTCATTCCCACTGGGCACTCTGGGCAAGTGCCCAGGGCCCCAAAATCGATGGGGGCTCCCTAATTCTATGTAATTACGTATCCATTGAATATGATTGTGAAGAAATAAAACAGTTAGATAAATCTAGAATGGGCTAGATGACTAAAAAAAACTATTTAGTCCAAATTTAAATTTTCAAAAAATATTACACATTTTTTTTTCTTTTGTCAATTAAAATATAAAATACGAAGGTATCGTGTGTTGAAGTTCCGCGTGTTAGAGTACAATTTTTACTCTAAAGTGCGTCACGAGCCGAACTTTGACTATCTTTATCTTTTTAATTTTTTGATGATTTGGTGAAGCAAAAAATACGTGTCCAATATTTTTTGATAATCTAACTGACGAACCAATTAGATTTTTTTTTACCTAGGAATCATACCTATTGACGGAATCATAAGGGGCCCCATTATATGCCCAGGGCCTCCAATAGGTTAAAGACGGCCCTGACCCTACCCTATCTAAACTATCCAGGGCGCCACCCAAACGCATACAAAAAAAACTATTCATATCGGTCCATCCGTTTAGGAGGAATTCAGTAACATACACACGTGCAGTAGAATTTTATATATAAAGATATATTCGACGACATGGCGTTGAAATCTTGCTTATGCATTATCAGGAACATATCCATTAAACAGTCTATTAACCATATATAATATACAAGTGTCTAGATGTCCTAACATCATCAAATGCAAGTAGCAGTAGTAATATCCACATATCATAACTAAGAGAGCTTCTAGTACGAACATGCGTTGATATTGCTGTCTGTACAGCAATGGCCGTTCAAATTAACATTCGTAACGTATTGAGTTCTCCGTCTATCATATAAAGGGTTGACACTGTGGTAATAATTGTAGTAGATTTTGTTGATAGGTGTATGACGTATATGGTGTAGCCCTAAATTACTTTGAGAAAAATAAGATTCATGGGCCCTAGTAAGACTTTTTTTTAATCATGGATAGGCTTTGTTTGACCAGAATCGCGCCGTGGTCTGATGATGAGGCTGTAAGTGGTAAGTGCCCAAACATTAGGGTTAATGGTTAAATACTACATAACAACCCTGCAGGACTGTATTACTGCTAACGTTTACAAAACATAAAACATTTACCAATAACAATATTTCGAGATTTCGTTCTTTCTATCTAACACATTTCAATTCTATATTTTGTTGTGCCTACGCCTAAGGCCTGCGCCTCCCTTGCACTTTCATTCAGTCTTTTGCTATGCGTAGAGATCGTAACATTTAGGTAGTTAGAGCGTAGTTATTTTTATGAAATTCTCATGAATTAAACTCTGATGAATTATTAAAAGTCATAGAACAAAAGTTGTTGTTTATGATGTTAGTAATATAGTCCTGAGAGGTTGTTAGTATTTTACCTATAACCCTGTATACTATACTATATTATAAAAATGCCAAATTTCTTTCGAAAATTTTCTAATGTCTGGCGTGCTTTGCGCACAACAACTCACCTGCGCACCTGCGCAAAACAATTAATCTAAATTTCATAGCAACTGGATAAATCGTCTATATGAGCGAATAAATCTATACTAATATAATAAAGCGGAAGAAATTTTTTGTTTGTTTGTTTAAACGGGCCAATCTCTGGAACTACCAGTCGGATTCGAAAAATTCTTTCACTAATAGAAAACTACATTATCCCCGAGTATTATAGGCTACACGGGATCGCGGGTGAAACCGCGTGAGATAGCTAGTATAATATATTATTTCTTAAATATCTTTAATCTATTTCTTTCAACAGTTCTGTTAATATTGCCTTAATGGAGTAAATTTTCCATAGGTACCTACACTCTACCCGAAATATTCAATAAGAGATAACAGCATCCCTACGGGATAGTGATAGTTGCGGTTAAAAGCACCTATTTGCGGCCGACACCCGCTTCGATCTAGGACAAGTACTAGTTCGAGTATTTTTACCTATAGTCACGGTTATTAATGCAAATGAATGTATCATATGAGCTATAATATGAGAGAGAAGTCACCAAAATATATTTTGTTGTTTTTTTTTTTTTTTTTTTTATGTAAAATGGGCTTGCGTTTGACCTTCGACTGACCCCATGAGGAGTTATGACGAGGCCGAGGATGTAGCACGCTTACCCAGAAAAAGCCTATTCACTCTGGCCTTGAATACATCTAGGTTATAGGTGTCGGGAAACACAGACCCCGGAAGAGAGTTCCACTCCTTTGCTGTTCGTATAAGAAACGATGAAGCAAAGCGTTGTGTCCGGGTACGCGGGATGTCGACAACGTATGGGTGGAAATTCTCCCGGCGTCTTGTGTTTCGATGGAGAAATGGGGATGGAGGAATTAGATTGAACAATACTGTAGCACACTCTCCAAAATATATCCTATAGAAAACCGACAAACATGAAACCTTACGCCGATGTTCAAGGCTCGTTAATTTCGCCTCAGTTAGCGAAACATCACCGACTAGTCTCCTAGCACGACGGTCTATTGAGTCAAGGGCCTCCAGCTGGTATTTGGCAGATCCATCCCAGAGGTGACAGCAGTACTCGATGCACGAACGGACTTGTGCTTTGTACAGTTGCAATAGCCGATCCGGTGTAAAGTACCGCTTCACCTTACAGAGGATGCCTAACTTTTTTGCAGCGGTTTTAGCCTTTGACTCAATAGAACTACCAAAATTTATTTTGGTAGTTAAGGTTATGCCTAGGAGTTCAAGCTGGTCGGAAATCGGTACGGATATATCTTGAAAAGAAGGAGTGAGGTTGAAAGGACTCCTCCGTTGTGTAGCCAATTAGCACGTAGCTATATTTCGTAAATATACAAGTCGTTGTTTTGGTCAGCAACGAGCAACTCAGGGTCGATAATACTTGTACAGTCGCGGTCTAAAAATGTTTACCACCTTACGGTCTATAATCGCTTGCACATTTCTGTTTCATAAGGTTGACCGGAAATAAAATTACTTTTGATAGGCGTGGATTGTATTTGACATGAAAAAGAATTCAAAGAGGTGTTTTACCTAGTATGAATTGAGTTCTCTTGATATAGCACTAAATATAGAGTTTACAAATAAAAATCTGCCCTTTGCTGCAGGACTAAACTTGCCATTATTACCTTTGTATTTTTATTGAGATTTTTATTTGCTTACAAACGCATGATAAATGTCAACATATAATAAAAAAAAAACATTTTATTAAATGAGTTTACATAATCAAAAAGGCATTGACAGCCTTTTTGCTAAGTTCGATACTTAAAAACATTTCACAATTTTAAAATGTTATAATTACGTTTGTTGATATGACATATTAGACCTTATTGCGCGCGGTATGAGATGGAATCGAGTTTGAAAAGTGATAAACATTTTCAGTCCCCGACTGTACGTAGTATATTATTTACTCTATGATATTAAGAATGATACTGGTGCTAATAAAAATATTAAAAAAATACTTAATTTATTAATATTAAAAAAAAACAATAAACATAAAAATAATATTAATTGGAAAATCATGTAATAAATAAGCTAAAGTGTAGACGTAATACTCAACGGGAGTGCGAGGGAGTAAAGGGGTGGAGCGATGGCGGCTTGCGCCTAGCTCTAGTCTGTGCACGTGCCTTGTGACCATACGTTGCGATAATTTTCAAATTGAATAAGGTATTTCTCAACTCAAGTATTTAATGGAATTAAGTCCATTTTTGGAAAATGTATTGTTTGTACTACCGCTCCTGGTTTGCTCGTCGCCGACCAAAAAAACTAATTTATACTTTAACTAGCTGCCTCCACGATTTCATGTGCTTCCATAGTAGCCTATGTCTTATAGGTTATCTGCGTGGTAAATGTCATCGTGATCGGTTGAGTAGTTATGGGTGGTTATGGGCGTGAAAACTCAAATTCACATTTAGTTAGGATTAGGATTACTAAGGAAAACCATTTTTATAAAATCACGTGCATTCACATCGATTTTATAAAGTATAGATAAGGTAAAGATAAAAAGGTACGTTGAAAGTTTAAACTCGGACAAAAACCTATCTAAACACAACTATCTTATTAGCATCGCATGTCCCGTTGCGTACACAACATACTTCAATGTCCAATTCCACGAAACAAGGTTGTCTAAACATGCGTGATTAACAAAATAAGTACCTAGTACAATAAAAAACTGTTCAAATTAGATTTCCATGAACTGTAGAGATTACACAACAAAAAAGAGAATGTAACAGACATGTATTTAAACACAGAAACAATTAATTAAAACACGAGGAAAATATAATCTGAAATGGACTTATTATACTTTATACCTTGTTTCCCGGAATAACAGCCTGCGTGCATATTACAAATTAGCTAGCACCTATGTTTATTTTAGAATCAGAGGAGAATTTGGAGTTCAGAGTGACCAACACTCGCAATATTGCAGAAAGAGCCTATGTTGTACAGAATCGGATTCGATGTATAGAAGCTAATGCCGTGAATTCGATTTAGTAATATTACTTGAGTCACTGAGTGGCAAATTAAGACCCCCAGGACGAAGTCATGTATTTTATTATTATAAGGGTACATTCCGAAATGGATAATATCGATCACAGCGATCACAGCAATAATTTGCGTACCGAATTAGATATCACGCTTATGACAGCTGAGAACTATCAACAATTCGGAACGCCCGTTATCGCGCTCACAGTATTCAAAACAGAACATTTGAGAATTTAATTAAAATCTGAATTATCAATGCGCTAGGACTCCTTATATCTTTTATGAGTTGACTCGCAAAAAGGAATATCTGCTTTTTTATTTTTTTTCTCTCATAAAATCATAAAAAGTATCTTTGCCAAATAGAAAACCAAGAATCTTATTAAATTTTTGCCGTCACTTTTGACAGCGCTCACGGTGATATCAGTTTAGGGCATGGTCGGTGTGAGCGCAAGATGGCGGATGTCATGACGTCATCTATGACGTTTCACGGGACATCGTGAACTGTCATTATTCAATTCGGTACGGGTTTAAGCACGCTCAAATCGATTACAGCGATTACAGCGGTAATTCGGAATGCAGCCTAAATTGGTAGTCTTGTTCGGAAGCTTTTGGAACAAAGATACGCATCGGTCCAACTATTGGTATGGCTACGAATTACTACGACACTGCTACAGATAGCTACGGTCCTGTTCACTGCTACAAAACTACTTACTACTACGACGGGCCAGTTGGCGCAGTTGGCCTTACGCGTCGCAGGTCGAGGGTTCGATTCCCACACAGGACATGTGATTTGTGTGCATGAACATGTCTGTATGTCTGAGTCTGGGTGTACTTATGTATATTAAGTATGTATTTAAAGTAGTATATATATTATATCAGTTATCTGGTTTCCATAGTACAAACTCTGCTTAGTTTGGGATCAGATGACCATGTGTGAGGAATGTCCCAGGATATTTATTTATTTATTTTTATCCAATATCATGAACATAGCTTACTTCTCTGTGCGCATAGATCTCGAGTGTTCTAAAGAATGTTTACCTACTTATTATGAAAACTAGGTTGTGGGTATAGAGATTAAATACATTTGTAAATATTGTAATGTAATAAATTAAAAAAAACGGGGGGAATAAATATTGTTCATATGTGGATTTCCGAGTACAATTTATATTCTTACCCCCTTATTCATAATCGCTTTTTAACTAAATCAGTGTAATAGTGTGCCCCGTCTCACTCTTTCGATCACCAAATGTCACCTGTCAGATAAAGACTTCGGAATTTTAGCTAATCAACGTTTGATAACTTTATTATGAATAATGGGGTTAGAAAATAGGTATTGAATGAACCACAGAACAGAAAAAAATTACAGTAATAATTTGACACTCTGACAATTAAATAACGTAGTTTTTATATGCCATTATGACGTGGTGTCAGCTGGTGTAGTTGTTAACCTTCGGAAGACTGGCCGCTCGTAAAATATTATCGATATTAAAGATTTGGAGGCAAAATATTATGGCTTCTAATCTAAGGGCCGAGTGATTTTAATCTTCTGACAAGTTTTAAAAGTTTATTAATAATTAATATAAGTAAAATTGTAATTGTTTGCTTCGTTTTCAAACAGCCGAACCAATTTTATTACAAAAATTTTGAAGATAGAGCGAGTCATTTCAACTGATCAATAATATTTTTTTCTCTAATGGCCGAGTCAGTCCGCAAAAACAAATTTTTTTTTTTTTTTCTTAAAGCAAGTTCAAAAACTATTTAAAACGTAAATAAAATAAAAATGTTTATATTTGTATAATTTATTTATTTACAACAAATATGTACCGACAAATTACAATCTATACAGGTCGATGTTTTGGTCAGCGACGAGCGACTCAGGGTCGATAATACAAATGATACTGGTGCTAAAAAAAATATAAAAAAAATACTTTATTTTTTTTTAATAATAAAAAAAAAAAAAAAATTTGAAAATCATGTAATAAGCTAAAGTGTAGACATAATACTCAACGGGAGTACGAGGGAGTAAAGGGGTGGGGCGATGGCGGCTTGCGCCTAGCTCTAGTCTGTGCACGTGCCTAGTAACCATACTTTGCAGTAATTTTATTTCAAATTGAATAAGGTATTTCTCAACATATTTACAGTATTTAATGGAATTAAGTCCATTTTTGGGGAATATATATTATGTACTACCGCTCCTGGGTCGCTTGTCGCCGACCAAAACAACATCCTGTATATAAAAAATGTCCTCAAGTCTGCCGCTGCTTCCGATTGACGGCAAGGTTCCCAGAAGGCTGGCAGCGTTTCCTCTTAGGATAGCCAAGCTGATGCGTTAGCGGTTTATATATTATATTAGATAAATCTAAATACCCCTGGTGTTGTAAGCGTCCATAGGCTACGATACTGCTTACCATCAGACGGGCCGTATGATTGTTTGCCACCTTAGTGTTAAAAAATATATTTTCGTATATATTCTACTAACTTAAAAAAAAAGTAAAAACATAAAAATGATAACATCTAAATTATATCCACTTACTTACAAATGGATACATGATACGTATCATCATAGAGTAAATAATATACTGGTATTACCCAAGTCATTGCTTCTGACGTAATTATGTTTAGCCATTCAAGTGCCACTTGAGATGTCGGGAAGTTCAAACAGTGAGAGATGGGATGACGTCACACAGTGTCAGATCAGGAAATCAGTGTAGCTTTGTATTGGAATATAACATTGTAGACAACTATCATACATAAATAGTATATAGATACTATTATTATTTATTATTATCTATTATACACCGTGACTTTTTAATCGTGTTAGAAACGCAGCCCACTTAGGCCCGGTTTCAATAATTTACGGACCGGTATCGGTTAAGATTTATTAAAATTAAGACTCTTATATCTTTACTAATAATGAAGCAAAGACCTCAAAGCTTTGCATAGCAGACCCTCCCATATAGAAGTAGTTATCACAGGTAAAATTAGCTTACCAAATGATCTATATGCCCAGTTTGGCAATAAAAGAACCTACCATTGGTAAGCAAAACGATTCGTTTTTGTTGTACCTAATGACTAGGTACTAATCATTAAGAAAAAATTTTTTTTGATCATTTGTACCTTTTTTTTTTTTTTTTTTTTTTACTGTTTATAGGCCTGTGTTTGACCGCAATCTCACCATGGTAAGTGATGATGCGACCTATATTAATAAAAAAAAATGAATTATGAAAAATCGAGTTAATAAATTAAAGTTTACGTATAAATTGGTAGAAAATACCAACCCAGAGCACGAGTCGAGTAGACTGCGCTCGTAACAAGGTGTTTAAAACTACGTCATGCGTCATACATAATGAATAATATTTGAATTTTTTTAATGATACAAATGTTCAAAAAAAAATTTTTTTAGTTATTAGTACCTATTCATTGGGTACATTATGTGGGCTGCGTTTCTAAGACGAATAAAAAGTCACGGTGTATACTAATATAATAAATTGGAAGAGTTTGAATCTCTGGAACTACCAGTCGGATTAGAAAAATTCTTTCTCCAATAGGCAGCTACATTATCCCCGAGTACTATAGGTATTTTTATCCCGGGAACGTGGGCGAAACGGCGGGAACAGCTATATTCTATACTAATATATTAAATCGTTTTGTTTGTTTATTTAAACGGGCTACTAAATAAAAACTACCAGTCGGATTCAAAAAATTCTTTTACTAATAGGAAGCTTTTATAGGCTTTTATCTCGCGGGTGAAACCGCGGGGGATAGTTAGTTATTTTATAAGATGACTAGCTTTATAGCCCGCGACTTCGTCCGCGTAGATTATTTCATTTTTCTAGATATTAATCATTGTAACAATATAGAGCTTTGTTCATGGCTATTGTCCGCCACTACGTGTGATATTGACAAAAGTTCAGGTAGATTAAGAGCTCATATGCGAGGTTGCCACATAAAACTGAAACAGTCCTGCCGCAAATCAACTCTAGCAAATTTCAGAGTTTTTCCCTGTGACTACAAACCTTAATTAGGAACTGTTATCTTTTAAATGCAAACGGAAGGTGATTTGGGATCAATGGTATACGCGGCAAGAAGACTGTTTCTCCTCTGGCAGAACCAGTAAATTTTTCTAAATATAACATTGCGGCGAAGAGCTGTTACTTGTAGTCTAGTTCCACAGCACAATTTTGGAGGCCTTATCTCTCTTTCCCTCAGGTCTAAGGATCGTGGTCAACATCGGGTTTGCTTCTAGAGTGAATGATCTGCCTCCACTGGTTTCTGTCTTCTGGTTTCTGTAAAACTTGGAGGAAAAAAAGACTCATGTCTTTTACTTGATCGGACCATCTTGTTGGTGAACGGTCGTAATTTTTTTCCTTCCGTGTTCCCAACTATGATCAGATTTCCAAACTTTCATCGCCTTTGCGCACCATGTGGCCGAAATACGAAAAAATACTTTGGTGGCATATGGTGGACAATCGTGTTTTTTAATTTTGAGCTGCGATAGGATTGATGCATTGTTGCGTTTAGCGGTCCAAGGTATTTCCAACATCCGTCTCCAGCAACACATCTCGAATGCATCAATCCTTTTTCTTTCTCGGGCCAGTATAGTCCACGCTTCCACTCCATACATGAAAATGAGGAATACCAATGCTCGTATTAACCGGATCTTTGTTTTAATACCGATTCCTTTCTTTTTCCTGATATTGTTTAGGCGAGTCATTTCAATACGCCAATACCATAAGCCGAAATAATAAATTCTGAAATGTTCACTCCGAAAATAAATAACTTCATATACTAAATTTAATCCCCCTTTTCACTCCTTAAGGGTTCAAATTCCAACAACACCGATATTCGTTGCGTTAGTTTATAACCATAAGCTTAAATAATAAATTTAGTGTACTTCCATACACAAATTCATCCCCCTTTTTACTCTTTCGGGATCGGAATTATCAAAAACGTTGAGGCACATATAAATTAATTTTCAATTGTCAACCTAAACACAAATTTTGAAGGTCCTAACTTCGAAACTGATGGACTTTCATATAAACTTGCATCGCGTATTTTACCCCCTTAAGGATGGAACATCCAAAAATCCTTAGTGGTTGCCTACACTGTGTAATAATATATTAAGTGACGTTTACTTTGAAACTGAATGACTTACATACATCCCATACCTTTTTACCCTGTCGGGGGTGGAATTGTCAAAAAAACTGAAACATGTATACATTAATTTTCAATCGTTAGCCTAAATACAAAATTTGAAGATCCTAACTTCAAAACTGACGAACTTTCATACAAACTTTCATCCCCTATTTTACCCCCCTATGGAGTGGAATTTCCAAAAATCCTTCCTTACTGAATACCTACACTGTATAATATTAAATTTAGTGAAGTTTACTTTGAAATTGAAGGACTTGCATACACAACTTCATCCCCCTTTTCCTCCCTTCGGTGGTGGAATAATCACAAACGCTGAGATAACTATACATTAATTTTCAATCGTCAGCCTAAACACAAAATTTGAAGATCCTAACTTCAAAACTGACGGACTGGCATACAAACTTTCATCCCTTATTTTACCCTGTTAGGGGTGGAGTTTCCAAAAATCCTTCCTTAGTGGATGCCTACACCGTATAATAATACATTTAGTGAAGTTTACTTTGAAATTGAAGGACTTGCATACACAACTTCATCCCCCTTTTCCTCCCTTCGGTGGCGGAATTATTACAAACGCTGAGATAACTATATATTAATTTTCAATCCTCAGCCTAAACACAAAATTTGAAGATCCTAACTTCAAAACTGACGGACTTGCATACAAACTTTCATCCCTTATTTTACCCTATTAGGGATGGAATTTCCAAAAATCCTTCCTTAGTGGATGCCTACACCGTTTAATAATATATTTAGTGAAGATTACTTTGAAATTGAAGGACTTGCATACCCAACTTCATCCCCCTTTTCCTCCCTTCGGTGGTAGAATTATCACAAACGCTGAGATAACTACACATTAATTTTCAATCGTCAGCCTAAACACAAAATTTGAAGATCCTAACTTCAAAACTGACGGACTGGCATACAAACTTTCATCCCTTATTTTACCCTGTTAGGGGTGGAGTTTCCAAAAATCCTTCCTTAGTGGATGCCTACACCGTATAAGGTATCTTTGTGCAAAATTTCAAATCTCTAGGTCCAGCGGTTTGGGCTGTGGGCTGATATATCAACAATCAGTTTATCATTTTATATATTAAGATAACAAATTAAATTCTTAGAATCTGATAGTTAGATAAATAACTCTCAACGTTTTGATTTTATTTGTTAGGTTTTGATGTTCTCCAGAAGCTTAAATACTAACTTTTACGTTAGTAATTACAAAAATAGCTCTTCTTTTATCCCATTACCCTTTTTATATTTTAGTAGGAATGTTTTTCCATAAACGCTGATAGAACTATTTTTTTAACCCTAACCTTACCTAACTATCAATTTCCATATTTATCGTTTTCTATCTTTTTTATTCATCTTCAAAAATAACTAACACACACACACACACACCCTCACACACATACACACACACACACACCTCCCCACATACACATACACACACAGGTTTACGATGTGCGTTATCTATATGTCAGTCAGTGTTAAAGTTTTATTAAGTAGATGTGAATATACTTATGGAATTAAAATAAGTAATAACAAAACAATATTAATGAACAGAATTAAAACTATTGTAACCACAGTAGCTAATTCACATTAACACACAAGTGTCAATAGCAGGTGACATTGTCTGAAATATGAACATGTCAAAGCGATGCGTGCGGGGGTGGCTAATACTATAACCGTCACGTAAGCCGGACAATTATTTAATACCTATACGGATAAGTAGCTTAAACTTGTTTTAATGTTGTATTAAAACAAGTTTAAAGGCAAGTAGTGAAAAGAAAAAAAAAAATCGTATGACATGTGACAATGGCTGTATCGTTATAGCTAAGTATTTGATTTTAATTTCAACTTGATAGCGTGACCAGTACGTGGATTATGTAACTTTATTGCAATGAAATTCAGCTTGAAATAACCTCTAAATCGGTAGAAATATTACAAAATCAGAAATGGTTCCATTTCTAATGAACCACTGTTTGTATTTACAGTTATCAGAACGTAAAAAAGTTATCAGAAAACCGCTATATTGAACCGATTTCTATTCGAAAATGATTGAAATTTAATTACGTAATCGCCCCACAGTTCCCGAGAAATGCTCTCGACAGATGGACTGACGAATGGACACCAAAATGATTCTGTAATGGTTTAGTTTTTTGTCATTTATGATACTGATTTACCTAAAAGTTGTAATAGTTGGAAAGTAGATATAAAAGTTGGAATATACTTAATAATAAACTTATCACAATACATAATGTCTGTTAACTTATCAAAATGAACATTTTCAGCAAATAAGAAAGCCATATTGATATTAAAACCTTTCAAGAGAATTAATAGCAATACAAGCTAAAATAATATTATTCTGCAAGTTACTAATGCATTCCTTGTGAAAAGGTAGCGGATAGAGTTGGAATTTCATTAAAATACCCGTGTCAGTGTGAGTCCAATATTATGGGTTTTGATTGATACTTCATCAAAGTAGTGTAGAGTTTATTAGTCCCTCAAACAAAGGCGTGCGACCGTCAAATTTAATAAAACAGACGTATAATCAACTGGCAAAGGGAAATGTAATAATCTTAATAGCTTTTAATTATTTCCCTACGGAGTAGTGGACCACTCACGTGAAATTGCAAATATTAGTTAAAGTCTAAGTTTGTTTTTAAAGTATACGTGAGTCCGTCTATTGTTTGCAATATTTTCACGGCCGGTGTTGAACTGATTTGAATGAAAAATGGAAATTGTATGTTGGGCTACATACATTATACATGGGCTACTGTTTATCTGGGAACGCGGGTGACGCCAAGGGGGCAGTTAGTTATTAATAACCATACGATTGACATGATGTTATTTTTAAGCAAAGATTTTCATAGGGCATCGTGCCTCTACCCAGATGGATAGTCAGCCTTACTAAAGCATGACATTTAATATCACTCCGCTTGAGGGGCTCCTGAGCAAATCGCACTCATATACTAGGAGGTGACGACAAAAATGGTAACGATAAGGTAAATGGGTGAACTCTGGTTCATCGGATAGAGGATACCTCTCTGATGCCATATATGTCGGTCTGCCTGCACCAAGTGGTTGCGTTGTCTAGATATGGCGCCTGAAAAACTGTTTATCGTGACCAAAAAAAAACGATAAGGTAAATGGCTGAGCTCGATGAATCATGGAAGTATTAGTGAATACTAGCTTAGTAATAAAAAAACTGACAAAAATTTTGGTTGCGTTTCGTAGTTATAAGCAATCTACATAACAGTTATCACAATGGATAATTTGAGTGTTTTACGGTTTTCTCGGAATTTGCATTGTCAAAAATATGAAAATGATATTGGTGAGGGAGGGGGGCGCCCTCCTTTATACCTCCCACCGCCCCGCCAGCAGTGAGCGATTATATTCATCTTCTTTTATAGTTTGAGTATTATATGAAATAAATGCTTAGTTGTCTGGTAGGCATGAACCTATAGTGATGTTGTCGGCGGCAACACGCCAACAATTATTTTCCATCTACCGTACGCAAAAAATAACTGCTGTTTGGAATTTTGAAATGAATATATTAGTTATTTAAGACATTAAAGTTAGTTGCAAAAATTTTATTCGGACTTTCCCATAATATTTATGAATTTAGATTTTTATTGTAACGTGTCGATAGTTTTACAATTATTATAGAATCAACAATTTACTTTAATTTATTGACTGGCGAAAGACTACTGGGAGTTTATCAACAGGCATTGCTCCATATGTTCCATACATATCTTGCGCGTAATATGCTGATCCAATTCTACTTTTGAAGGTGGCATTGAAGAAGCATCAAAATTCATAAGACTCTTGTAAAATTTCTCATTTTTTTTATTAGGTTTGTTTATTTTTTTAAAGCATCTTATGGCGATCTTCGTTGACTGAATTGACATAGTTTTGCAGCCATACATGTCACAAACAATCGGATTGCCAAGGCCTGAGAAACTTTCGTGCATTTGCGCCCCTTATGGCAGTCTCGGAAGCTGACCCAGAGTTAAGCTCAAGATATTCGGGTCCAATGTGAAGTCTGTACTTCTTCTGTACGGGTGTGAATCATGGAAAGTAACCAAGGCCATCTGGCACCAGCTCCAGGTTTTTGTCAACCGATGCCTTCGCCAAATTCTCGTTATCCACTGGCCCGAGAAAATCTAGAACGTAGAGCTCCGAGAACGCAGCCACAAAACACCGATCGACCAACAGATCAAGCGTCGCAAATGGAACTGGATTGGCCACACTCTCCGAAGGGACCCCGACCATATACCCAAACAGGCAATGGACTGGAATCCGCAGGGGAAACGAAAGCGTGGCCGTCCCAAACAAACCTGGCGACGCACTGTGCTTGACGAAGCGAAGAAGATCGGGAAGTCTTCAGAGTTTACAGAGTTTCTGTAGACGCCCTCTGCCCCATCTAGGGGACACAGGATCATAATCCATGTCGCAAACAAAATGTAATTTTTCTCATGTTTTATTGTTCAATGGCTCATCGTCATATAACTCTATTAGTGCATCTTGATAATCTTTGTTTTTAGCAAGAATATTATATAATATAAATATTAAGGTGTGCTCGGTATATTAGGCACTGTAAGTAGAATTTCTTCAACTGTGTAACTGGTAATCAATTATGTGTATCTGGTACTGCGTTTTTCTTAGTAAACTTATGAAATAAAGTGGACGTACTTTTAACTGCTGTAAACTTTTTATAACATGATAAATGATAACTACAATGACAATCTATGTTATTTGGTAATTATATGTTTGCGTACTTCAGATACGATTACCTCGAATTTGTAACACTTTTTTTAATGCGCTCGTGGTGTAGTATGATTAGCCGTTTTTAATCGATCGGCTACCACCGTCGTGGTTAGTACCTAGATGGGCCTAGTGGTATTTCGAATCGAGCGTTTCTGTGCTTCGGAAGGCACGTCAAGCCGTTGGTCCCGGTTATAACATAATTATGATAGTCGTTAAGCTAGTAGGATGCCTCCTAGGCGGCTTGAAAAATTCCAACAGTAGTTTGACCACTAGCCTACCTCCACCAATTCGCAGTAGGCATGCGTAGTGGAGTATTGCCCAGTCCCTTTCACCCTCATTTGTGAAAGGAGGGTCAGCAGTGGGATAGGCTGATGATGATGATGATTTTTTTAAAGAGTTCTCATTAAACAACACAACTTTTTCATTTTTACACTATTTTCACTAATCTGGTACATTCATTTCACATTTCATTCTGACATATTTATAATAAAACACTTTTGTCAACTCGTGAACAGCGCGAGTAAGCGTTGCCTGAACTTGCCTGTAAGCTCGTGCAGGTAACTAGTGCAAAATATCTTTCACAACAATGTTATAATCTTATACTATGTTTGTTGACTCGTGAATGCCGGTCAGTGCAGGTGGAGTAGCGGGGGATATAAAGGGAGGGGGTGGCACTAATAACATTTTCATATTTTTGACAATGTAAATTCCGCGAAACCGTAAAACACTAAAATTATCCATATTGATAATTATTACGTAGATCGCTTATAACTACGAAACGCAACCAAAATTTTTGTCAGTTTTTTTATTACTAAGCTCGTATGCACTAATACTTCCATGATTCATCGAGCTCAGCCATTTACCTTATCATTTTTTTTCGGTCACGATAAACAGTTTTTCAGCCGCCATATCTAGATAACGCAACCGAAAATTTGGTCAGTTTTTTTTATAATGACATCAGTACAACTACTACTTACTTTCTACGTCGAGCTCAGCCATTTACCTTATCATTTTTTTTCGGTCACGATAAACCGTTTTTCAGGCGCCATATCTAGATAACGCAACCAATTGGCGCAGGCAGACCGACTTATTTGGCATCAGAGAGGTATCCTCTATCCGATGAACCCGATTTTATCCATTTACCTTATCGTTACCATTTCTGTCGTGCCCTCCTAGTATCAGTTCGTACTGCGCACGGCTGTCATCGCGTCATACTCGTTGTACTGATTAAATAAAAAATGCCAACTAGCATATTGAAATACTGTCACAACACTTATAAAAACCAAGGAAAAACTAAAAAACTAACCTTCCATGTGTAAGTATTGCGATTTAGTTACTTTTAATTACCTAAACTTATTACTTTTAAATACTGTCAATTATGGCTTGTTTATTTCGTGTTCCCATAGAGGCGACTATCCTTCTGGACGTTTTAAATTCTTTGTTTTTAAGCTAATTATTAATGTATTCCGATTCAAATTCAAAATTATATATTTGTTCAAATAGGTCAATAAAGTTGTTAGTTACAATGTATATGGTCTCACTATTTTATGCCTTTATCAAGCGTACAAAGGATCATGGCGAGATTTGTACAAAGAAATAAAGATTTTTAGAGACGTTGGAATGACGTTATATTTGATCCTTGGTGCTTAAGGAACAACTTGAGCCATTTAAAATATTTTTAGAACACCGGGATAAAAATGCGAATTTCTATGGCATGCCGGTGAATCGCGACTATTCGCGACCAAAACCGTTATTTTGTTGCTATGTTTTGCGGGGTTTATAAAATATTTCATGTATATTAACATGTTGCTGGTAATGTAATCTAAACATTGGAAGTGATTCAAAACCCACTAAAATGTTTTATTTTTTATACAAACCAACGTATGGAGCTCGCCATGATTCTTTTCATGAATAGCACAATAGCGGTTGAGTAGGTTATAGAAGTATATATGCCTGTAGCATCAGGATACCTCTCCAGGTTTTCTTCACAACCATCTTGAAAAACCCCAAATAGCCCTATAAATATGACCTTTCAATTGAACAATCGCTAGAACCAAACCGTATACGAGTATCATTCTACTCATTCGTGAGGTATATCCTTTATAATTAGAACAGGTAATTATTAGAATTGTTTTTATGAGAAATCATGAATGTGGAGTCTGTAGGTAACTAAGCTATTCTATTATTCAAAATCTAGAAACAAGAGAATATGTTTGGAATGTAAATTAGTTAGACATTACGGACTTTCTCTGTAAAATGAGATATATAAAGAGATCCCAGGATACCGAAGTATCCTCAAAATCTATTTTTGGTAAATTAAAACGCAGCCAGAGATTTATTAGTACCTATTTCTTGTACGTTTTAATTTATAATCATCATCATATCAGCCTAAGGATGTCCACTGCTGAACATAGGCCTCCCCCTCAACCTCAACGGACGGGTTTGGGTCGTTCACATCCAGCGGCGCCCAGCGACTTTGACCAGGTCCGTGGTCGGTCTACCTGGTGGGAGGTCGTCCCGCTCGGTGTTTAACGGTGGTCGGACTGGGCAGGATGGATCCATGTGGCTCCCCACAAGTCCTAAACAAGGTTTTTAGGGTCGGCAACGCGCGAGTGATACGCCTGGTGTTGCAAGTGTCCATAGGCTACGGTAACCGCTTACCATCAGGCGGGCCGTATGCTTGTTTGCCACCTTAGTAACATAAAAAAAAGAACTTTGTATGTACTTTACATGTGTTAGCATTTTGAGAATTGACAGCAGTTGAAGAGGCTGTATGGGTCGAGCCTTTGCCTGTCATGAAAAACAAAGAGCAGATTCCGGCGGGAACTGCGACGAGACGGAAGAAAATATAGAAAAAAAAAGCAGATTGTAAATAATTAGACGATTTAAAGATAGAAGAGTGAAAGGAACTCGAAGATGTAAAGTACATACAGAGTATGAGCTTTAGGCGAAGCCAGAAGAGGTTATACAAGTATTTGGATTATAGATTTCAACCAGTAGGAGCTGGTGAGTGTGGAAAGGGCTATGGCTAATAGGGGAGGTGGAGGCCATAGGGGGAAACCCCAAATAACCAGCATGGATGTAAGCTAGAGAAGCTTTCACATTTAATTCGCAAGAGCCGGATCCTAGCGTTTGCCAGCCGGCCCCTAGCCTACGCGAGCCCCATACCCTACCTACCGTAGCCGTGTCCTAGGCCCGTGGGGGGCCCGCAAACGCCACCTCGACTATATGCCCAGTCTGACCCTGTTGTCGCCACTCGAGACGTTTTTATTTAACTATAAACCAATTGTTTGTATTCTTGTTACAAGACACCTATTAATTTACATAAAGATCTTTACGAACATGCCACCGACACATATCTGCAAGGGTGTGAGCATACTCGTAATTAATTACTCTCTAAGTGAGAGAGCTAGTCGAGGGGTTGTAATATTGCTTCAGATTAAAACGCCATGCCCGTCAGTGTCCCTGAATAATTGTCAACCGTGACCTTTGACCTGGATATCGTGTTTGACAACATTATGTTACACGCTTTAAATCATATGTGGAATGTTTATTGAAGTAGGTACTTTTGGTCAGTTTATAGTTAGTTTAGTTACTTTTAAGCCTTCACGAACAAAATTCTTATATATTATAGTAATATACTACTCAGATTGATTTCGCAGAGTAACCTGTGCAAAAATAGATGATATTATTTTTGGCGAGGGGCAAAAAGAACGCCAAGGTAAAGGTATTAGATTTAAATCTTACAATGACCTTTGTAAGGAAATCATGGGATTAGTACCTCCCTGTGCTTAATTCCCACACTAAACTTATTGCCAAACTATAGCTAGAGTTCCAGCTGCCAGCACTTGAGAGCCCATTAATGTTTTGTGTAGCACTACTTACTTTTAACTTAAGGGCGATAGCCAGCAAGGCAGGTGCTCTTTATTCATCAGCACACGATGTTTTCCTTCACCAATAGCAGCAACCTTCGCCGCGATATCGTTTTTAATATTATACGGAAAACAAGCATACGGCCCGCCTGATGGTAAACGGTTACCGTAGCCATATGGACGCTTACAACGCCCGGGTCATCACTTTACCGACCCTTCCCTCCTCCCGATGAGTTCTCGCGAACTTACGAACAGGATTTAAAATGAAATAAACAAAACCTTACATACAAGTTAACATCTAGATTGTAATTTGTACATATTTGTTGTAAAAAAATACATCTAGGATAGATAAGAAAAAGTCATATAACGATTAGTTCTTCCCTACTTCTTGTACTACGCCAGTACGCAGTAGTACTTAAGCGGGTGACCGTAGTAATCATAAAATCTGCGGACAACGGTCACAAAATATCATGTTTCATGTTCGGTATATCGGTAAAACGTTTACGGTTCGCCGCGACAGCGTTTTATTTGCAATGCAGACATAATTTTTACGCAACTTGGTTTAAAGGGTTGATATTATGATAAGGTGTTACTTTTAGAGTGCGTGCGCTATTTTGGTAGATTAATTCATAAAATAATATGTGTTATAGATAAAAAATATTGGTTTGTTATTGTGATTTTAACTCCGTCACATTCGTAGCATCTTTCGTAGCACTGCTACGAGATCCGCACTTGCATATTAGTGACTTTTTGTAACACTGCGGCTTCATTCACAATTATGTTGGTCGCTGTGAAGTTGTCTGCCGATGGTAGCATTTATTCTTTGTTCTTCGTATTATACGCCTTTTGTCCGAATACCAACTGTAAGGCGCCGATCCCACAGAAAAGAGTTCTAGAGTTCCGCGTTCCGAGTTCTGCATTCCGCGTTGACTGTAAGCTATGTGGGCCTTTAAAAGTAAAAAAAAGTTTATGATGTGCGATCAGTTGCAAATATTGCAGAACTCTAGAACTCTAGACTGCTTGCTGTGTGCACAATAGTCAACACGGAATGCAGAACTCGGAACTCTAGAACTTTCTCTGTGGGATCGGCGCCTAATACAAAAATTTCGTGTCATCTGCTATCATAATAATATTGTTATAATTGTTAAGGTGTGGTACAATGAAGGAGCGTGCAGCGTAGCGGGCGGCATGGCGGGCATGCCCGTACTGGGCAACAGTGTCGGCGCTGGGGAGCTGCGCGACACGAGCAGAGGTAAATGTGCCCTTTGAGTGCTCATCCTCACCTCTGGCCATATTATCACTAGCCAGGGCTATAGGCAGGAGAGTGAAATGGGTGTTCAATCGCCCTCAGTTTTCGAATAATATTTAGATATAAGATGGAGGTACTTACCTAAGTATATGAAATTGTCTTGTTCCCATATGCACCAGTAGCTATGTAAAATTGAATGCAGGTTAAAAAATGGACACGTATTTTTATGTTTAAACACGAATATCAACAAATTTCCTAGACCCCGAAGCCCCGAACAAAGATCCTCGCAACGGTCCTGTCAATAGCTAACAATGCAACTGTTCAATTTGATCTGGGGGCACGGGAGTGCCCCCCCGCCAAGACAGCCAAGCGAAGCGCAAGGGCACTACCTACCTTTTCTCGAAGCGCTTCGTCGTTTTTTTGAAGCCTCATAACTTGGGTTTGGATTATACCAGATAAACAAAATTCTCGGGACATGATGTCAATAGTGAACTTATTAAACATGGGGGCACGGTAGTGCCCCCCCGCCAAGACAGCCAAGCGAAGCGCAAGGGCACTACCTACCTTTTCTCGAAGCGCTTCGTCGTTTTTTTGAAGCCTCATAACTTGGGTTTGGATTATACCAGATAAACAAAATTCTTGGGACATGATGTCAATAGTGAACTTATTAAACATATTAAATTTCAATAACATAGCTCTTATACTTTAGATTTTATTGATACCTAAAAAACCCCGATTTCGTCACTGACTCACTGATGATCACCAAAACTCATAGGGTACTTCCGGAAGTCCTAGAAAGCTGAAATTTGGTATGTAAGCTTGTATTAGTACAAAATCAACAAAAAAATTATAAAACTTGGAAATAAAATTATAAAACTTGGTTTTTGGTGGGATACATATTTTCAATAAGTACTTACTCATAACTAATATTATAAATGCGAATGTGAGTTTATTTCATGACTAAACTACTCAATCGATCATCATACAATTTGGGATGCAGATAGTCTTGTGGTATGGTGAAGGACATATGGATTTTTTTATCCCGGGAACACGGATGAAACCGCGGGGACAAGCTAGTATAATAAATTGCGATGTGTTCACATGATGTGGTAAAAAAAGCAGACTACCTACGTACTTTATAAAAAATAATAAAATAAAACAAGGTTGTCACTTCAATTTTATTTACATAAACAAATAACATGATAATTTGGCATATTACTTATCGTGTGTACCTAAATATAATTTTTTTTTTACATTAATTCATATTTCATTTGCTCTTGTTCATCAGTAGATTTAATTGACAGACGTTTTAATTAATTTCAATGGAAATACGTTTTATTTATCCACCGACTACTTCGTTTCATTTGCAGGTAAAATTATTCTCTATTCAATGTTTTGAATTTGGAATAACATTTTCGAATAAAGACAATTCTTATAAAAAGTTTCAATACCAAAAGAAGGGTCTCTAGGGGGAAATTATACCTAACTACCGATTTTCTTTGAGAAAAGCTCAGAGATTAACAATATGGATCTTAATGGTAAATTTTTTGATAAAAATTTATCCCCTCTCCTCTTATTTGTTAAAAATCGATGGAGTAGGTAGATGATATGAAGTCAAAAAGTATGGCTTAGCTGTTTTATATAACTACTAGCTGTCCCCCGCAGTTTCACCCGCGTTCCCGGGATTAAAAGTAGCCTATGTCCTTTTCCATACCATAGGCTATCTGCGTGCCAAATTTCATGATGATTCTTAGAGTAGTTGAGGCGTGAAGGCGTAACAAACAAATAAACAAACTCACTTTCACATTTATAATAGTTAGGATAGGATTGCAATAACAGTGACATGAAGCTTTATGACAGACACCAATATCGACCCTATAATCAACTTTGATAGATTTGATTTTACTTAAATTAATCTGAATAGGTCTGAATTTGATCGCAATAAGAGTTGGTAATACGGCCTAGAGCTCCAAAAGCTTATTCTACTGCCAAAACACAGATACCTACTATAAGAGCGATAAAATGTTCTCAAGTCCATTCCACTCGGCCCCAATAAGGTCATTTGACGAGACATGTATTTGTTTAGGCCTCAGGTAGAAATTAAGTTCTTCGTGTTTTTGTATTTCATTTCATGGTTTTTCGGTAGCAGGAAAAAATAAAATGACATGAAGTAGATTGCTATCCAAGGGGTGTAAGGACAAATCCCACACGAGATATTTTGGCACTCGCAATAGTTCGAGTGTGAGATTTTATGCTTACACCAGAGTTAAATTCTGCTTTTAATTTTAAGTAACAAAAGCAATATAAATACCTATAATTCATAAAATTACCTGACCAGGGACTCTACCGCGTAACTTTGGTGGTAATCGTAACGAACACCATTAATAAATGTCATCCAATCAGGGCCCGCGAATGGTCATTGTCGCGTCATATCGCGTGCGCGTCATTGGATGAAATAATTATAGTGTTCGTTACGATTACCACCAAAGATACGCAATAGCCCGGCAGTATATATATTTTGTAATAATGTTTATTTGTTTATCAGAGGCAAGCAACAGGTCGTCGAGTAGCGGCTCCCGCCGAGGCTCGTCGCCACATCGAGGACAGGTAGATATTAAGAAATCTATTAAATTCCATAGAAAGCACCTATCAAAGTATACATTAATAAAAAACAATATATTTCTATTTTCGTGTCTATGAAATACCTAGGTGTGTATATAGCTCAGCGCACGTTTAATAAATAAATCTCCAAAACAATACTACAAAGTATGACTTCCTCCTATGAATGCCTTTCTCAAATTGTTGCAGGAGTCTTCTCAGTTTAAATGTATTCCGAACCGGTGGTAGATTCAACTGTAACGTTTATAGTGCCTTATCAGGGCGTAAACTTAATAAATGACTTTTATTTTGATGATCTAACTAAATAATATAAACCTGACAGACAACACACGCCTTAACCGGTCGACATAGATAATTTGAAAATTGGAGGAATTTCCTTGACTATCCTAAGGGTGTACTAAGAAAGGATTTTCCTAAATTAATCCGCTAACTATCAGGAGGCCGTATATCTGCTTGATACCTTCTTAGTACCTAAATAAAACCTATATAGGGTGACTGTTAATTAGTAAACGATACTTAGACACATGATGTACTAATGATAACAAACAAACAACTATCCCAAAGAATCTTTTTTTTTAATTTACTTAGAACATGAGCCCATAATATTTAGTACCGAACAAGAATAAGAATACACCATCAGCTGTTTTTTATTTTTTTTTTTATTAAATGGGCTTGCGTTTAGCCACTGACCGGAAGCAAGTTTCACTTCCTTGCTGTCCGCATTATAAATGGGGATGCAAAACGCTGTGTCCGTATTTTCGATATGTCAACAACGTACGGGTGAAACTTTTCCTGGCGTCTTGTGGTTCGGTGTAAAAATGGGGATGGTGGATTTAGTTATTTATCCCTATTTGTTTCTTTGGAAAAGTTGTTTGTTATCATGAGTACAATCATGTGT
>OX596265.1:4660792-4720566 GCA_951394255.1 Polyploca ridens | reverse complement strand
TCTAATCTATACATATAAAATGCTTTGTCCTGAATGACTGACTGACAATCAACGCACAGCCTAAACCGCTGATCGTAGAGATCTGAAACTTGGAGGGTATGTTCTTTGTATGACGTAGGCATCCGATAAGAAAGGATTTTTCGAAATTCTACCCCTAAGGGGGTGAAAAACGGGGGCAAAGTTTGTATGGGACAACGTGATTCCTTGGTCCGATCTACTTGAAATTTTGCATAAACATTCCTTAACAGAATTGATGGAAGACGTGTTTCGTATTTTATTGAAACTCATCGCCTAACGGGGTCAAAAAGGGGTAGAAAGTTATTTTAGGGGTGATTTGTATCGAAGTTGATATCAATACTCCTTAGTACTTTTGATTTAAATTACATTTTATTTTGACACACGTTTGAAAACTCAATCCGAATTTCACAGATTACAGAATAAGGCAGATGGGGCGCCCGGAACACGGGAGTGAGGCCAAAAAAGCAAATACAAATTGTAAAACACATACCTGGCCCCTATTTCACCAGACGGACAGGTGCGACAATTGTCATGAAAATATGACAATTGTCGATATGTCTCGATAATTATTGTTTCATAAACCTCTACCATATGTCAACAAAATCCGACGGTATGTTGGCTGATGACAGGCGTTATGTATTGAAAAATTACAGTTCTCACGTCTCGCCGTTCGTACGGCTAACTAATGCCCGGTTGCTATGAACAAAAACGAATCGTTTTGCTTAACAATGGTAGGTTTTTTTATTGCCAAACTGGGCATATAGATCATTTCGTAAGCTAATTTTACCTGTGATAGCTACTTCCATATGGGAGGGTCGACTATGCAAAGCTTTGAAGTATTTGCTTCATTATTAGTAAAGAAGATATAAGAGTCTTAATTTTAACCGATAACGGTCCATAAATTATAGAAATCGGCCATAAGATCACCAATTACCACACATACTTATATATTTTTTGCTGCTACATAGTTGTTTTTATTTTATTTTTAACGGGCTATTCTCTAACATATTTTTAATTTGAATTAAATTACACTATTAAATAAATACATAAATAATTACATGGCATTTACTACAAGCGTTTCAAATTAAATATAATAATTATCATATTTATCATGGATAACCAAAAAGATTAATTAATAAAAAAGATTCGCTAGGTAATCTGATTTTCTTTAAATGTTCGTTCTTTATAGTTTGAGAACTCATTGAAACTATTATCGCCACCACTACCTACCTACCTATTTACTGCTTTCGCGAAGAGCCAATTTTAAATGATCACAACAAAAACACGACAATTGTAGTAGAAGAAGCCGACACCGATCTTGCCCCATGTCAATTATTTCCGACAAATCTACAAATATGCAGAGTTGTAAAAAATAACATTGTTTCATAACATAAAAAGTTGCCTGTCATGCCTGTCATTGTAAAACTACAATTGTAGATAAATCTAAACATTATATCAAACAATAAATGTTTATGAAACGATTTTTTTGACAACTTTTCGCATTTCCTTAGTAATCTAATGCGAATTTGTAGAATTGTCGCCTAGAACCTGTCACCTGTAAATTATCACATATCACCTGTCATCTATCAGCTTGGTGAAATAGGGGCCTGGTATTCGCTTTTGAATTTGTATTTGCTTTGTTTAAAAGACTTTATTTAACGAAAAACACTTTCGTTTAAATAAACTTTGTGTTTTTTTTGGCCTCACTCCCATGTTTCGCGCGCTCTATCTGCCTTTTGTTCTGTAATCTGAGCCGATTTTATTCAAAAAACTTGGTGCAATGCAATATTCTTTAAAATTGGAATGTCAAATATAAAAGAATATTTAAATCGGAGTACAATTCGAAACTTAAATTCTTTTTTGTTCTTGCATATTTGAATGAAAAACTTACCTTATGCCTTGATGTTCCTTGGAAATCTCTTAGATTACCTACTTAGCGAATATTTGCGATTGCTGTATAATTTGTTTGGAAGTTTATTTTCACTATTTAATTAGAATATTTTGAGTGTAGTTAATTTAATTTCTTTTTAATTTGTTGTTATAATAATATATAAGATTCTTTGAGTTTTATTTGTTAGTGTATAATATTGGTTTTTAGTTTTAATAGTAAAATATCCGTGTTTGATTTTTCGGGGTGATTTGCATCGAAGTTGATAGCAATAGTTCTTAGTGATTTTGATTTAGATGTTCTTCTATTCCAGTTTTTAAGAGTTTTGCATTGCACTAAGCTTTTATGTGAATTCAACTTTTTTTGAATAAATTCGGATTGAGTTTTTAAACATTTTTGTCTGTCTGTTCCGGGTCATAGCTGATGTTATAAGGAGTAACTTAGCTACTTTTATTTTTGAAAAATGATATGATGAAACCGTACGCGGGTGAAACCGCGGGGGTCTGCTAGTAATATATATAAAATGCTTTTGTGGGTACGTAAATACGCAGTTTTCTCAATCACCACCAACCTCAATCAACTTCCCGTTGGGGTGGTAAATACCCCTTGGTCTCCAGGTGGTAAGGGAGGTTGGTCGTGGTCGGTGGAAGGGGGTGGTTGTGGGTGGCGAAAATGTTAAAACATATATGAAAAATTCTTAAAATTTCTGGAATGGTCTAGAAAGTTCCAAAATCTGTAAAACGGTTATAATTGATCTGGAATGTTCTAGAAAGTTCTACAAATATCTGGAATGATCTGCAAACTATTATAATCGATATAGAATGTTTGAGAAAGTTCTACAAATTTCTGGCTTCATCTAGAAAGTTCCAAAATGTCCAAAACTGTTACTATCGAGTTAGAAAGTTCGAGAACGTTCTAGAAATTTTCCGAATGACCTGGAAAGTTCAAAATGAGTGCAATAGATTATGATTGATTTAGATGTTCGAGAAAGTTCTAGAACATTTTAAATTGAGTGCAATTTATTATAAGCGATTTAACCCGAGCAACGCCGGGTTTCGCTGCTAGTATTTTTAATAAACATTAAATTGAACCTTGTATCTTTTTTTGTTATGGAGGCCTATGCATGACATCCATGAGCTGATATATGATGATCATAACGATGATCTTTCTTGTTATATGTTTTAATTAAATCCAATAAGACATCCTACACATTCCACTCTGTTTGTTTTTTTCTATTTTAATTTCAAATAAAGACCTTATGCCTAGATACAGACACTCACTCAAATTGAATACACCTTATAAACTTATAATACCGATCGACTCAAGTGAAAATTTATTGAGTTTCTAACACGTGATACTGTTACGAAGATCCGATTTATTATCCACAGAGTTAACGCCTTGACTCGATTTATACAAGCCACTGGAAAAAAGTTTATTTTCCGAATCATTTACTTTGTCCGTCCAACGCGTCGTTCTAAATTTGTCATTTAAGGATTAGTAAGCTGATATAATGCTACTTATGATGGATTTAGGTTGAATTGTCCCAGTTAATGAACGTATTAACGTTTGATTAATGTCACGATATTATGGCTCGTATATAGATAAAGCTAAACTTTTGTATCTTCTATAAATATAAAATTCAAAGTCCTGACTGACTGATTGACTGATATATCAACGCACAGCCTAAACCGCTGGTCCTAGAGACATGAAATTTGGAGAGTATATTCTTTGTGAAGAGTAGGTATCCACTAAGAAAGGATTTTCCGAAATTCCACCCCTAAGGGGGTAAAATAGGGGATGAAAGTTTGTATGAAAGTCCGTCAGTTTCGATGTTAGGATCTTCAAATTTTGTGTTAAGGCTGAAGATTAAAAATTAATTGATACGTATCTCAGCGTTTTTAATAATTCCACCCTCGAAGGGATGAAAAGCAGGATGAAGTTGTGTATGGGAACTCACTGATTGATATATCAATGCACAGCTTAAACCGTTGGTCTTAGAGCAATGAAATTTGGAGGGTGTGTTCTTTGTGAAGTGTACGTATCAAATATGAAAGGGTTTTTCGAAATTCCACCCCTAAGAGGGTGAAACAGGGGCTGAATTTTCTGAGAAACATATTATTGCACACGTGAGTTTTTGGTTTTTTCATACGTTTTTATGATTGCATATTATACTTTATTTTGTAAATAAAAAAAAGTATGAAAAAAAAGCCAATATATTATAGTAATCATCAGTCAGAATATAAAATTCCAAGTCCTGACTGACTGACTGATATATCAAAGCACAGCCTAAACCGCTGGTCCTAGAGACATGAAATTTGGAGGATGTATTCTTTGTAAAGAGTAGGAATCCACTAAGAAAGAGTTTTTTGAAATTCCACCCTTAAAATAGGGGATGAAAGTTTGTATGAAAGTGTTAGGATTATCAAATTTTGTGTTAAGGCTTAAGATTGCGGTCAAACACAGGCCTATAAACAGTAAAAAAAGATTGAGAATTATTTTTTAAGTGTCACAGCGCTTTTGATAATTCACCCTCGAAGGGATGAAATGCAGGATTAAGTTGTGTATGAGAACTAACTGACTGATATATCAACGAACAGCCTAAAGTGCTGTAGTGCTAGAGACATGAAATTTACAGCGTGTGTTCTTTGTGAAGTGTAAGTATCCACTAAGAAAGGTCACGTGTATCACAGATTTTCCGAAATGGGATTGCCTAACAGAGTCAGTAGGGCTCACACAAGAAAAAAAAAACAAATGAGAGGGAGAGAGGGTAGGTACTTATAATGTTTGTTTTTGAAGAAAATATGTCATCTGTTTCCTATAGGCCACGCGGGCGAAGCCACGGGCAGAAGCTAGTGTATGTATAATGTTTTAAGCTTTTATAATGTTGTAAGAAGCGCTCGTGGTGTGGCATGATTAGCCGTTCTTAATCGATCGGAAAAGTTAAGCTACGCCTGTCGTGGTCAGTACCTGGATGGGTGACCGCCTAGTGGTATTTCAAATCGAGCGTTTCCGTGCTTCGGAAGGCACGTAATGCCGTTGGTCCCGGTTATCACTTAATTGTGATAGTCGTTAAGCTAGTTGGATGCCTCCTAGGCGGCTTGAAAAATTCCAACAGTAGGTTGACCACTAGCCTACCTCCACCATTGCGCATTCCCTTTCACCTTCATTTGTGAAAGGAGGCCTGTGCTCAGCAGTGGGACATTATAGGCTGATGATGATAATGTTTTGAAAAAAATAGACAATAAAGTCAGATTGTCAAAAAAAAAATTAAAAAATGTAACCTTGCTGAGTTTCTTGCCTGTTCTTCTCAGTTGAGGGCCGACTTACGAACTGGTGGTAAATTCAGTAGCTTTGACGTTCATAAGTGCCCTACTATGGTCTAAATTGAATATTTGCTTTCACTTTTCTTTAATACTTTACACGAAAGTCCATAATTGAATAGTTTTATCTATAAATATGGACTTGATTGTATGCGTGGTAGGTAACATGGACAAATAAGAACCCTCCTTGGTGGTATAATAGCAAAGGTATAAAAAATATATTTCTGCCGGTTTCTTCCAACTTCATTTCTTATTATACTCGTACTTAACATGTTACGAGTTCGCAAACAAAATTACTTGAGCAAGTAAAATATTGAAGCCACCGATTTACAGTTTTACTTTTACCGCATACTATACTACGAATTCGTAACCCTATAAAAAATCAGGATGTAGCACCGCCTTATAAGAAAGTGAAGCACTATATTTCCTACGTATGTGTGAGTAAAATCAGTACTGACTGGTGATACTGAGCCTTATTGTCAATGTCGACGTCTCAATGCGATGACAACCAATCGGCTTACTATGGTATACATGTGTGTGAGAGGCTTGTATTTACGAGACGACCCGGCTTACCTGGGGTGCTTCACTTCGTATAAGTCCATCCTGATTTATGCGTCCATGCATCTATGTATAATAATTATGGTAATAAGATGGTAGAATTGTTGTTCGTTTTTTTAATAAGTCGAAGTCGGTAAACTGTGCCCATCTGATGGTAAGCTGTTACCGACCCTTTCCCCCTTCCCTGCACTGGCGACCTTACTCACGCGCAGGAACACAACATAACATATGGTCACATCCTCGGTCAGTGACAAATCTTGAGAAGTATTTAAAAACGCATATTCGAAAATCAAAATTGAAAAATAAAAACTTTATAACAAAAAAAAAACCGCCTTCAAAGTACACTAAAAAGTATGAAATAACTCTTATCTGGCACTGTTTTAAAGTCCGCGAAATATTTTGCTATAGAACACGTCATGCTCTTTCGTTGTCTTATGGTTTTTTATGGTTTATGTATACTTATATACACCACGAAATTTGATGAATTTTATAGTGAGCGTTTCAAATGCTTACTCCTCACAGTAGTAACTCGCTCACATGCTCATATATCTAGACGGGGTGCGCGGTCTGACTGTCAACGGAGCTAAAGTAAACAAAAAAGCAATATGTTTGTCGAGCACTTGACTCTGAAAGCATCAAATGGGCCCTATACAGCTGAGAACGCAGAGAGTGGTTGCCAACTTACCGATGTCTTTATAAATAGGACGTGAGTTATGTTTGTTTAAGTTCCATTGTAAATACTAGGAGCCCTTAGGTATTATCGGTCACTAATTAAATATGAACTATATGCTGAAGGATTTCAGTTTACATTGTTTTTTGAATAGTTGGTAGAGACAATTTGTAACGTTTATAAATGCTTTATATGTGGTTTGAGTTTAAACGTCGCCTTAGCATTAACTTTCTCACCAAGGATTGAAAGCACAAATCACAAGATATATTTTGGCGCTCGAACTAAGTAGAGCGCCAATAGTTCGAGTGTGAGATAGATATCTTTCACCCATGTTCGAGTATGAGTAAGCAAATATGCAAAAAATAATGATTACCTCCGAAAAACTTGGACTAATCTCGCTTTCCCACCTTTTTTGCTTCGTCGCACACTATATGCCATTTATTTTTTAATATAGTGCCAGCCAGTTTGTTTTTAATTCTATTTTGCGGCTTTTTTTTATACCACTAAGGTGGCAAACAAGCATACGGCCCGCCGCAAAAGCAGTTTTATCGGGATAAGTCACATATTAACATTTTTCTGTATATTGTGTTGATAATAATTATTAAAAACACAATCAATATAATTTTATCGAAGTATGGCAGTATAGGTTTCTGCCATTGCTCAGTAGGTATACTTAGTTTTTTTTTTTTTCAACCTACTTTTATAGATACTTTGAGGTCTACTTTTAGAGTAGGTATGAGAGATGAAAAAAAAATATTATCCGTTTTTAATTTACTTCCCCAGACTATATTATCAACAAACTTAATATAGCAACTTAAATCACCAAGGATCCTAAACGTTTTCTAAAAATAGATATTATACGAAAATAGATTATAATTTCCATAAATAATCTCTTTTACGCAGTCGCTCACGCAAAATAATCGCATATTCCATAAAGATGGATCGATGTAATCTCAGGGAAGGAATCTCGGTAAAAACCAACCGAATCCGTGATTGATTACCCATCCTGTCGGTGTTTTAGGGCTTTGTCTGTGGAAATTTGTTTTTGTTTAAAAACAAACGATTTTAGCTACGCGAAGTCGGTTAATATTGATATATTTACCGAAATAAAAAGTTCTCTATTTTCTCTCACATTTATAGAGATACTCTTAAGTAATTTTATTTGCATGATAGTCAACATTTAGGCTCAATATACATTGCCTTGTATAACATACAAATAAACACATAGCATACATTCTCGAGAATGCGCGAGGATTCCCCGGAAGACGCACCTCTATTTTGGCTCGTATTTAGTGTTAGGTAATAATATTTTCCATACACCACCACCACGTAAAATTTTTTTTTGCATGGTTGTAACGGGATTTTAATGAATCAAAACATTATAATAACACCCTGTGATTTGAGCGAATAGTAAGTTTATAATTCCAATGTTCAGTCATTACCTTTTATGTATATTACAACTAAATTATAAATATTCTTTTTTAATTATTGAAGGTATAATGGCTTGTATGACGGTAGAATGTATCGTTTTGGAGGTTCACTTTCACCTGAAAAGAATCTGCAAGAAACAGTTCGTATACAGTTTTAGACTTAAATGACTTTGATTTCGTTACATAATAATTATTCTGTACATATTTATTCAATGAATAATTTATATAAAGACTAGACTTTTTTTTTTGATTGAATGGGCAATCCCACTTTGGCCATTGACCCGCCCATAAAGAACGAAGACGAAGCCTAAGATGTAACAAGCTTACCCAGAAGGAACCTATTCACTCTGGCCTTGAAAGTCCATAAATTGTATGAGTAGGAAACGGGTTGTTTTAAAAAAACACTTATACACTTCAATATACATTATTTATCTAACATACGGCCAGCTGTTATCAATGCTATAGGTGCCGATTCTGTTGTAAATCGCACTAAACTAATTTTAGTCACATCTCATCTCTTTCTTACAAACATTATTGAAAAAGGATAGAACATATTTTAAGTTGTCAAATTAATCTTTGCCGTCTTATTTTGCGTGTATTTAGGCGTAACCGCGATAGATCGCGACTAAATTTATTACATCCTTTTCTTATGTTCTTTGTTAGAAAGAGACATAGTGAGATTAAAATTAGTTTAGTTGTGAACAACAGAATCAGGGCCATTATCAATTTGGTATTTGATTAATTAATTGTCCGTTGAAATTATTTCTAGTATTTTACAGATTTAATAACAACCAAAAAAATTTAACTAATTAAAAATTAAAATAAAACTAAATTATAAATAAAAAACTTCCCCTAACTCATCCCCTGGTGGCAGAGTACCTAGGATACTGGCGGCATTGCCTCGCTGGATTGCTAAACTTATTCTTTGGGCTAAGTAGCCGCCAGCTCTGGGGTCCCGTGTGGCTTCCACCAACCGCTTAGATATTTCTTTAAATAGGTGGTGGGCTTGCTGACCCCAGGGTCCTAGGGTTTCAACCCCAAACGGCTCAAATATATAAGTGTTCGATAAACCGCTATATTTGCGCCGCTTGAGGTTCTCTGCGTTGTTGGCAGCTGTGCCGGCCTCAGTCGATGTACCATGGACCCGTCCCAACCTCCATGGCACGAGCGTCAAACCATCCGGTCTCTTGCCATCGTCGCGCGCCAACCCACTTGGCTCTAGAATTGCGGGCACGCCGGCGGTGGCAAGAGACCGACGGATGACGTCATTTAGATTTTGGTGACGCGGAATGCGGCCGGCACTCCTGGAGCAGGAGAGCCCATGATGACCTAAAATATTAACAGCTGCCCCACAACGACAAGTGTGGGGGATGATGTTAGGGGCACCAAGACGCAGACATGTAATAATACGAAAAGTGGCGTTGTCCAGAAGCGTCCCAGTGTTCCCAGATGGAAGTGCCTGCAGCCATAAACCCGACTCCCATTTTCCTGTAGCTAGGAGGCGAGCACGCTCTGCAGTAGAGCTGGACGTTTCAAGTAAATTATTCCATACTTGTCTGCAGAGCGGCTCGCCCCAGAGCCTTTGAGAGCAAAGGCTTTTAGGGGGGTCGGTATTAGGACAGGTGGCACACCAGGCATTTCTGGCCTCTGTCAAAAAAGATATTTCAGTTAACTTGCAACGCTCTAGTATCCTAGTTGTTAGGGGAAGCGTGGCATGGACAGAAGCCAAAAACGCTGGAAGGGACACATCTGAAGAATTTCGGATACCCAAACCACCAAATCTTACCGGTAGGGTAGCTTGAGTCCATGATCGGGTGTCGAAATTTATAGCGTACGTCTTAAGGTATCGTCAAGGCTTGTTAAAAGGTTCGGTTGTTTCCAGAGCTGGCAACACCGCAAGACATACGTAAATTTTGGTACAAAAAGACAAAAGCGAATAATAGCAAAGGCCGAATGGCAATTAATTTTGAGCAAGCGTTCTGATGATGAATTAAAATTTTGAATTTTGTCATTAACAAAAGTAGGGATAGATTCGTCAAGAATAGGCGACCCCAGAAGGCGAAGAGACTCACAATTTACGATGGGAATATTGGGAGCTATCGCTGTAAATTTAGAAGTTATTGCATGCCGATCTACAGTACTTTCAGGGATAAAAAGCTCACATTTACTAAAATTTAGTTCTAGGCCTATGGTGCGAAATTCTGAAATTAACAATTGAAGGTCAGATGCAACCGTGTCCGCGTCACCTCCTAAGGTCCCATCATCCAAATACCATACATTAAATTTTGAATTTAGTTTCTGCACGATTTGGTGGATTGCGAGACTAAAGATAGCTGGTCCGAGAGGGTCGCCCTGTTGACAACCAACAGATGAGTATAAAAGATTATTTTTGAATAATAATTTAGAGGGATTGCTATAGCACTGCCACAAAAAGTTAAATATTTCTGGTACATGATTTTTAATTTGTGTTAGCAGAGCGACCCTATCGACTGAGTTGAAGGCGTTTTTAACGTCTACCTTTAGCACGACCTCGCCGCCCTTATAGTGTAAAAACGTCCTTAGAGAGTGGACGGCAGCCTTACAGCCTCCTCTAGATCCGAAGCCGAGCTGAAGGGGCTGGAAATAGCTAGCAAGCTTACTACTAATGGCTCTGCAGCAAATTTTGGCAGCAAGTCGCCGACAGGTCGTGCCAACTGCTATAGGCCGAACGCCACCATCCTTTTTTTTTAAAGCGCATAAATTGGCGCCGTACAAGATATCAGTAATTTCTGGTAGCACCCTGCCGCTTAACATGACATTTAAAAGTGATGTTATAGCTTGAAGTAAGGCTGCCCCTGCATCGCCACAGGTAGCAGTGGTGAGGTCCTTCATATGCTGTGGCGTTAAGCCATCGAGGCCACCTGCAGATCCGGGAAGGAAGGACAGAATTGCGACTCGCACTAGATCAGCTGTTGTTGTCAGTGGCTGGAATGGGTCGGTGGCAGCAGGGGCGTCTGGGAACACAGAACCTGTAGAAGCGACAGGGTGCTTATCGCGAAGGGCAGCGAGCGTATTTCTAGTATTTTAGCAATGTTATTTTAAGCAAAATAAACATCAAAGAAAAAATGCAGCAAAGGCAACGAAGTAAATTCAACCTCAGAGTATATAAATACTACGTACAAATTCAACTAAAGATTTTGCATTCTGCAAACTAACTTACCCACTTCTCAAGCAAACAAATTCCTTCGCTCGAATCAAGTTGAAGTCCGGAAAAGAATTTACTGAGGAACTGTAAACAACTCCGTAACTTGCGCAACTTTTAAATTCATTTGATTGTTACCCCTCATTCTTGGTAATCGGATTACTTTTATGCTTATATTTTCATTATCAACGAGTTAAATTCCGTAATGTTGATTCAAATTGAAAGAAAAATACCACTGTTTTAAAAGTACAAACGATTTGTTTTTTTTTTTAAATATACCATTCATATTTTAATGTCATTCGTTGTAATGGTAAAGTGTATTATGGTGCTGTTTCTGTTGTTTACGACTAAACATATAAGTAAACTTAATACCATTTTGTCACTGACTGTACAGTCAGCTTAATAAGTGTATGATCACTTTAGTAGTGTTACATTACAAAATTCACACAAGTTATGATACAAACTGTCAAGAGTTTAAGAGAGGTAGAGCATAGCGTTTATTCGCTCTAAACGCAGCTCGACTGGAGGAGTACCTCCACCTTACAAAATACCGCAGTCAAGCAACTTTATGTTGTGTTCCTGCGCGTGAGTAAGGTCGCCAGAGTTCATTGGGGATGGGGGAAGGGTCGGTAACGCGTGAGTGATGCCTCGTGTGTTGCAATGGTACATATGGCTACGGGACCGCTTACCATCAGGCGGGCTGTATGCTTGTTTACAGACTTCATAATATAAATAATTGGACTGTTTTACAAAAAACATAAACCGACTTCAAAGTACACTAAGAAGAAATCAAATCCTGATCTGATGACAATGGGACCATACGGGAAGTGTACCCTTTCAAATAAAAAAATAATTTTCCAAATTGGTTAATAAATGACGGAGGAGGATATATATATAACAAAAAGAAAATACAAGCGAATTGAGAACCTCCTCCTTTTTTTGAAGTCGGTTAAGAAAAGGAAAATTTCTTTTATTTTTTTTATTCCATTATGTTGGCAAACAAGCAAACGGCCTACCTGATGGTAAGCGGTTACTGCAGCCTATAGACGCTTGCAAAAATCATGATCCCACCAAAAACATTTTCATGTAAAATGTTGCCGCCAAGACATATAGCTCATACTGTCAAAAAGTTATTAGATCTCATGTAGAGCCAAGCTTATAACTCTACATGCACTTACTCTACAAGCTCTAACTTCACAAAATCTACACACCGTAGTCAAAATATGTAGCTTGGCCGTTTCGCTACCATCACATGGGAGAAAGTGAAAAATTCATTCACTGTTCATTACTTTTTTGTTATTCAATAGTTCTCGTAGTATTGAAACGGCCAAGCCACATATTTTGACTACGGTGTGTAGTTTGTGAAGTTAGGGCTTGTAGAGTAAGTGCATGTAGAGTTATAAGCTTGGCTCTACATGAGATCTAATAACTTTTTGACAGTATGAGCTATATGTCTTGGCGGCAACATTTTACATGAAAATGTTTTTGGTGGGATTTCACTTATTTTTGTATGTTGCTTATGTTTTTTTTTTTTTTTTCAAAAGTTTCCAAGTTTTATAATTTTTTTGTTGTTTGTGTACTAATACAAGCTTACATACCAAATTTCAGCTTTCTAGGACTTCAGGAAGTACCCTATGAGTTTTGATGATCATCAGTGAGTCAGTGACGAAATCGGGGTTTTTTAGATATCAATAAAATCTAAAGTATACGAGCTATGTTATTGAAACTTAATATGTTTAATAAGTTTACTATTGACATTATGGCCTGAGAATTTTGTTTATCTGGTATAATCCAAACCCAAGTTATGAAGGTTCAAAAAAACGACGAAGCGCTTCGAGAAAAGGTAGGCAGTGCCCTTTCGCTTCGCTTGGCTGTCTTGGCGGGGGGCACTTCCGTGCCCCCAGATAGGAGTACTTTTGCTGGTAGCGATAGGTGCATAGCGTGTTTGGTGCTACTCCTCTGATCGCCCTTCACTGCCAGCAAAGTGCGAGTAGAGGTCTGCCAACCTTACTCACCACAGAAACACAACATCACATTGAAAGTAATATTAATATGCAAGAGTATTAAAATGACCATCTCCTTTTGAAGCTGACTGTACTAATTTACATGAAACAAAGAGGTCGGCGTTTGACGTGCGTTAGATTGATTTTATGTCAAAGCAATTGCTTTCCTAACAGTTTTAATTTAGCAGTTGATTAAAAATGTTTCACGTTTACGTAAAATTCTCGATTAATCCAACATAGCCTATGCAAGATACCATTTTGTCAACTATAACTTTTTAATAAGTTAATACTTTAATCAAAATTCTAGTACCCCTGAATAGATGGTACAGTAGTACCCAACTGAGATGGCCTACCGATGTACCTGCGCAGAAGAAACATTTTCAAAGCGCGGGAAACGCTATTGGTCGGCAGCTGCCGCCATGTTAGCACGCGCCGTGCGGAGGGGCGTGACTTGCGAGTGAGACGGAACTAACAGCTGCAGTGTATTATGAACCTTATAGTAGATCACTACTATAAGGTAAACTAAGGTTGATTGTAAGTTTTAAGCATTATTTCGTTAATCTTTGGGCCATACTTTCTTTTCTGTGCGAACGAAGATTCACGACGCGTCTTATCAGTTGGGTACTACTGTAATACTGTAATTAAAATAAATAGATTTATATAAAATTTACTTTTTTTTGTATTAAAACTCTTTTTCAACACACTTGCTCCTAAAGTGACATTTATTGCACCGTTTTCAGTATCATAATGTAGCTAATTACGCACTAGTGCTTTTTACTTTACATTACCGCACGCAGTATAATTCCGATTATATTAAGATTGTACCTCAATGTAATTAAAAAGACGAAGCATTCTTAATTTAACCGGATAAAACAGTTGAACAGCACATCACTTATAAAAAAAACCCACCCACCATATTTGTTAACGTTCTCTTTGTGTGGTTGACTGTTATCAAAAAATCTACTTAAAAAAATACAATTCTGTTTTTTCCTCGCAAGTGTGTTGAAAAATGTCGTATGACACGCGTGTGCATTAATCATTACACTCTCGGCTCTTAATACCGCCTCGCGTGTAATTACCAACTTTGCACACATGTATCATAATGTACTATTGTGATGTTAGGTAATAAACCATTGCATATTACGAATAGAAGCGTAGCTAATATGACAGGTAACATAAACTTATATTCAGGGTTGGATTTTGTAGTATAATTATACTATTTGTACCATAATAGTATGTAGTATCGTAATGCCTTTATACTACGCGAAAATACCATAATTTTACCTTTAGGTCGATTGCTACTGTTATTAGTTGAAATAAATTAAAAAATATTACTTTAATTACGAAATAAAGTTGTAATCGTTGTTGTAGTTGTAGTAAATCGCTCTATTGACTCCTGATACTTTCATGCGATGCTGTGAAAGAAAGTAAATGTACCTAATGTGTATTGAATTGATTCCATCTGAGGACATGCTATGTCGTGTCAATGCCAAAGACGAAGTTCCGATTGACGAATTGGCTGAAATAAACATCTACTTGCCTAAAGGTTGATTTGTACGATAACAATAAAACAAAAACTTCCTTCCAAATACATTTTTATTTAAATTCATAACAAACTGGACGAAAAACGCGAAACGTAGTATTATTTTCGACAAGTAGTATAATTTTATTTTCCATAGACAATAATTTTCTGGGGGTCTGAATCCAACCCTGCTTATATTCGACGTGCAAGTTCCACTTCTATACGTAGCATTATTTATTATTCTTATAGTAAGTGCTACGGCGTAGAGGCTCTACGAGCGTCTTTTGCCCTAATACATTCTTAGTGCCTTTGGAATGACATCATAGGTTTATAATATTTATGAATTATTGTGTGTATGTACTAGAAAGTTATGCCAGCTACACTTGTGAGCTATTTCTCTTATAGATTTATAGGCGTTAGGCCTCAGGATCATCTCAATGTTAGATTTTGGGTAAAATGCAACCGTATACACACACAGTACAAACTAAATACAGGATGTTACAAAATTACCCGTATAGCCGAAAGGAGGCCTTATAACGTGTCCATTCACAATATTTAAGAACCGTAGTAACGCTGTATAACATACCCCAAAAAAATAAAAAAATAAATATTATTTTCACTGATGTGCAAACCCTATTTCAGTAAAATTAAAGAGTAAACTACGCAGAATGTACCTACATTTCTACCTAATTAGCGGAACGACAAAAAATTTAAAAGACCTAATCTAACAGAACAACCTAAACGAATACTTACTTTTTCATAATAAACGTCAAATTTATACATTTTTTAAGCCAGTACTTGAGTATAATGACATCCTTGTATTGAGGTAGCAAACATTTATGAATAAAAAATAGAAAAACTATTAAAGTAGACAATTATTAGGTAAAATAGGTACGTAGGCCTTTCTGTTAAATAATCTGGTTCCCTGACATGACAGCTTACTAGAGTTGACAAAATTAAGACAATTTTTGGCTTTTATATTTTTACGGGGTATTTTGTAACACGTTGTATATTAACGTTATATTGTAGCTCAGAGTATATAAATACTTTGTAGTGACGTCGGATACCGAGACGAAGGTCCCGGATTCGAATCCTACAATGAGCTTGAGCTTTCGGTGAAGGAAACTATCGTGAGGAAACCATAGCACGGTGTTAGGGTACTTTGTAGTACCCGCCTAGCTGGCCACCACCCTCAAGTTGAAAATCTGTCGCCAAGCACCTATCGGTGTGGTCCGACAGCTGCACTTGAGTGCCAGTTCCTTCTAGGCTTTGTGTGTGCACCACCTTCGGCCGCATCATCACTTACCATGGTAATATGGCCTATGTAAGTATATAAACATACCATAAACTTATAGCATCACCTATGATCTTCTATGGTAACCAATGTTTTCTCTAGTAAAACAATCTTATAATAATAAACGTTTTTGAAAAATATTTAAACAGTTTATGCTTTATTTTTCCGTAGATCAAATAATCTTTAGTATATTTACCGACTTGTTCATTGAACCGTTAAATGTAATAGGAAGGGTGCGAAAGACAGCATAGCGGAGATTACGTGGAAAATCATATTGCAGCCAAAGAATTTAAAACGTCCAGAAGGATAGTCGCCTCTATGGGAACACGAAATAAATTGACAGTATTTAAAAGTAATAAGTTTAGGTAATTAAAAGTGACGAAATCGCAATACTTACACATGGAAGGTTAGTCACATGGAAGGTTAGTTTTTTAGTTTTTCCTTGGTTTTTATAAGTGTTGTAACAGTATTTTAATACGCAAGTTGACATTTTTTATTTAATCAGTACAGCGAGTATGACGCGATGACAGCCGTGCGCAGTACGAACTGAGAGCGATTTGCTCAGGAGCCCCTCAAGCGGAGTGATATTAAATGTCATGCTTTAGTAAGGCGGACTATACATCTGGGTAGAGGCACGATGCCGTATGAAAATCTTTGATTGCAGCCTTGAAAACATAAAACTATTCATGGGAACTGTAATTTTCATTTTCTTTTGAAACTAACGTGTTCGTGTTTTTCCTTGAACAAATAATTGGATTAACTGAAAAATAGTAGTTTACTGTCGGATTTACTTTGTCATCAATTGATAGAGGCCTCCAGAGTCCAGTGATGGGGACTTTTTTCCGCCAACGCATCAGCTTGGCTATCCAAAGAGGAAACGCTGCCCGCCTGCTGGGAACCACAGCCGTTAATCGGCAGACTCGAGGAAATTTTCTACATATATAGTCTGTATTTTGTACATAATATATTTATAGCCAACAATATGCCGAGTTATCGACCGATATGTGACAATATTTACCTTTTTTAATCTTTTTTATGTTTTTTTTTTTCACTTTGTATATGATGATATGACCGAAGGTGGTAAGCACACAAAGCCTAGAAAAAACTGGCTCTCAAGTGCAGCTGTTGGAACACACCGATAGGTGCTTCGCGACAGATTTTCAACTTGAAGGTGGTAGCCAGACACATTGGTAAAGTAAAGCACGCCACAAATCAAAAGTCATGATGACCACGACCACTCTATCAAGTGTGAAAGAAAGAAAGAAAAGATATTTATTGCCCCACAGGGTGAAAGTATACACTAATGTTGACAAATTTTTATAAAGAAAAAGTAAAAATACAGGAACATAATCTATGTGTACACACTTAAGTACCTGATTTATAGTATGTTGCGTGGGGTCAAAAGGTCCCTACCTCAGCATAAAGCTGCACTGCTCATAAAACAGTGCAACGCTGGTATTCTGGCAGAGCCTGTACTGGACGAGTGACGACACGAACGGTTTAACAGAAAAACAAAGGAATAGCGTACATAAATAACTTGAAACAAAAAATAAAAATACAACAATGACAATTAAATATACTTAGTATCTATGCTTAATATTGATGCAAGTGTGCAACACATAAGACTAATACAGGGTGTTGTTTTGGTCGGCGACAAGCGACCCAGGAGCGGTAGTACAAAAAATATATTCCCCAAAAATGGACTTAATTCCATTAAATATTGTAAATGCGTTGAGAAATACCTTATTCAATTTGAAATAAAATTACCGCAAAGTATGGTTACTCGGCACGTGCACAGACTAGAGCCAGGCTCAAGCCGCCATCGGCCCACCCCTTTACTCCCTCGCACTCCCGTTGAGTGTTATGTCTACACTTTAGCTTATTACATGATTTTCAAAAATTTTATTTTTTTATTTTTATAATTAAAAAAAAATTAAGTATTTTTTTTTTATTTTTTTTAGCACCAGTATCATTTGTATTATCGACCCTGAGTCGCTCGTCGCTGACCAAAACAACGACCTGTATAATATCCCGTAGCTATCCATCCTATAATCCTATAGTTTCCGTGGCCTCTCCATCAACTGCAAGTTATATTATAACGCTTTTTAATCTCCCAATAACAATAAACCATACAGGGCGTGTTCATTATCGTATGACACATTTTTATCGTAAGATAAAGTTATTGATTATTTCATGTAGCTCCAGCCAGTTTATGGGCCGTATCTTTTTATACGCGTCCCTTTGTGGTAAAGCTACCTGGCGATTAGGCAATAACGAACTTCATTATGTGAAAGAATATGTCTCATAACTTTCGTATTCAATGGGCAATTTGATAAGAATGAAACGAAAATAGCCTTCTTTTTTAATGGACTTAAAAAAAGGAGATTATCAATTCGACACGTATGTATGTAATATTATTGGAACTGCAATATATTCACATATGATGATATATTAGGGCTTCCAAACTAATATACAATATTTCATAGGTGTATATATGTATGTATGTATGTTTGTCCACGCATATCTCCGAAGATATATTAATCGGATTGTAACCATTCTTTTTATTGCTTTACATTTCCTTCAACTTACGGAACAGTGCAAGTTTCATCGAAATCGGTTCAGTAGTTTTCAAGATATGGACAAATATGTGTGACGGCCTGGCTTATTGATACGAGTTACGGGTGTGGTGTCAAAGGAAAAACATCTCAAAACCTTGGTCAAATTCTAGTGAATTTAAGAAAAACTAAAAATGATTCAGTAGTTTTCAAGAAATGGACAAATATGTGTGACGGCCTGGCTTATTGACACAAGCTACGGGTGTGGTGTCAAAGGAAAAACATCTCAAAACCTTGGTCAAATTCTAATGCATTTAAGATAAATTAAAAATGACGAAATAAAAAAATAATTAAAAAAAAAAAATATCGACTTCAGAATACACTAAAAAGGATGAAATAACTCTAATCTAACACTGATTTGAAGTCAGCGAAAGAGCACGACGTTTTCCATTAAAATATATTTTATAATATGTGATGATTTTTAGGGTTCCGGAACATACATCACATAGTCCTGATTGTCAGTCATCGTCCATAAAAGTCATGTTTTAGTAAAATGGTGGCCATTGTACTAAAACTTTTCACGGACTTTCGAGACAACTAACACGTAATTCATTTCATTTTACTTCACTGGTGAATATTAATTGATCTTTATTGGATAAAACACCACCGATAACATGCAATTGAACTCAAAATACACGAATTTATGAAAATAAATCGAAAACGCCACGTCACTCTGCAACTTCCCGTCAACATTAACATATCATATCTTCTTCTACCAAAGTCAAAGCCATTTATTCAATTTAGGCCCCAGAAGGGCACTTATGAAGGTCACATTTACTGAAGTTACCACCGGTTCGGAACTCGGCCTTCAACTGAGAAGAATCCGGCAAGAAACTCAGCAAGGTTACATTTTTTATATATTTTTTGGACAATCTGACTATGTTTTGCTTTTTTTTCCAAATAATTAACAATAAAAAAGATATACCAAAAAAAAGTATAATTTCAATTTAGGTCCTGATAAAGGACTCAGCGGCAATGAACGTTAACAATAATGACCATACACCTATGTTTTTTGTATCCTTTATTAATTCCCGTGATATTTTATTGGAAGCAATTTACTTCCAGGTAAATTAATTAAAGGAGTGATTTATAACCCTTAACTGTGGATTTTAATTAATTTAATAGGTTTTCGCTCAAGGCGCTTCGAATTTCCTAATAGGCCTTTACGATTCCTGAGAGCTTTACTCGCCATTAAGGGTGTCAATGACCTGTATTTTGGTTTACATTTGTAGAATCAGATAAATTATCTAAAGGTCCATTATCCCTAAAGAGATAGGCAAAGATACCAGACCTTAAAGTTATTCATTCAAGATATTATTTTAAGTCAAAGTAACTCGTATTTTGATGTACCTTTCGCATTTACACTAATTGAAAAAAGGACACTTTAACTAAACTGTTTTTCCAAGGTCCATTGAATATCTAGAACGAAATAAAAACCTATCGATTGTATAAAAAATATGTGTATTTGTTCGTTCGACTTCTATGCGTTCGTGCATCGTTCATACCTACGGTTCATACGATTGAATGAAACTTTGTACAATTGTAAGAATATTTTTTTTATAGAAAAATGCTTGTGGCCTCTCTTTTTATTAGGATTAGAAACAAAGCATTTTGCTTTGTCAAAACGAAGGTTATGTACAAAAAAGGTACATTTATTCTTGTTTTACATTATGGTTCAAAAAGAAATCAAACACTCAACACAATTCCAATTTCAAAGAAAATTGTATCTTAATTAGGGTTCCGTAGCCAAATGGCAAAAAACGGAACCATTATGGATTCGTCATGTCTGTCGGTTCAAAAAGGAATCAAACACTCAACACAATTCCAATTTCAAATAAAATTGTATCTTAATCAGGGTTCCGTAGCCAAATGGCAAAAAACGGAACCATTATGGATTCGTCATGTCTGTCTGTCTGTCTGTCCGTCCGTATGTCCTGTGTGAAGTTACGAGGGGGGGGCTACAACTTCTAAAATAAGAGAATAATAAAACTAAATAATTGGACTGTTTTACAAATAATTGGACTGTTTTACAAAAACCTTAAATCGACTTCAAAGTACACTAAGAAGTAATCAAATCCTGATCTGATGACAATGGGACCAAACAGAAAGCGTACCCTTTCAAATAAAAAAAGAATTTTCCAAATCGGTTAATAAATGACGGAGATATGAGGTAACAAACATAAAAAAAAAATTATTATATACAAAAATTATTTTGATTTGAAATGGCCAGTACTGCAGAACGGCAATTTCATAGGTAAAGACCTATTATAAAAAACAAAAACATTTTTATATTATGTTACTTGCTGCTATGGAACCCTTCATGGGCGAGTCCGACTCGCACCTGGTCGCTTTTTTATTTTGAATATGGCCCCCTATACCTATACACAGGTCTGTATTGCGGGCAACCAAATAGATTTAACGATAAGCATTTTGTCAAACACAAACTAGTGCGTCATATTGTCAATCATTTATCTTCATTAACCTTAATTCATCAACAAGAAATAGGCCTGAATACAGTACACATCTCGGTCCTATCTTTTGATCAGCCAGTCAATTTGTACCGATATTTATAGGTAAGTGGTACTATAGGGTGTTCAACAATCTTTCAACACATATTATTGAGGGAGAAAATATTGTTTATATTTTTATTAATAGCTTTGCATGGGCGAACCAAGCATTTGGCCTATGGGGGAAAATTGATAAAGATAAAGATAAAAAATAAAACATTGAAATATGAATTTACTAGATTATTATTTATTTCGCTGAGTTTCTAGAGGCCTAAACTGAATAAATTACTTTTTGATTTTGATTTTGAAACCAATCTTCTTCTTTGAACTACTCATCATGTGCCTGTCCTGTTCCCAATCATTTGTGGTTGGCGCAAATGTACGCTTCTTCCATTCGTCTCTTCTATCCGTTATACCAGCATCAACTCCTTTCTTACCCATCCTTCACACAATCCATCCATCTCTTTTTCGGCCTTCCTCTTCCCGTATATCTTTTTGGAGCTACTGATTTCATATAACACACTAGTAAGTAAGTATTAGCTAAGATTGAGACGCAGCAAGAGTCCAGGGATGACAGTCTAGTGTAGTCCATGTTATGAGGAGGGATAATGTATAGAAACCAAAAAATAATGAATATGTAAGTAAGTGAATTAGGGAGACGAAGACCGAAGACGTATATTAAAAATATGTAGTATCAATTATCGTGTAGTCTGTTCATTGTTTCTATTAACATTAAGTTATTTTCCGCTTTCTATGGACCATAGACTCATTAATAGCACTAGGTACTTTAAATCTTAGTTGTTTTTAGAGCATAACAGATGTCATAACTTGTTAACTTACATAAATATATAATAATAATAATGATATTTATTTCTCCCACAATAAGTTTACAGTAAAAACAATAAAAGAAATAGTAATAATGATAAATACTTAAATTGCGGGAGACTGGTGCCTAAGCTAGGCAGAGCCTGTATTTCAGGACACCAGGTCTCCACTCCACGGTTAACGTAACATAAAATTTTCATACAATATTAGTAACAGCAAATAGTACAACTTAAAATATGGAGAATTAAATTTAAACAATAAAAGAAACTTCAAATAAAAATAAATAAATAACTGTGCATGTAGGTGTGTGTGTGTGTGTGTGTGTGTGTGTGTGTGTGTGTGTGTGTGTGTGTGTGTGTGGTGAGTGTGTGTGTGTGGGGAGAGTATATGTGTGGAGGTATGTGCATGTGTGTGTCATCGCAAAATCACCAATAAATTTTCGGTGTCATCATAGTTCAGCCTTTGAATTGTTTGAATGAGTCAAAAAACCAAAGATGTATGAAATCGGTAAAGTCGTTCTCAAATTATGGCGTAGGAAATAGGGATTCATTTATAAAGATTGCAGGCGGGGTCAAACAAATAAAGTAAATATGTTTGGTAGTGGTCTTGAAGTGAAAATCTATTAAAATTTTTACAAATGTTTTTTTGTATGTAATATTTGTTGGTCCTCATATATGTTTAAATCCATCAAGCCGTTAAGGCTGCAGATAGCATTCTATAGACATAAACACACATACATACACTCGAAAAACATAACCGTCCTTCCGGGTCAGTCGGGAAATGTGGATTATGTTAATGAAATATTAACAAGAATGTAATTCCAACATTTCGAATCGAAGAGCAGTATCGAAACTTTCCCATTTATTCATAAGCGAGATACCTCATACAAATAGTTAGTGCACAATATAATGTCGGTAGAAGCCACAGCGTCGACAAGACCGTTATAGTAAAACAATCTTCAACTAATTAACAACAATGTAAACAACCTGTGGAGCAACTTGCTCAGTTATATTGAATTAACTTTGATACATCGGCTATTACCTTGTGTCGTGCTGTGGCAAATTGTGTTATCGATCACATAGGTATTGAGTGTAAATTTAAATGATGGTAGGTATGTAACTCTTGATTAGTTTTAATTTTTGCTTCCAAGTAATCATAACCAACAACGTATCACCGCTCAAAGAGGGAATCTTTTCACGTCACTTGTTAATTGTATTATTATAAAATTTGCTCTTTCACGATCTGTGCGCCTAGTACCAAAGAAGTCAAAAAAAATATATTAGGTGCTGATTCTGTTTTTTACAACTAAACTAATTTAGTCTCACTATGTCTCTTTCTAACAAAGAACTTAAGAAAAGGATGTATGAAATTCAGTCCTGCGAAATTAGTCCAATATAGTCACCATCTATCGCGGTTACGTTGCCGCAACCGCGTAAATACCCGCAATTGAAGGCTGCAATGACTAATTTATTGCGACAAGTAACGACGATATGTACACTATTACAACGATTTTGTGTCATATTGCAGCAAAGAGGTGCTTAGCTTTATGCTGGAGAAATGCTCAGGTTGCAAGTCCGAAATCAAGCATTGACCAAGTATTTAATTATTTCTTTGGTAGTATTTATGGATACTGCATTGGCAGGTGTAACAAGAACTAATATATCTCTAGATAGAAGATAGGACAGACTTCAATTCTTATCTTATTTGCTAATAAATCTAGGGATATTTACAGCCCTACTACTCAACTTATATCTTACATATTACAGCTTACATTACCTGTAACTCATAACCCTTTCACTGTAATCAAGCAAAGCTAATATTCACAGCTGGTAGCTCTATCTTTGAAAACCTTTGCAGCATTGAAACTGAATCCTCATTTTATGCTTTAAGCCCTGCGCTGAACTTTCTAAGCACACTTTGCGATTATGCTCATACATCTATGTACGCAGGTTGCCGTATACGTTTATCACTTCCTTTACCGCCCGCTTTCTTCACGTTTGCTTAAGCGATAGTTATTTTTAATTAGTTGAGTGAAAATGTGCGTACCTAACATCAGTTTCTTATGCTTTTTAAACAGTTAGTACCTATCCTACTTACTTAGAGTTAGAGTTAAAAAGTAAGACAATTTTATTTTTAGGTCAGAATAAGTAGTTGATTATTACTTATTATTAAATGTATTTACCAATATTTTTTCAAAGGCATATATCCCTTTGAAAGGGATATATGCCTCAATACATTTTGGGATAGTTGCCCCTAAGCGCATTTATCCCTTATATTACTTTAATGTAATTATGTTATATGTTTCAGACTTGAACCACGATAGCAGAAATGCAAGATATGCAAAAATGCCGTTTTTAATATGATTATATTTTGGTGCGTAGATGATTGATCTCTTTAGATTTTTTGATTAAAATGTTTATTTAAATAGCTAAAAAGAATTTAATAAGTAATAATGTTGCATACAAAATAATTGTTTTCTAAAAAAGGGCATATTTCTCCTCGAAAGAAATAGGTCCTGAGGCCTGAGCATATATACAGCATGCGAGGCATATATCCCGTTATTCAGTTTAATTTTCAACTCAAAATATGCGTTTTATTTATTGAAAAGGTAAGTCTACAAACAAAAGTACAAGGCTATTAAATAAAAGACCAAAGTTAGTGCACATATGAAATTCATGTGCATATTATTTGTATGTTAGGAGATATGAGTAAAGTAAAAAGAGTTGGGCATATATCCTGGATTTACCCTATGCCACCATTTTACTAAAACATGACTTTTATAGACGGTGATTGTCAGTGCGGACTATGTTACAGTGGTTTATTGTGACTAGAATTTGTAATATAACTCGACACTGGTAAAAATAAATCGTACCTAATAAGAAAGTAGTCTCTAAACATGAAACTAAGAAGAAGATATAGGTTTCCACTGGGCAAATGTGCTCCATTTTAGGCTTCTAGACCGGGAGATACTGGCACAAATTTCTTGGTCATTTGTACCAGTATGGCGACCCTTCAGGGGCTGCCGCCGGTACCAGCGCTATGACCATCATTTTCCTTTTCGTCATTACGTAATTAGACCCCTGACGGGTCGCCATATTGGTACAAATGACCAGAAAATTTGTGCCAATCTCCTGATCTATTCGTTATATTCATTTATGCGTGGATCAGTGGCCAAACGCAATCAATACTTCACAGACATCTAAGTAATATAATTTATTGGATTTGGTACAGATACGCAAAACAACTTTAATCAAAGACTCTACCAAACATCAACGAAAAGAAATATTTCTTTTTCTCGCAATCTCTTTATTATATTTCTGAAGACAAAGCAATACGAGTATCACTTATGTGGCTGTACCATCTAGATTATCCCTTTCGTGTCTGAGGGTGCTTGTGGCATTCGAAAACCCGCTAATAACCTCTTGTAGGGTCAAGTGTCCCGCCCCGAGTTGCAATATTGCTGATTCTGAAGAGTACCTTCTCATTGGTTAGCTGTGCTCTTTTTACAAAGTTTGTCCTAATTAAAATATATGGTTTAAACAATGTCTAGTAAAATCCAGTTTTTAAATATATCCGTGCCTTTCTTAATAAATCGGATTATATTTTTACACCAGCTAGAATCAGCCAATTTATTTTTCTATGTACTGAGATCCAATTCTCGCGTCCTGCGAAATAACCTTCGAATCGAACGTACGATTAGAGTCCTATTCGAGCGTAAAATTTCAAGAAGAGGAGTCAATTCAAACGATCTCGACCAATCAAAGCTCTAGTTGACTGGTTTTCCTTCTAAATATGCCGGCCTCGAAATTGCCAGAATAACGTAACGTGAACTCTCGACAAAAGTTCGAATTCGTACTTTTTTCGCTTGATAAATTTCGATTGGGTGAGAATTGACTCCCAGATAATAAATAATAATAATAAATATCCTGCGACATTTTCCTAACACGGCTAACCGGTCCCAAACTAAGCAGAAACTTATAATTTTTTTTGCATATACTACTTTTTGTTTGTACATACATACTTTTTTTTAAATTTCCGTTAAATATTTATTACATACCTTTGGACTTAAAAAATATTGAAGAGTTTCAAAACAGAAAGGTACAATGAGAGCGAGAAAAAAGGTATTCTCTGCTAGCTGAATCCCTCTTTAGTGATTGACATAGTAAGGAGGTTGTATTAATTTAATTGAAATAGGAATGAGAAAAAGAAAATTAAGTGTTTCAATCAGAACTAATATAATAAGAATAAAATATGTAAAATTACGGGGCGTCAAAAAATTCGTCCACATCGCTGTCAACAGGAAAAGTGCCCAGAAGGCTGGCAGCATTGCCACGTTGGATGGCAATGCTGATTCTTTGGCCAAAAAAAGGCCAGCCCTCTGGTCTCGTGAAGAGTCGACCAATCACTTAGCGATATCCCGAAATAATAGGTGCACACGGGGGGCCCGTGTTGTTTCAACCCCAAACGGCTCAAACACATAATTACCAATTAAATTGTTGTATTTGCGCCGTTTGAGGTTTTCAGCACCTGCAGCAGCCGCTCCAGCGCAGCACACCGTGCCAAGAAGATGGGATGGTGCAAGGGTGTCGACGCAAGTTGCGTCCCACACCAAAGACCTACCCAACTTCCATGGCATTATGGTCATACCATCTGGTCTCTTTATACATACTTAATATACATAATTACACCCAGACTCAGGACATACAGACATGTTCATGCACACAAATGCACGTCCTGTGTGGGAATCGAACCCACGACCTGCAGCGCGATAGGTGGAATGGAATCTTAACCAGAGTCTTAAGTCTTAACCAACCGCGCCAACTGGCCCGTTCCGTATCCTTGAAATTAATTATATTCTAATTCTACGTACCAAAAGAATTCGACTGAGAATCCGTTGTGAGGTATGTACCACTTACCTACGAGAAAAGCCGATTTGTAATCTTTTTCTATATCACACATTGCGGAGCTATTGATTCTGTAACTTTTGTTCTTTGTTTATTTATCTCTGTCATTTTGTTTGTATGTCGTAATAAATATTTTTATATTTTCTATAGGATTTTTCTAAAAGGTCGATAAAGATATTATTGTTTTAGTACTATACAGGTTAAGGTAGAAATTGATGCATAAAGAAGACGTAGTTTTAATAATTCACATTTACACCGTATTTACATTTTCATGTAAAATGTTGCCAAGATGAAACCATATGGCTCACACTGTCAAAAACAATCAAATCTCATGTAGAGCCAAGCTTAAAACTCTACAAGCCCGAACTTCACTAACTCTACACCTCAGTCAAAATATGTGGCCGTTTCGCTACTACAAGAACTATTGTATAACAGAAAAGTAATGAACAGTGAATAATTTTTTTATTTGTGTATGTAATATTTATACGTAATATGAAATAATATTGAAAAATTCTGCATTTTTTACTTCACTTAGATTTAAAAGCAAGAATTTTCCAATAATAAGGTATGGCTTCTAAGCCAGTCCATCAACCTCACACAATACAAAGATTATTACTTTCTATACACCATACCACATTATACAGGATTATTTTTTATGAATAATAAAATATTCACAGGTTGAAAGTACTCATGAATACAATACACTTGTATTATCGGATCAACTCTAAAAGCACAAAAAATAATATTATGTGCTATAGGTACCTAAATTCCGTGCTTCGGAAGGCACGTAAAGCCGTTGGTCCCGGTTATCACTTAATTGTGATAGTCGTTAAGCTAGTTGGATGCCTAATAGGCGGCTTCAAAAATTTCAACAGTAGGTTGACCACTAGCCTACCTCCACCGATCCGCAGTGGGCACGCGTGGTGGAGTATTGCCCATTCCCTTTCACCTTCATTTGTGAAAGGAGGCCTGTGCTCAGCAGTGGGACATTATAGGCTGATGATGATGATGAGGTACCTAAATATTACTTGATTTTTGGTTATAATAATGTTAGTAGTGGCACAAATCGGCCCATGGACCAAGATAAATTTGGGGTATATTCTTAATAACTTGAGGCTAAGATTCATATATCCAATCAAAACAAAGATGCAAATCATAACCAACTAAACAACGCATTCATAATGGTCAAACAACATAATTTATATAGGTAACAAGCTCGAAGTTAGTGTGTTCATTCAAATTGTGATTATTGTAATAGCCGCTGTGTTGGCTTGAAAGGATAATCTATCCCTTCCCATGGGTCTCGTGATAGTGATTAAGGGAATACACCAAAGGATGGACGGTACTGTATACTTGAGGAAGTTGAGACTACTACATAAATCCGCATCGTATAAACTTAATAATAGTTGCGATGAAATACATGAACTAACTTACTGACAGGTGCACGCACAACTCAAACCGTAGTCATTGAGCTATTATTGCTACGTATAGAGAAGACGCCACACATCACAACAAGTGAGACATCCGGCCACACTTTTTGCTGTAGAACGATGAACGAAACGCGTAAGCTGTGAAAAACACAGTGTTTGCGAGAAAAATACTCCTAAAAGCGTTATGATAGCGCTATGTGCTATTTATACTGTCTGCTCAGACGACTAATTATTGTTTCAGCGCTAAAGAGAACTTTAGTTAACTCAAAAAAAATGGGACATAACCTTTGCTTATGATAGCTTCTCTATACGTAGTAATAATAGCTCAATGATCGTAGTGAAATTTTGCACACAGGTTTAACCACGGAGGAAAGAAAGAAGGGTTTAACGTAGGCATCCACTAAAGAAGAGTTTTACAAACTTCAACCCCTAAAGGTGTAAAATAGAAGACCGTGGGTGAAACCGCAGGGATCAAAATTACGTGTTTTAGTATCAAACAAGCAACTATCCTGGAACACACCTACGCCGCCACTCACACGCTAGTTCAAAAGATCAGTCCTATTTGGAATCACGTATATTTTGATATTCCCATTTTTTTTTTTTTTTTAATTTAAATCTCTTCTCTTTTGAATTGGGAATTCTGAGTGTTTTGATACAAATATAAAAGGGTAATTGTGAATGACGCCAGGTGGTTAAAGCCCGGGGCTACTGCCAAGCCCAAGTGTACCTATATCACAATTGTCGAAGTATTTAGCAACTAGGTCAGAGCCAGAGGCATATATACGCCTAAAACTCCAATCCCTCCGAACTACCTACCTTCATAATTTCCTGTTGAGAGACTTTTTACACCGTTTACAGAAAAACCTTCTAAATTAGGAAAGCCTTAACTAAACCTTAGTTGGTAAATTTAGGCTACGTAGCTATCGTTCTATTTTCCTGTAATATTTACATCAATGTCTATCGACTGGAATTATTTCTGATTTTTTTCTTTGCAAACTTCGGAGATAAGGAGGAATGAGATTTTTTTGAAATTTTTCATGGTTAATCTAAAACTCCGAAAAAACAAAAAACCTCTTTTGAATGTACAAATGAAGCCCATTTATATGATCCAAACTGTTTAAAATTTACAAGAGTATACTAGTATTAGAACAAGTTTGATGCTTGTGTTTGGTAGGTGTCGTTTATAAGATAGATTTTTATAAATGTGTATTATCAGTAGTTGCAAATGAGAACCAGAGGCTACTAAGAAGAACTATACACAATAGTCCGATCATCGTTGTCAAATATCAACCAATAGAATTACAGCAAAACTGACGAGACGTTAAGTTTGTGCTATTCTATTGGCTGACTGACAACGATGATCGGACTGTCGTGTTTCGTAGTAAAACCTCAGTTTCGATCTAGGCGTTGTGTGCTTACCACACCTTCGGCCACATCATCATTTTTCACGGTAAGATAATGGTGCGTCCATGCTTGGCGAAGCACGAGCCGAGCCACGAACGAGCACACTGCGAGCACGATTCGCGTAGCGTGGACGGGCTTGCGAGCCTCGAACGAGCATTCGTAGCGTGCTGGACTCCGCTCCACCCGATTGTCAGTTTTACACGAACACAGGGATTCGCATCGCACTCGTTGTAGGCTCGTTGAAGGCTCGTTAAGTACGTCCACGCTTGAAATCGCGAGCAACGAACGAATCCTGTTCGTTCGAGGCTGCGCTCGTGCTCGCTTCGCGTAGCATGGACGCACCATAATGGAACAAAACAAAACCATCCGCAGTAAAGAAATAATACTTTACTGTCTTTCAAAACATCACCGACGGAAACTGAAACAAAAAAGTATCAAGACTTATCCATTCTAACATATTCATTTCAAATGATACGTGAAGTTTGCTATTCGTTTTACAAATGCAAAGGTAACGTATACAAATAGGCGGTTACAAATCAATATGATAAACAATATGGCAATGGCATGGAGACATGGGAACGTGAAATATCGTGCCAGTTCTGTTCAGCCGCGAAATGCGATTTATTTCATTCCGAGAGCTGGGAGTCGGTGCGAGGCTGCGGGTAGGGTTGGCAGGCGTTGCAATATAGCATTATATTTGTTGTATAAGTTGAGAAGTTTTACATGCCTCCAAGGAAGCGAATTGTCTATAGTAGCCACCTTATCCTCTCTAAAGTACTATAAAAGACGGCACACTATACCTGGCAGCCCCTTACGAAGCGTCAGGGACTACGTTCTTAGGATCAATTGAATTAACCTAAATTATTAAAATCAAAATCAAAAAGTCATTTATTCAGTTTAGGCCCTAGTAAGGCACTTATGAACGTTAGATTGGTACATACAGTTGAATTTACCACCGATTCGGAATACACTTAAACTGAGAACACTCCGGCAAGAAACTCAGCAAGGTTTTTTTTTTTGTGAAAGATCTTTTATCAAACAATAGATTGGGCGAATTGCACTTTTCTGCACAATAAATATAGTTTCAAAGTATGCAGCTCAGCCCCACAGCAGAAGACTGTAGGCCATTAAACTATGGAAATAAGCAAAGTAAACCAACCTGGCTGTAGTAGTACCACATCTGTTATTTGTCTAATTTTTCTAACTGCGAAGGCGGCGGAACTCAGTTTACTAGCTAATCTTTCTATATGAGGACCCCATTGTATTTTACTATCTAATGTAATGCCGAGAAAAACTGCCTTATCCACTAGTGCAAGTCTTTTACCATCGACAAAGATATGAGTGTCACTCTTAACAACATTAGGGAGAGAAAACCTTATACATTTAGTTTTACAGGAATTAAGCATAAGATTATTGGCGGCAAACCATTTTGATACAGCTGATAAGGTGTCATTGAGCTGCCTAAGGTCTGTATCTTTTCTATTGACCTTAAAAATTAGAGAAGTGTCGTTAGTAGTTGTCGTGTATTACGAGCACTCTGTCATAAAATTAATCAAGGCCTCCGGAGACTAAGACGGGGAGCTCTTTCCGCCAACGCATCAGCTTTGCTATCCAAAGAGGAAACGCTGCCATCCTGCTGGGAACCTAACCGTTAATCGGTAGCAGCGGCAGACTCGAGGAATTTTTCTATATATAGATTAGATGTAGGTATTTTGTACCTACATATATTTGTTGTAAATACATTTTCTTGTCTAATTTTTCAGATAACTCGTAATTCATTGCAACGAATAAAAATCTGCTATATCTAAAAACCATTTCTAAAATCCAAATAAGATAAAGCTAATTTTATGACGTAAACTATCTAACACAGTGTATAAATAAGAGTCTTTTGAAAGGTTACTTTCCAGATAGTCTGAAGGTGGCTAAAGTAAGTCCAATATATAAAGCTGGCAGCAAGGTGGACCCAGGCAACTACCGCCCAATCTCTGTTTTGCCAATAGTTTCTAAAGTATTTGAAAAGATTCTCCATACAAGGCTAAGCGAATACCTTCATAATATCAACTTCTTATCAAAACAACAATATGGTTTCCGGGAAAAATCTAACACTCTAACAGCCACTGTAGATATGGTCACAAATATTAAACTTAATATAGATAGAAAGAATATAGCCGTAGGTGTTTTCATAGATCTTAAGAAAGCATTTGATACAGTTAGCCATGGCTTATTATTGGACAAATTAGAACGGATCGGTGTTACTAATGATGCATTAACAATTATTAACTCATATCTTTCAAATCGGCATCAAGTCGTCAAAATAGACGGATATACAAGTAGTGCTAAATTAATAACATATGGTGTGCCCCAGGGTTCAATATTGGGGCCTTTGCTATTTTTGATTTACATCAATGACATACATGAGCTTGGACTTAAAGGTTCCATAACTTTATATGCCGATGATACTTGTTTATTTTATTTTGGTCAGACCATAAGTTCTATTATGGAACAAGCTCAAAGTGACCTCAATCTAATACAAGCGTGGTTCTCTAGAAATCTTTTAACAATAAATGCATCTAAAACAAATTACATGATTTTTACTGCAAAAAATAAGAAAATTAATGACTATCTTCCTCTTACTATTAATGGAGTCGTTTTGGAACGATCAAATACGGAAAAGTACCTTGGCCTAACTTTGGATAGTCATTTATCATGGAAACCGCACATTGAAAAGCTACGCTCAAAAATAATATCACTCACTGGCGCTCTCCGCAACATAGTTCGTTGTCTGCCGTTAAATGTACGCTATACAATATATAATTCCCTTGTCAAACCCCATATCGACTACCTGATTGAATTATGGGGCACGGCTGCCAAAACTAATTTAAATACTTTACAGACTGCACAAAATAAAATCATAAAATTGTTGTTCCGCTATGAACGCCGAACGCCGACTAGAGAAGTTTATAAAAGTACAAAATTAATGAATATTTCAAATACATACATATATAACACGTGCATTTTGATAAGAAAAATATTGAACCGTGACATACATTGCCAAATAACTTTTACTAAAAAAATACAAATACAAAAACGGATTACAAGACAAGCAAATAACATAATACTTTATATGCCACGGACTAATATTGGTAAAAGAAATATAATGTATGAGGGAGCACGGCTATACAATAAATTACCTAGAGATGTTAAGGAAGCTAAGTCATTGTACACGTTTAAAAAATCATTGAAACGCCACATCCTAAATGTTTTCTGTTAACTATAAATATGAAATTAGCTTATACACTTTATATTTTTCTTTTTTATATATACTATTTTAATCAAATGTATTGATGTACCTATTTACCTATTTTAAATTGATATATTATTATAATGAATTGATTAATTGTAAATAATTTTATACTAATTTTATTCTCATATGTAATGACTTTTTATTTACTTCATGTTTTAGCTATTTATAAATTGATTATTTATTGTGAACTATTTTAACATAAACTATAATTTTAAGACATGGAAATGTTAGAAATTTTTTAGCTGTTTAACTGTCGATTAACTGTCTTTGGTGGTGTAACCTGTCTGTATAATTGTTGGTTTTTTTTTCATGTACCTACTATATTTTTCATATTTTTATTTAACTCTTTTGACATCCACCAACATACGCTCAACACTATATTATTACTTTAGTTTTTTTAATTTCTCATGTGAAGTGATTTGTAATCTTTTGAGAAATAAATGTCTTAAACCTAAACCTAAATAAATATTTTCATCACCAACAGAAAATTAGAGCAACTTAATAATTCACAACGATATAAGTAATCTTCACACGAATTATACATAATTTATCTGCGAGCGGCTAAGCCCCAGTTTGTAATCGTTTTACGTCGGCTCCCACAGGACAAACTTAGCCTCTGCGGTAAGTGTAGTTGGATAAAACGCCACCTACTATTTCCATAGTAATATATTAAGCACTAGAGAATTTTATGTGCCCGTATATTCACTAATAAAATAGAAGACTACTAAGAAATTCGTCGTGGTCGGTCCTGTGCTCAGCAGTGGGACATTATATGCTGATGATGATGATGACTAAGAAATTTATCTTTTTGCCGTGTTAGAAGCCTCATCTCATAATATTAGTGAAGATACAAATGTTCACTAGTTTTTTTTATTTGTTTAGCAATAAGCTTGATTTAGTGATTAGAAAAATATTTACATTAGCGATGTACGGTGCAACCGTGCATTATTGTACTAACATCAGCATTTTACGCGTCATTCACAAAACCATCAATCAATTAAAACAGTTCACGTTTCGACCTATACCGCGGCGGGCGCGTACTCATTATCATAGCATCAGCATAGCAATCTTATTCTCAATTCACTATCATTTTAATTATATTTCAAATTTATAATAAACAGTTTTCTATTATATTTTAACTCTTTTAATATCTACAAGGTGTACCCCGTACATCTTTTTGGTCCTTCGAGCTTATCGAACAGGCGGGGCCACTTCGCGAGTGATCAGTTAACGTGAAAGTGACAGTAATTCGTGTTAGTGGTTTCACCAAGCACCAGTTGGATTTTACACCATTGGACTAGCATAGCAAAGCATTACATCATCAATATCAGATTTGAATCAAGCACTAGCAATCAAGAGTCTTACAAGATCATCCTCAGCAAGCAGCAGCAGGCCGGAGCATCAAGGCTCGGCTAGTATCAGCAAATATCAATCAAGACCAAACCCTCGGTCATCATCAGCAATCAACAAATCCAGTTTGGCGCCAAACTATCAGCATTATCAACAGCAATATCAACAGCAATAGGGTCAAGCAGACCCTACCCAGCATCTTCAGACCAGGCTCAGAGCCAGGTCACTAGCAGTAGCAGTATCAAAAGTAAGATCTTTCCTTTTGTAATATCTCAATTTGCAAATTAATCATGGAAGGTCTAATAGCAACGCAGTATCAAATAATTGAAGGGGTACAAACACTCCTTCGAAATTTCAAAAAGGATGGCCCTGACCGTAAGACTCCTGAGCATATCAAGAGAAGATTGGAAACCCTCAATTCTTACTGGAACGAGTTCCAATCTAACCATGAGAAATTACGTGAATCTGATGACAGGTCTCACGACTATTTCAAACATAATTACTTTCAGCAAGCATTAAATTATTATAGTGAAACTCATGCATATTTTCAAAATTATTTAGGTCCCCTTGCCGATGAGAAGCCTAAAACTCCGTTATTAAAACCAGCGACTCCACTAGCGACAAGTTCCGTAAATCCCCTCGACCATCAGCGGCCATTGACACCCGTAGGAGAAAAAATAGTAGCACCAACTGTATCTCGAGGCACTTCGAGTCAAATCGGCGAGATGCTTCGGAAGCAAAATACGAATTTCAAAGCATTTATGAGGACATTGAATAATATTAACCTTGACCTCATCAACGAAAAGTGGGAGTTTGAGGATGTATTGAAAACCCTACAAACAAGGTGGTCTGCTATAGATAATCTGCATTGGGAGATCGATAATGAATCGATTGTGCCCAATTTAGAGTACGAACAAACATTTACGAAACACGAGGAGAAATACAACACTATCAAAACATCAATAAATAGAAAATTGTGGTCAGAATCGCATAGAGAAAAGTCAACACCAAAGTTGGATATTCCTTCATTCAGTGGGAACTACCATCAGTGGGTTTCATTCAAGGATTTATTTAACGAAGCGATCCACAACAATCGATCAATGTCAAATGCACAGAAGATGCAATTCCTGAAAAGCAAGCTTAAAGGGGATGCTGAAAAAATCGTCCAGCATTTACTTATCAGCTCCGACAATTATACCGTTTGTTGGGAGATTTTAAACCATAGATTTAATAACATAAAATTAATTTTCACGTCCCACGTAAATATTCTCATGAATTTACCAACTATGACACAGCAATCGGCAACAATAATAAAGAAAATACATGACACCACGAACGAATGTCTGTATGCAATCAAAAATTTAGGTGTGGACATCTCTACGTGGGATCCTCTTATCGTACATATATTATCGCAGAAGTTTGACTCTGAAACCCATAATGACTACATACAATCATTATCAAATCCTAGGGACTTGCCGACCCTGAAGGATCTCTTGGATTTTATGGAGAGCAAGTTTACGTCACTAGAGTCATCTCAACGTAAACAAGATTCATCTAAATCAACACAGCAACGCGAAACAACATCATATTTGAAGAAAAATCATTTTTATAAATCATTCAGCAGCAATCAAAATATATCAAATCAGTCACAAATGCCAAATTTCGCAACGAAAACAGGATGTCCATTCTGCAAAAAAGAACACGGCATATTTCATTGCGACAGCTTTCTCAAGTTACATCCGTTTGAAAAGCGTAACACAGTTGCGAAATTAAATTTATGCATTAATTGCCTACATGACCACAATGGAAAAAATTGCATATCGGAAAAACGATGCCGCGAGTGCAATGGTCGACATAATACGTTGATTCATGACGCGTTCGTAAAGCGATCGAATGCAGGGTCAGATACTCGAAAAAATGGCACACACGTGGCCCAATGTGACAGCGATGAAGTTGAAGAGGAAGAAGAAGTTCTTCTCGCTACATCATTGATCAAAATACAAGCAGCAGACGGATCATATCACACAATGCGAGCACTCATTGATCAGGGCTCGCAAGCATCTCTTATAACCGAAAATGCAGCTCAAATTTTACTATTACCAAGACAGCAATACAAGGGAGTCATTTTCGGCATAGGCGAAAAAGAAAACAATTGTAAAGGCGCAATTAAAGCCACATGTTTATCAGTCTACGACAACTATCAATTTACTACAGATATGTTTGTTATGAAACGGTTAATCAACAATTTACCAAATCAATCATTCAAGAAACCATCATGGCCGTCCTTGGAAACTGTACAGTTAGCAGATCCGGACTTCAATATTAGTCGTCCAGTCGATCTTTTGTTGGGGTCTAAAGTTTACAAAAGGATCATTTTGGGTGGATTCATATCGGCCGAAGATGAATCACACCCTATAGCACAGCAAACACGACTTGGTTGGATTTTAAGCGGCGATATCAAATCATTTAATTGCAGCGTCGTATTAAACAATGTCGAGGATATCCAGAAATTTTGGGAAATAGAGGATATTAGCAATAATTCGAGCTTGTCAGAAGAAGAATACCAGTGCTTGCAGTATTACAAGTCATCGACTACGCGGCAAGATGACGGAAGATACATCGTGAGATTACCTCTAAAGACAGATGCTAAAGAAACTTTGGGAGAATCTAAACCTACAGCAATAGCACAATTTAGGCAATTAGAAAGAAAATTTATCAAACATGAAAATATTGCTAAAGATTATAAAATATTTATGCAAGACTACATAGACCGCGGCCACATGCGTGAAACATCCGGTAATCAGATATCAGGCTATTATTTACCGCATCATTGTGTGCACCGCGCCGACTCCACGACAACAGCACTACGTGTCGTTTTTAATGCGTCGGCAAAAACGTCCACGTGCCATAGTTTAAACGATGTCATGTACCGTGGCCCAAATCTTCAACAAGATTTGTTTTCATTAATTCTCAAGTGGAGACAATATCAGTTTGCATACACTGCTGATATTGAGAAGATGTTTCGCCAGATTCTGCTCCACGAGGAGGATCAGCAATATCAAAAAATTATATGGAGGTCTTCCTCAAGGGAGGCACTTCGTGAATATCAATTATCAACCGTGACTTACGGTACAAAAGCAGCACCATTCTTAGCAATGATGACATTAAAGCAACTAGCCAGAGATGAAGGTCACAAGTATAAAGAAAGTCAAGCTGCAAAATTCCTAGAAGAGCATGATTGTATAAAAGGATAGACACAGTAAAAAATAAGCAGTGATGCCTAAATTATGTAAAAATCTGTAATATAGGCACCAATTCTCTTCCAATAAAATGTAAACAAGGATAATTAATACTCATTGCAGGTATCATCATGCCAAAACAAGGAAAAATTACAATAAATATATAAAAGACAAAAGGGGCAGCTGCGGCCAGCGAGAAAAATTCAAAATTCAAAAAATACGCATCGATTGGGCCGAATTATATTTTTATGCCTTTTGCGGTCGAGACCATGGGACCGTGGGGGTCCGAAGCTCACCGTTTTGCTCGCACTTTGTCATCAAAATTGATCGAGTCCTCCGGAGACCAGCGGGCGGGGAGCTTTTTCCGCCAACTCGTCAGCTTGGCTATCCAAAGAGGAAACGCTGCCTGCCTTCTGGGAACCCTGCCGTTAATCGGAAGCAGTGGCAGACTTGAGGAAATTTTCTATTTATAGATTGTATTTTGTACATATTTGTTGTAAATAAAGATTATACTACTAAAGAAAAAAGAAAAAGATTTTTTTTAGCATACCTAATAACAAATTAAGACATTCTATGTTTCTGAGTTAACTACAATAGTAAATAAATAGAGATATATACATAATGTTAACTGACTTGGTTACCTATTTCTATAGGCATAAAGTGGAAAGTCGTTATAACTATGAAGTGGAAGCTAAAAAAGGCTTTTTCAGTTTTATAATGTCATGTTAAAGTCATAGTAAAAGTTAGTAATCCTGGCTTAGGTATATTTAGTCAAATGTCACTAGAAATATCAATTCTATATATCAGTATTTTTCAATCTGCGGGTCGCGACCCCTAGGTGGGTCGCAAAACCTTAGTCGGGAGGTCGCCGGCAGAAGTAAAAAGGCAAGGTACCTAGACTTCGCACGAGCGGGCGTCCAAATTACCTCTTACTTAGTTGCAAACCTCTCGCGGCTTCTTGCAGACTAATAAGTAAAGGTATCAAAAATCATTATCGTAGTCTTTTAATTTATAAATTCTTTGTCTGTCTGACAAGGGGGTCGCCAGAATTTTTCAACCTGTAAAGGGGTCGCGAAATCAAAATGATTGAAAAACACTGCTGTATATTTTACAGTTGTATCTAATAAGTTTAATTCAAATATATTTCAAAAGTTCTGAAAATTATATTTCTTAAACATCATTGACAACCCTATAATCAGAGTTCTAATACGAAATCATGCACACGGAAAATGGGTCAAGTTTTTTGCATTAAGGACACCGAAAGTTATTCAAAGTGTGCTTGGCCACCTTCGTTCATTATTACACTGAACAACCCAAACTAATATACCTACAACTACATAAGGAAATAAGTTTATATTCCTACACTAGATCACGGAGAAACAGGGTGAATAATTTTAAGCTTCTTTTTAATCGACGAAAAAACGGAAGAGGTTTACAAGTCGACGCGTTTTTTTTTCCGTTTAGTTTTAGTCCGATTTTGATAATTCTTTTTTTATTAGATAGGGTATACCTCGAAATTAGTCCCATATAAATTTGGATACAAAAAACCTACCCTAAGGGTGGGAAAATAGGGGTGATTTATTGTTCACTCACATTTTAATGCCGAGTTGTATATTACATCAAAAGATATCAAAAATTTGATTTGATTTGATTTGATTTGATTTGATAAATTAACAAATATTACAAAAAAAATACATACCTACGTAGATTATTGGTTTATCTCCGACTGCAAAACCTTATAAAATTCAAGTTATATTCAAAATTATATTTTTGCTTTTCAGTTTTTTCGGTGGTTTAATTTTTTTGTTAAAATGTTTTTACCTCAAAAATTTAGGAAAATCTACAGTCTAGGCTAGTTTTTTATTATGCAGTTATATTAGCTGGTAAGCACTCCACTTGCGGCTGGACAGATTTGGCAATTTCTTTTTAAAATATTTGTATATTGAATTAGAATTTCCGGAAAAGAAAATATTCATTTCCATTTCCTCAGTCGCCATTATCACAGTCGATATCACATAAAATAAAGCCTTTGTACTTCCGCATATCATTTTTTTTAATATAACATATATTTATTATTTCACCCTCGCGTCGGCGGTATCTCTTTCATATATTCCAAATATATCTTTATTTACACCATGAATAAAGGTCAAATTGTCACACAACAAAATTGCGAACTCTTTCCAACATGTGAAAATATTTTTAGGCCTTTATTTTTTTTTAATACCACTATGTTGGCAAACAAGTGTACGGCCCGCCTGATGGTAAGCAATTACCGTAGCCTATGGACGCTTGCAACACCAGGGGTATCACTCGCGCGTTGCCGACCCTAAAATTATTAATTTAATTGTAATTTATTTATTTGTTATTAGAGCCAGGATCAGTGGCTTTGTTCTAAGACATCATTTATTCATTATTTCTTCACAAATTCCTTACTATAAAAATATGAGCATTTTAGTATGACATTATTCATAAGTACTAGTGTCTGTACTAAGAAAACCTGTACTACGAATCACAGAGATGAATAAAAGTGGTCTTCTATTCAATATTATGTTTTAGACCAATCGTTTATCGCTGGTGTTTACAAGCAGTCTAGGCTGTTTACAAAACGGCTAAGCTTTACAAATAGTGTGGCAGACATCGCGTCACAGGCTGATTGTTTTACGCTACCTGTTTACAAACAGCCTAACGGTTTAGTCTAGGTAAAACCTAAGCGCTACATTTTCTGCATGCGGAATTCAGGAATTTTTGTGAGTTTTGTTTTCAGCAGTTACGTGAGTTACCCTTCATCATATCAGCCCATTCGATGTCCACTGCTGAACATAGGCCTCCCCCATTGATTTCCACTTCGAACGGTTCTGGGCCGCTTGCATCCAGCGGCGCCCAGCGACTCTGACCAGTCGGTCCACCTGGTGGGAGGTCGTTCCGTACGGCGCTTTCCAGTAAGTGGTCGCCACTCGAGAACCTTTCTTCCCCAGTTACCCTTAGCTTATGTAATTTTTCATTCGAAATAAACTTTCTGGAAACAATCACGCAGCAGAAAGTGGCTGTATTTATAGGTATATAGCGTTTCCGTGCTTCAGAAGGCACGTAAAGCCGTTTATCACTTAATTGTGATAGTCGTTAAGCTAGTTGGATACCTCCTAGGCGGCTTGAAAAATTCCAACAGTAGGTTGACCACTAGCCAGTGGCGTAACAATAGGGTGGCAGGGCTGGCAAAATGCCACGGGCCCCCGACCCAAGAGGGCCCCGTCCCAAGAGGCCGCGAGCTCAAAAATATTGTTTTACATTGTACCTGAGTTACAGACCTCACGATGTTGTTCCTTCACCGAAAAGCTAGCAAATAGATGATGAATGCATTGAGATATTATGTTCTATGGATGTGAAGTCTCCAATACGCATTGCGCTAGCGTGGGGACTACAGACCATTCCCGCTCGCCTTAGAGAGGAGGCCTATGGCCATTAGTGGGACATATACAACGTGCGCTGAAAATCTCGAAGTTTATTAAAATTAAACTGAGTACAACATGACGATTTTTACTGATAGGGCCCCATCAAAAGAATTTTCCACGGGCCCCAGATGGTATAGTTACGCCACTGCCACTAGCCTTTCTCCACCGATCCGCAGTGGGCACGCGTGGTGGAGTATTGCCCATTCCCTTTCACCCTCATTTGTGAAAGGAGGCATGAACTCAGCAATGGGACATTATAGGCTGATGACGATGAAGCTTTAAAATGGCGGGACATTTTATTAGGCCTATCGTCGAAATCAAAAATGTCCTAGAAGTTGACAAAATGAACAACAGCCATTTCGTGAGACGTTTTCATTTAAACATAGGCCGATTGTAAATGAGCAAATTTTACCATATTCTTACACCCACAAGTTAATAGAACAGTTGTAAACTCATAATGACGTCACCACTGCGTCACTCACACAATAAAAGCGTATATTTAGAAGACATTGGAATTATTGGCCCGTTTATTAATACTGCGATACAATAGGCTAGATGTTAAACCCAATTGCAAGAACTATTTACGGATCAGCCATAAACATCGTTGTTTGGAAACGCTACATTGTTGAGTAATGTGGTGACAAAAATGTTAATCGACTTTGCGACTCAATGTTTTGGGTACAATGTTTTAGTTAAAAAGTTGTGATCATTGCTCCTACATTGGTGCAAATCTAAATTGTTGTAAATCGCACTAAACTAATTTTAAGTAGTCACATCTCATCTCTTTCATACGAACATTACTGAAAAAGGATAGAATATATTAAAAAGCTGTCAAATTAATCTTTGCCGTCTTATTTTGCGGGTATTTAGGCGTAACCGCGATAGATGGCGACTAAATTTATATTGAAAACAAGCATTCGACTAATTTGACAGAACATAATTTCTTACATCCTTTTCTTATTTTCTTTGTTAGTAAGAGACATAGTGAGATTAAAATTAGTTTAGTTGTAAACAACAGAATCAGAACCATTTTCAATTAAGTATTTTATTTTACTTGTGATGGACCAGGGGACCAAGTCTGCTATTTCAATTGTGTTCCAATGAACCTTCACTGGTGTCAAAATTGTGACTTTTTACAATTTTGGTAGTCTACTAACACAATAGCGTCATAATGGCGTCACAATTTTGACACCACTGAAAGTTCATTGGAATAGCAGACTTGGGCCCCAGTAGTAGAGCAAAGCATTTTTTACTCAAAGAACAGCTCGACTGGGGAAATACGGAAAACCGCAACCAAATAACAATGTTGTGTTCCTACGTGTGAGTAACTTTGCCAGAGCTCACTGAGGAGTAGTGTTGCCAGGTGTCCCGATTTGCGCGGGACGTCCCGATTTTCAGGGGTCTGGTGACACGTCCCGATTTACCCTTGATCGGGACGCCTAATGTCCCGATTTTTCACTAACCTCCTTAGGCTGTACTATATTCGACAATTTTAAAAGGAAAAATGAATATATCTGATTCTGTAAGCTGTTACTACATTAAAATATTTTATATACTCTTGACCGATTTTTTTTTCTAGGCATTATAGGTAGCTGCCCCGATTTGATAACCAAAATCCCGATTATTTTAACCTTCCGTTCCGAAATTTGACACACTTGACCTGGCAACACTACTGAGGAGGGTGGTAGGTTCGTTAACGCGTGAGTGAAGCTTTGTGTGTTGCAAGCATCTCTTGTCGCACCCCCCCTGGAACAAAGATGCAAGTCGACTTGCGTGTTTTTTTTTATTGCACTAAATAATCAAGAAAAAACTAATACATATTGTCAATTTTTTTCATATTTTTTGTCTTAAAAATGAAGGAATAAAATACAAATATGTAAAATATTGCAACATTAAAATATTTATATTTCCATCATAAAAACGAAGTTAATATATTTGCACTTGATTATTCACTAAAGTTCCATATGACTAATAGCATATTCATACTTACATACATTTTGAACGAATTTATTTGGTGGGTATCGTAGTGCAAGTCTAGTTGCTTACTTTATCCACGAAACTTTTATCCACATTATATTATATAACAATTGATACGTTATTTACACAAACGAGTAGCTCGAGGAAAACCTATGTAAACGACACTTACACATTAAATGCACTACTAAATCAGAATTCAAATAAAGAGTTATCTGCAATAATACCGAACAGCGAGACTTCCATAACATGTCAACAATGCAATATTCATAATTACTCCATCAAGTGTTTAATATGTTTCGAAGAATAATTACGCAACGCTCCTTTTTAGGTTTTTCTCAATACACATTGAGTAAATTTAAAATATAAACACGTAGGCCCGTCACAGGTAGTTTTAGCTATCATTTGATGTATACTACATATTTTTAATAATGTTAATAATTTTTTAGGACAGTTTTTTTACGCTCCTGAAAAGTTGTCACTTTTCACTTACAACATTCTTCCAGGAAGGGTGCGTTGTGATGACCCGTGGTTACCACCAGGCGGGCCGTATACTTGTTTGCTGACTCAGTCGTATACAAAAACACAATTTCATCATAATCATCAAATAATGTATCCGAAGGTGGTGAGCACATAAACCCTACAAGGGAAAGGCCTAAAGGCTCTCCAGAGCATAAGACGGAACATACTCCAAGATAGATATTCAACTTGAAGGTGGTAGCCAGGCAGCTCAGTATAAGCGTCAGTATTGGCGTCTCTACCACTGAGTTCTGGGTTGAATGTTCTCATAACGAACTGTCAAATAATGGAGAAACATTGAAAAAGCAATAACCCTAGCCGAGGAGAATGTTGACGATTAAGACCAACCATGTACAGTTACACCATCTATAATATTTAATAAAAAAAACTGAAAAATACAATAATTAAACTCAACCCCACGTGTAACCTCTAATACCCGGTTTCAATAAACAGAAACGAATCGTTTTGCTTACCAATGGTAGGTATTTTTATTGCCAAACTGGTCATATAGATCATTTCATAAGCTAATTTTACCTGTGATAGCTACTTCCATATGGGAGGGTCTGCTATGCAAAGTTTTGAGGTCTTTGCTTCATTATTAGTAAAGATCTAAGAGTCTTAATTATAATAAATATTACCCGATACCTCTCAATTCCATACCAAATTTCAGCTATCCTAAACCGATTTGATTCCATAAGTCTTAAATTCAAACGCTACAAAAAAGGTTAACATTGTTTATGGATGAGCTGTATATAAAGTTTGGACGCCTGTGGCGTTGCAAATTGGTGTCGGAAAGTGCTGTTTATTTTATTGTTTTTCCAACAGCCTCCGTTATTGTGTTGGAACTTTCACAAATCATCATTATTAATGCAACACTTTGTACCTTTGCTGTTTAATTTGAAACTACAATACAAGCTCTGTTACCTTAGCTGTAGGACGAAAATCACAGAATAATAAATATTAAAGGACTTATATTGAGTAAGTTTATAATTCAGGTTGCTAATGAGTAAATCTGGGGCATTTTTTGGTTAAATTACCTTTGAATAGCCATAAAAATATTAGGAATCAAAAAATGTAGTAAGTCTGGTTTTTATTTGACGTCAAATAAAAGGAGATTATCAATTCGACACGTATGTATGTAATATTATTGGAACTGCAATTATATTCACATATGATGATCTATTAGGGCTTCCAAACAAATATACAAAATTTCATAGGTGTATGTATGCATGTTTGTCCACGCATATCTCCCAAGATATTAATCGGTTTGTGACCGTTATTTGTTTATTGGTTTACATTTACTTCAACTTAGGGAACGGTGCAAGTTTCATCGAAATCGGTTCAGTAGTTTTCAAGATATGGACAAATAATGTATGACGGCCTGGCTTATTGATACGAGCTACGGGTGTGGTGTCAAGAAAAAACATCTCAAAACCACTTTAAAATACACTAATAAAAAAGTAATTTAAAAAAATTTAATCGTCTCAAAATGCACTAAAAAGAATGAAATAACTCTAATCTGACACTGATTTGAAGTCAGCGAAATATTTTCAATGGAATACGTCGTGCTCTTTCGCTGACTTCAAACCAGTGTCAGATTAGAGTTATTTGAAATAACTCTAATCTGACGACTATTAAGAATGAAATAACTTATTTCATTCTTTTTAGTGCATTTTGAAGACGATTTAATTTTTTTAAATTACTTTTTTATTTCGCCATTTTTAGTTTTCTTAAATTCACTAGAATTTGACCAAGGTTTTGAAATGTTTTTCCTTTGACACCACATCCGTAGCTCGTATCAATAAGCCAAGCCGTCACACGTATTTGTCCATTTATCTTGAACACTACTGAATCATTTTTAGGTCTTTCTTAAATGCACTAGAATTTGACCAAGGTTTCGAGATGCTTTTCCTTTGACACCACACCCGTAGCTCGTATCAATAAGCCAGGCCGTCACACATATTTGTCCATATCTTGAAAACTACTGAACCGATTTTGATGAAACTTGCACTGTTCCCTAAGTTGAAGTAAATGTAAACCAATAAAAAAAGAATGATTACAATCCGATTAATATCTTCGGAGATATGCGTGGACAAACATACATACATACAAACATCTATGAAATTTTGTATATTTGTTTGGAAGCCCTAATAGATAATCATATGTGAATATTTTGCAGTTCCAATAATATTATATATTACATACATACGTGTCGAATCGATAATCTCCTTTTTTTTTAAGTCGATTAAAAAGTATGAAATAACTCTAATCTGACACTGATTTGAAGTCAGCGAAATATTTTCAATGGAATACGCGTGCTCTTTCGCTACTTTTTCAACATACTTATTGAAAAACGTCGTATAACACGCATGTGCATTGATCATTACACTCTCGGCTCCCTTATCACGTTCGCCTGCGACTCACGCACTTAATACCGCTTCGTGTGTAATGACAGTCTTTGCACACATATATCATAATGCACTATTATTTTTGTATGAAAGTCTGATGAATTATTAAAAGTCGTTGTTGTTTATGATGTTAGTAATATAGTCCTAAGAGTTGTTAATGTTTTTTCAATAACTCTGTATAGAAAAAAAACCCGATTAAAATCTCGATGAACGTAGTTTCTGCATCTTAGGCTATTAGAATTTGTCTCTTGCTTGGGTTTAGCACGTCATTGAAATTAATTATTGAGCGATTAATCCGCTTTAAAAATATTTTATAACTCATACATCTAAGACCTAAATCTAAACATTATTTGATACAAAAAAAAACTTCTTTGTCAATCCTATTCTTTAAATTGCTGCACAGTAATTTAAGGATTAATCAATAAATAATTTAAATACAGTTCGTATTTAAATTAATTATATTTAAACAATAAACAAAGGGCAGATAAATCAACGTAATTGTGAAGTAAAGATTTATTTAATGATGCTTTGTATATAATTTAAACGTAATTTAAAACTTATTGTTATCTGTAAAAGCTGTAATTTAACACTCCCCAAACTGGTTTTCGGAACAAATATTTTTGTTTGCTACTTGTTTCCCCGAAATTCTGAGATAAAATATTTTTGAGGAATATGAAAATCAGTCATTGTAGAGAGGTGTAGTATCGTATTTAATTTAAGTTAGGATAAGTATTGTGATTAAAAAGAACTTTATTAAACGAAAGAGATATTTACGTTTAAAAAAAACCTTTGTTTGAAAGGTTCAAAACAGCTACTTAATAAAATCGTTATTTTTTAGATTCCTAAATTCTAACTAATATTATAAATGCGAAAGTGAGTTTGTTTGTTTTTTACTCCTTCACGCCTCAACGGATCATCATGAAATTTGGCATGCTGATAGCCTATGGTATGGAGAAGGACATAGGTTACTTTTATCCCGCGAACGCGGGTGAAACCGCGGGGGACAGCTAGTCTTCTATATAAAGAAAAATCTATTGCCACATGTATGTAAGACCATCACTTGAGAATGACTCGACCGATTTGGCTGTTTTTTGTTGTGTTCGTAATTTTCATGGCAATATGAAAGCTTTTTTTGGAAAATCCACCGGGGAAATTTCAACCGGGTGACGCCGGGTAAAGCGAGATAATAAATAAAACTAAAATTGTGAACTTTGATATTATTATTATTGTACGAATAGTTCAAAAAACTACATCTAGCTGAATACGTATAAAATGTCCTTTTTCAAAAATTGCTAGAAACAGGAAAACACACCTAAAATTTATTCAGATGGAACCTTGAATATACTGCAATAAATTCGTGAATAAAAACAACAACCGATCAATATAATCTTGCCTACGTAGCTTATCTACGCCAAATATTTACCACAGCAACACAAGAAAAGTCACATTAAACACCGTTTTCCATCGATAAATAAATTCAGATATCGCTCAATGGAGCCGAGCTGTTAAACGTCTTCGTCGGAAAGCCGTCTCAGCAACAGGTATGTCCCTATACACACATACGACCCTCAAACATAATTAAAATACACTTACCACGTAAGAAATCCACAATAGAATACAATAGACACAAATTTAAAATACAAACACTATTGTTTCACACAGAAAAATGGATTTTATTACACTCTGTTTATTTATCCCGTCGAGGGAAAACGCGACGCGTCCGTGCTCACGGACGAACTGGTGTCGACTGACTGACTGAAACTGAAATACGAATTATCAGAAAACAGGAGGGAAAGCGAGTCCCTTTTATGATGTTGGAGGTTTTCACGGGCGCAAGTAACATTCTGATTGCAGCGTTAGAAAGGGATATTAGATGCAACTAGTAATGACTTTAGTTTATGTCGTGATCCGCAAGCCCTTAAGGTGCTTAATTAACCTTTTTATGTAAGGTCTTCAATTGATTGGCTGGATTTAAAAACAAGTTTGTTGAATTTAATTTCAGTATGTGCCTACCATCTGCTTTGTTGTTTTGTTGAACTAACCTTTTAAATAAGGGAATACGCGATTAGCACCTTATGATAAATAAGAATATTTTGCATACGATCTTTAGAAAATAGGTTCCATTTCCTGGGGCCCAAGTCTGTGTTCCAATGAACTTTCTGTGGTGTCAGAATTGTGACATTTTACGCAACTTAATGACTCCATTTTGACGCCATAATGACTCTATTGTGTAAGTAGAATACCAAAACTGTAAAATGTCACAATTTTGACACCACTGAAAGTTCATTGGACCACCAAACTTGGGTCCCTGAGCATATACCTAGGTACTTTAATGGTAAAAAAGTTTTAACAGGATTCGTAATTAGTTTTCGATGTAAGGTTTATGTTCATAATAAAAAAATATTTAACAATCCTCAATCAAAATTAGTTTTCACTGTCTCATTAATGACTGGACCGATGGAACCTGGATATCGAAATACAATACTTTATCCTGAAAACGATCGGAACCGCCGGTATTGAGTATTCTATACCGAACTATGACAGACGGTTACTTTCGCAATTTATTGACCGAGCGAGCAAAGCGTTTTTTCTAACAGGTGACATTTGGTGATCGAAAGAGTGAGACGGAGGACACTATTACACTGATTTAGTTAAAAAGCGATTATGAATAAGGGGATATATAAGTTATGGATTATTACTAAGATTTACTGAAAATAACATCCCCCCTCCCCCGAACATTGATAAATTGGCAAAAAAAAGGTTTACACAATTATTTGACTTAATAATAGTTTAGTGGAGGCTAAAGAACCAGAAAAAATATCAAAATCACGTCTGATGGCATTGTAAGAAGAGCACAAGCGATACATAGGAGAATGCTGCCCAAGAACGGTACTACAGGCAGGGAGACTAAAAGTATTTCGATTTTGCAAACGACTACCAATACGCGGCACAGGATGTTAATATTCTCGAGCATCTGCGGACAATCAATCTGGCCATTTAACAATTTAAAAAGAAACATTATATCTAGGTATTTTTGGCGACTGTGTAATGACTTTAAGTGGTAGTGAGATAGTCGGGATTTATAGGAAGTAAAAAATCAGCATTTGTTATCCTGAAAAGCAAGATGGTATAAAAATCGCTTTTGCACACGTTCAAGTCTGTCCGAATGGACTTGGTAACTGGGACTCCATATGGGAATAGAATATTCAAGAATACTACGGATCAAACTATTAAATAATACCAGTGCTATTAGTGGGTCTTTGAAAATTTTCAATGATTCTTCTCTGATGATCTTTGAATATTCAATGATTATGGATGTAAGTATAAAAAATGTTGATCGAATCCTATGAGTTTGTGCTTTCGGTAAAGGAAAACATCGTGAGGAAACCATAGCACGGTGTTAGGGTACTTTGTAGTACCCGCAGGGGCGTAGCTATCGCCGTATCAATCATACTGGCTACGGGCCCCGAACGGGCAAAATGACTAGAAACCGAGAATTACTAAAAATTTACCCTCCATTTGCTTTTGGCGCACTCAGGTAGAAAGGCCTCCAAACAAATTTTGATACAGTGCTCGTCTGGGGCAAGCTACGCAGATTGTCCACATGAGGGTGGTACCCGCCTGGCTGGGTACCACTCTCATGTGGACAATCTGTCACCAATCACCTAGCCAGGCCCGCCGCTAGCTGTTTCGTCACCCGCGTGCAATACCGATTATGCCGCCCTACGACTACTTAGGTACTCTGGAGTTTTGTCAAAAAAGGATAATGTTTTCTCAAAATGCCTATAGGTCGCGCGACTCGCACGCCCGCGGTACAATGACTTGAATTAGTTATGAGTCGTTCGATTTGCCGCCCCCTGGGCGTGCCGCCCGTGTGCGGTGCACGTTTTGCACGCTTTGCAGGCTTTGCGGCGGCGTGTTCCTAGCGGTGTGTTCCGACAGCTGCACTCGAGAGCCAGATCAATTCTAGGCTTTGTGTGCTTACCAACTTTGGCTACATCATTACTTACCATGGTGAGATTTTAGTCAAACACAGCAGAACTCCGAGTGCGTTTGCGAATGCGTTTGCGTAAACTATCTTGTATGGAAGAAATTACTACCATGAGTACCCTTACCCTTAGAGGCGCTGTGCTAATTCCTATAGAGAAGTGTCATAAACGCAAACGCATTAGGTAAAAGTTTACTAACGTGAATTCTTTACACTCGGGGTACAGGACCGTAAACAGGTAGGACTTGGGTGTTCGAACATCCTCCGAAACCATCATTTTGATGTCGTGCTAATACTGCTTAGGTAAAAAAGCACTAAAAGACTAAAAGCGCGTACCTACAGACTGGTGAAACGTAACATGAAATGTACCTATCAGTCTACCTTACATTACTTGTTCGGTGCAGGGTTGGATTCAGACCCATCAGTGAAAGAGGTAACAGAGTTGCAATAGTTTTTAGTTATGCAAGGCTGCAAAGTTGTTTTTTGGGGCGAGTAATTGTAATGAAACCTGAGGTAGCGATGGATTCTAGGATTGATCCACGAGCGAAGCTAGTGCACTTTTGCCGGCAGATTTCAAATGTAAAAAAACTTTCGGAGCTAGTGGGGTGAAAAATAAAAAATGACACTACTAAACCTACATCGCGCTATCGCAGTTCTCTCGGCTTTATTATACAGGGTGTTGTTTTGGTCGGCGACAAGCGACCCAGGAGCGGTAGTACAAAATAATAATAATAAAAATAAATATTCCCCAAAAATGGACTTAATTCCATTAAATACTGTAAATATGTTGAGAAATACCTTATTCAATTTGAAATAAAATTACCGCAAAGTATGGTTACTAGGCACGTGCGCAGACTAGAGCTAGGCGCAAGCCGCCATCGCCCCACCCCTTTACTCCCTCGTACTCGCGTTGAGTATTATGTCTACATTTTAGCTTTTTACATGATTTTCAAAAAAAAAATTTTTTTATTTTTTTTAGCACCAGTATCATTTGTATTATCGACCCTGAGTCGCTCGTCGCTGACCAAAACAACGACCTGTATATAAAATTCTTCTGCACGTGTGTATGTCACGGAACTCCTCCTAAACGGCTGAACCGATTTGAATGATTTTTTTGTATGCGTTTGGGTGGCGCCCTGGATTGTTTAGATTCACAAATCAGCCCGGCAGATGGCGCTGCAGTCGATGTAGGGTAGGGTAGGGTAGGGTAGCACCACGCGAACAAAGTTGCGCCGGGCAGCTAGTGTAATATATTATATCATAAACATTTTTTTCCTAATGTTATACATATAACAAATAACATGACTGCTAATTTATAATGAAACATTATATTTTGGCACCAAAAGCAAGATTTAGCGAAACGAGGACATTCGTAGGAGAACAAAAATTACCGACATAGCTCGTAGAGTTAGTTAGCTGAAGTGGCAATGGGCAGGCCACATCGCTCGAACAACCGTTAACCGATGGGGAAGAAAGGTTCTCTCATGGCGACCACGTACTGGAAAGCGCCGAGCGGGACGACCTCCCACCAGGTGGACCGACGACAGTCGCTGGGCGCCGCTGGCTGCAAGCGGTCCAAAACCGTTCCAAGTGGAAGTCAATGGGGGAGGCCTATGTTCAGCAGTGGTCATCCTTAGGATGAAGAACTTAACGTTCATAAGAGCCTTACCAGGGCCTAAACTGAATTAATGACTTTTTGATTTTGATTTGATTTTGATGGTGAAGGATACTTGACTAGAAAATCTTTTCAATAAATTTTTGCGTGACAAAAAGTCCTGCGATGATTAGCAGTAAAATAAACACATAACTCATTATATATAATTTATTAATTTTCGCCTTAATAATATACAGTCTATAACGTACAATCAACGTCATAAACGTATCAATGCCTTACATACATCACAAATAAAACTGCATTAATTAATGCCCATTTTCAACAATCGGCTAAGAGATGCCTAAAGACTATTAACAACTCGGAATGACAGCTTTTCATACGTTTCGTCGTTTCCTAAGGTACCGATCCCACAGCGAGCGGTCTAGAGTTCTGCGGTCTGTGTTCTGCGTTCCGCTTTCACAGTAATCTATGCGACGCTTTTGATCATTGCACACAGGGACCGCGGCGGTCAAGGAGAACTTTGAATTCTGACCGCTGAACTCTAGACCGCTCGCTGTGGGATCGGCGCCTGGGCTAGGCATTGGTTGGTCAAAATTGGCACAAACACATAGCTTTTTACGATAAAAATAACAATACATTTTTGACGCTAACTGTACCGCAATAGTAATTCAATTGATATTGTAAAAAAACATTGTATAACTTTGTAAAGTTCATACTATTATTAAAACATATTGTTTGTGTATATACATACGCTATCTATAAGTACTAGCTTATTATGTGCTTACAATTTTGGCTTTCCATGACATTTTGTAGGTCTTTAATTTTTGATGACGCAACTTATTTCTTTAAAAAGCCTTTTTATATTTTTTTACATACCGCCATTTTTAAATATTTTAATGGTCCTTGATAACTCAATAGAGGACTTTTAAGGTGGACGCACATTTATCAGAGCCGAATGCGGTGAATGAATCGAACGAAACGAATTTTAGAATACTGTATATGAAATCTTATGAAAGCTCACACACTTGCCCGCGTCGAATCGTCCGAATCTGGAAGAACCCCAGAAATCCTAGACAAATTCGAATGACGTCATCAGATTCGGCTCGGCTTATGCGGTCGACTCGACAGATGCATTCTATCATTTACATACGACAGAGCAACACGCGAGTTGTTTTTTCTTTTTCGTTTCGGTCGATTCTTTCGGTGTGGATTTGTGCGCGAGCCCTCCTTGACTTCGAATCGTTCGCCGCGTTCGGCTCTGATAAGTGTGCCTCCACCTTAAGGCTCAGTTTACACCGAGACGAGATGCGAAGCCTCGAGCCGCGGGACGTATTCTAATTCTCTCATTGAAATTTGTACCTTCTTTGTAGTAAATAAAGTTCTATTTGTTGTATCGATATCTTAAAAAGTACAGACCGCGACGATTCGTGTCGCGTCTCGGTAGTAAAAAAATGTGTTTGACCGCAATCTCACCATGGTAAGTGATGATGTGGCCGAAGGTGGTAAGCACACAGTCTAGAAGGAACTGGCTCTCAAGTGCAGCTATCGAACACACCGGTAGGTGCTTGACGACAGATTGTCAATTTGAGGGTGGTAGCCAGCCAGGTGGGTACTACAAAGTACCCTACCACTGTGCAAAAACTGACTGACTGACTGAAAAACTGAGACTGTGTCGTGGACTCGGCCGTGTAGGAATAAATTGAAAAATAAAACACTCGTAACAGTATTACCCAACTGATATGACGCGTCGTGAATCTTCGTTCGCACAGTATGGCCCGAAGATTAACGAAAGAATGCTTAAAACTTAAAATCAACCTTAGATCACTACTATAAGGTTCATAATACACTGCAGTTGTTAGTTCCGTCTCACTCGCAAATCACGCACCTCCGCACGGCGCGCGCTAACATGGCGGCAGCTGCCGACCAATGGCGTTTCCCGCGCTTTGAAAATGTATCTTCTGCGCAGGTACATCGGTAAGCCATATCAGTTGGGTACTACTGTACATTCTTTGATCATTTAGCTATTGAGTCGTGTAATTACATTTTGAATGTACATAATAGATATGTAGCTGTAACACCAAACTGTGTCCCACTATTTTTAACCGACTTCAAAAAAGGAGGTTCTATGTTCGACTGTATGTTTGTTGTATGTTCACCGATTACTAGGAAACGGCTTATGCGATTTAGGTCATTTAAACTCTTATATGTACGTGAGGTTACCGTAGCCTAAATTGAAGATATAATGGAATTCAACGGAAAAGAGCAGAAGATTGGAGCATTTTATTCAATATTGTCGACAATTAAAACAATGATATGCACATCGGGATCTTGAGAAGTTTTGAAAACGCATATACGAAACTCAAAATTGAAAAATAAAAACTTAACAAAAAAATTCAACCGCCTTGAAAGAACACTAAAAAGTATGAAATAATTCTTATCTGACACTCTTTTGAAGTCAGCGAAAATTTTTCTATAGAACACGTTATGATCTTTCGCTGACTTCAAAACAGTGTCAGATAAGAATTATTTCATACCTTTTAGTGTACTTTGAAGGCGGTTTAATTTTTATCATCAATTTTCTAAATTGCCTCCATTATGGAAGCAAATCTAAAAACGTTTTCACGTCAAAAGTTGGTCATCTTATTATTAAATGCTAGACCCATACATACAGTATTACCCAACTGATATGGCGCGTCGTGAATCTTCGTTCGCACAGAAAAGAAGGTATGGCCCCGAAGATTAACGAAAGAATGCTTAAAACTTACAATCAACCTTAGATCACTACTATAAGGTTCATAATACACTGCAGCTGTTGGTTCCGTCTCACTCGCAAGTCACGCCCCTCCGCACGGCGCGCGCTAACATGGCGGCAGCTGCCGACCAATAGCGTATCCCGCGCTTTGAAAATGTATCTTCTGCGCAGGTACATCGGTAAGCCATATCAGTTGGGTACTACTTTACCTACTCTCACTTAAACACAATACACTATGCAAATCTTATTAAAATAAAACCCTAATCACGTACACTGAACCGCATAGTTTTTGCGCATGTGCTGTTCAATATAAAGTTCTTTCGTGCCACAACATATGTTGCAGAGTGTTTAGTTTCAAACGCCCGGTATGAGGCCCGGTTTCCTGCCGGGCCACGCTTCCTTCGCGTATTTCTTCTTTTTGGGACCACTTGATGGACCTGCGTCTTCTGGAGCTGTAAGATAGATACAGAGTTTTTTTTTAATTAGGTAAGTTTAACCCCCCAAAGCATCTGGATCCCTGATAAATCTCGTTAAAGACTACCCTCAGTTGGCTAAAGGCTCTCAGCTCGAGTAGGAATGTACTTTGAAGGGGCAGGGGGTTGTAGCAACTTTTTACTAAAAAGAACCGGTACAGAGCTCATATTGTCACATAATTTGTAGACAATATGACCAAACTGCAATTTCTTTATCATGTCTCTCCTTAAGAAAATATTACGTAGTATTTTTTTCTAAATTCTAAAGCAGTGTTTTTCAATCTGTGGGTCGCGAAACCTTAGTCGGGGGGTCGCCGGCAGAAGGTAAACGGAAAAATGCAAGGTAGACTTCGCGCAAGCGGCGTCCAACTTAACTCAGTTGCACATCAGTTGCGCATCATCACTTACCATGGTGAGATTGCAGTCAAACACAGGTCTATAAACAGTAAAAAAAAAAAAAAAAAAAGTTGCAAACCTCTCGCGGCTTCTTGCAAACTAATAACTTATTAGTTCGCAAGAAGTAGCGAACTAATAAGTAGTTTGTAAGAAGTAATGGTATCTGGTGGGTTTTTGCGTTAAAATATCAATATGGAAAACGAGGAGCCTCCCAGGATAAAGGTAAGGACTTACCAGGAACTCCTATGGCAATCCAATGATTATGCGCACTATCACAAATCACAAAATTCACATGCGTTTTGATCTGTAGTGTATTTCGTACTGAATCTTGCGGGATTGCGAGACGCGCGCGTTACGTTTACTCACACACACGCGTTCAGCGATGCGTCTCCGAAGTATGTAGAAGATTCCCGAAGTTCTTTTCTCGCTCACACATATGATGTGGGAAAAGGAGAGGAATCGGGAAGCAGAGGCTCGTCATTGATACTCAATATGAGTAGGTTTCTACTATAAATATTATTATAGGTATTTTGGCCTAAACATCCTCCGCCGCCTTGAGAATACGTAGTGTTCTCAAAAGAAAGAAAAAATAATTAATTATAAGAACTAATTACAGATTATAATAATTACTAAAGTACTGAATATAAGATGCGGTATGATTAATTTTTATTGTGAGGGTAATGGACATAACTTGACAATGGGTCTTTTGAATGATCCATTTGAAGTTTTTACTAAAGCGACGCGGATATTTCCATCCTTGCCAGGATAAACTTGTGATATTATGCCCAACGGCCAACGTAAAGGGGGAATATCATCTTGATGTATACGAACCACAGTACCAATCTTAATGTTATTTTTATCAATGAGCCATTTCTGTCTAACTTGAAGATTATGTAAATATTCTATACGCCATCTTTTCCAATAGCTACACACCATCTGATCTAATAATTGTTTCCGACAACGTAAAGATATGGTTTCCTCGGACACATTCTGAAGCGGCAATGAAGTCAATGGTGAAGCCATTATAAAGTGAGCGGGAGTAAGAGGCTCCGGGTAGGGATCCTCAGATAAAATGCAAAGCGGTCCAGAATTTAAGACTGTTTCAATTTGGGTAAGAACAGTGAGGAGCTCTTCATATGTGAGGAGCTGCGAACCGATAACACGGTATAAATGAGTTTTAATCGATTTTATATTAGATTCCCACAATCCTCCGAAATGTGGGGCGCGGGGTGGAATCATTTTCCATTCAATGCGGTACTGATCGGTAAGTAGTTCTTGTAATTGAGCTTTAGCTCCGACAAAGTTAGTTCCGTTATCGGAGTAAAGAAAAGAAACAGGTCCTCGACGGGAAATGAATCGCTTAAAAGCGGAAATAAAAGTATCTGATGACACATCAGTTGCCAATTCGATGTGTACAGCTTTGGTTACTAAGCATATAAACAAACAAATATATGCCTTTTGGCTCTTTTGACCTCTGCGTCTACATAATGTTACTTTAATGGGTCCAGCATAGTCAACGCCCGTATGCACAAACGCTTTGGTCTCCTGAACGCGGCAAGAGGGTAAATCAGCCATTTTTGGGCTGAGAAATGAAGGGGAATTTTTAAACAAAAGTTACATGAATGTACTCTGTGTCTAATGACACTTCTAGCGGACAGTATCCAATATTTCTGGCGCAACAGTGAGCTCAGAAGATTGGCACCAGTATGGCAATGAGCACGGTGAAAATAGTCTATAATAAGATGAGTAACGTGGTCATGTTTAGGTAAAAGAGCGGGATGCTGAGCTTCATACGGAAGATTTGCATTTGAAAGTCTACCTCCAATTCTAATAATTTTATCTTGATCTATAAAGAGGTCAAGTTTTTTAAGAGGGGAAGATAATTTAACTTTTTGAATATTATTAAATAAATTTTGAAAATGAACTTGTTGTACAGAGCGTATTAAATATACTTCAGCTTTATTTAGCTCAGAAGCTGTGATGCGGCTGTGACCTTGATCACGAGAAATTATGCGAGAAAATCTAAGTATGTATACTATTATGCGTAATATTTTATTCCATGATGAGTATTTCAGAGCAAGCTCGTAAATTAAATTAGGCTCAACAGAAGCGGACGCGGTACAAGTAACAAGCGTTTTACTATTAAATTCAGGTAGGTCCTCACAGCATTCGGGACTAAATGGAGTGATAGGCCATTCTGAAACTGGATCTTTTAACCATTTCGGGCCGTGCCACCATAAGTGATGTGACACTAGCTGCTCAGGTAAAATACCTCTAGAGAGACAGTCGCTAGGATTTTCTATACCACTAACGTGGTAGAAATGTTTTGGGTCAAGATTTTCTTGACATTTAGCAATGCGGTTACTAACGAAAACATTCCATCTATGTGGAGATGAATGTATCCATGACAGAGTAATTTTAGAATCGGAGAATGCGAATATATTATCAATAGCGGTTCGAGCACTATAAGTCTCATTATAACTAGCGCGTAGCTGTGGATCGCGTAGCTTAGTACGCTCCAAAGCAAGTAAACGGCGGTGAGCAACGGAACGGGAATCACCTAACACGTCAGGATCTTCACGAAAAGGTAACGCGGTGCAATATCTGCCTGCGGAGTCCCGTGAGAAGTTACGAGAGAACAGCTGTTCACACTCCTTTTCGGCCGAGCTCCTAAATTTTTGCGCGGGAATTTCTTCGAGCTCCCAAAACTTAAGTAGGGAATCATCTAAAGAAATAGTAAGGTCATTGGGACCAGAAATGAAAAAAATCGCGGTATTAAAATAAGTGGATGCATTTTTATTAATATTAGAGTTAGCGGGAACGTCACCCATAAGAATATAACCGAACACGGTTTCAAGGGCAGAAGGAGCGGGAGGTGCAATAATTTTTTGACCTAATAATAAAAATGGGAACAATTGTGCCCCGAGAACTACTTCGACCTCTCCGGGGATGTGCCACAGAGGGTCAGCGAGCGGTAAGTTACCTAAATGTTGCACTATAGAAGTCTCAACATATTCAGTCGGTAACCTGTCAGTAATGCAATCAACGACAAGAGCGGTAATATTATAAAAATATTTTTTATTTTTCGCGGTTATTTTAAGTTGAACGTAGCCGTGAATAGGACGCGAAGTGGATCCTACACCCTTTATAAAAGAATTGCTAAGCGGTATTATATTTAAATTTAGTTGTTTACAACAGGCAGTTGTAATTATGTTGTTTTGAGACGCGTTATCTATTAAACATCTAACTGAAATATGTTTATGTTTGTGTATTTTATTTTGTAAAATAAAACGTATGTATGTATAATGTTTTGGAAAAAAATAGCCAATAGTCAGATTGTTCAAAAAAATATTTAAAAAATGTAACCTTGCTGAGTTTCTTGCCTGTTCTTCTCAGTTGAAGGCCGACTTACGAACTGGTGGTAACTTCAGTAGCTTTGACCTTCATAAGTGCCCTACTAGGGCCTAAATTGAATAAATGGCTTTGACTTTGAGTTTGACTTTGTCCTTATTAGACGCATAAACTTGAGCGGTTGATAAAAGTACAGTAGTATGGGAAGGATTTAATTTATTAAAAGAATCGCGTTCGTTATCATTATTCTTATCAACTCGCGCTCGGGTGCATAGCGACACCGGTTGCGGAGCGTCCGTAGCGTTAGAAGGAGACGCGGTCGGATGCGCGGGCGAGGCTGCGCACGGGAGCGGTCGCGGCGCGGCGCCGGCGGCGGCGGACGTCTGCGCGCAAAGCTGCGCGTCCTGCGCGTGTGGAGACGGCGCGATGCGGTTATCGCTCTTATCAAGACGCGCCGAGTGAGAGGGACGCGAGTCGGAAACTATTTGTTGCGATTGTGAATTACTATCCAAATGCAAAAGAGAATGATGGTGTTTATTACAAGTTTTACAACTATACGACGACTTACACTGAGAAGCAGTATGCGTAAGGCTGAGGCAGTTTACACAGCCTCTTTTAGATTTAACAAAATCTAAACGATCTTTAGTATTAAGTGCTTTAAAAGAGGAACAATTAAAAATCTGATAGTGATCAGATTTATTACAAAATAAGCAAGTGCTTTTATTATTATTATCGCGTGCAAGGAAAGCATGGTGGACTGTATGTGAATTACGCGGTTGAGACCGAGAAGCGGGCGGATTATTAAGGTTGCTACCGACTGGGGCGGTTCGCGCGGAGCCAGCAATTGGCGTAGAAGTGCGGTCTAATATTTTTACTTGCGATTTAATAAAATCAACAAAATCCTTATAAGAAGGAATTTCTTTATTCCTCATAAACATTTCAAAGGAATTAGCGGTTGCGGGATCTAACTTCTTTAAAGCTAAAGAAAGTAAGATAAAATCTTTCATATCTTCAATACCTAACTGTTCCAAAGCAGATACAGAAGCGTGGAAAGTTTCAATGAACGTATTTAAAGACGCGGAATTATTTAATGCGGGTTTAATATTGAATAAATTAGACATGTAGTGTGAGCCTAATGCTCTTTTATCTTGATATTTTTGAACTAAGCTGTCCCAAATAGAATTATAATTATCACCGGACGGTATAATACCTGCCGTGATTTTTAAAGCATTTCCTGTTAATTTACCTACAAGATATTGTACTCTTTGAGAATTCGAAAGATCAGGATTTGAATGTATATTAGATTTAAAAGATTCAAAGAAGACGGGCCAATTTTCTATTTTTCCATCAAATGACGGAATTTGAATTGGTGGTAGTTTGATACGAC
>OX596265.1:4599708-4660592 GCA_951394255.1 Polyploca ridens | reverse complement strand
AACCTCTCGCGTTTTCTTGCAAACTAATAACTTATTAGTTTACAAGAAGTAATAAGTAGTTTGTAAGAAGTAATAAGTAGTTTGCCGTGTGGCTCCCGGCATAGAATAGGGCCAACCCTTCCAATCCTAAGGGTGTCGTAAAAGGCGACTAATGGAATACACCAGTGGACGGGCAGCAGCGTCCATCTGTGATACGTATCATTACTGCGATCACCAACCCGCCTGCCAAGCGTGGTGATTACGGCAATACCCCCCAAATGAATACACAAACACAGCAACGGCCCCCAGTCCCCGGCGGCCCCGCTATCCCGGGCTACGGTAGCGGTCACGGTAACGGCGGGGCAGGGGGTGCTAAGAGTCTCCGGCAGAGATCCGGCTACCAACACCGACGACTGGACCTGGTAACATATAATGCACGGACTCTGAGGACCGACGAGAAGCTCATTGAGCTGGAGGAAGAAGTGGACAGGTTGCGCTGGGATATTATGGGATTATCAGAAGTCCGAAGAGAGGGGGAGGACACGATAATCCTTAAATCCGGTAACCTGTTCTACTACCGGGAGGGTGATCACCTGTCACAGGGTGGTGTCGGGTTTATTGTCCGCAGGCCCCTCATCAAGAATATAGTGAGGATAGAGAGTGTCTCACCGAGAGTCGCATACCTGATACTCAGAATTACCAAACGGTATTCGCTGAAGGTCATTCAGGTATACGCTCCGACCTCATCACACCCAGATGACGAGATAGAGACATTGTATGAGGATATCTCAAGAGCCATACATGCCTCTAAAACTCACTATATGGTATTGATGGGGGACTTTAACGCGAAGCTAGGCATTAGGAATGACGAGGAGCTGAGAGTGGGGCAGTTTGGAATTGGGCAGAGGAACCCTAGGGGGCAACGGTTGGCCGACTTCATGGAGTTGGAGGGACTCTTTATGATGAACTCCTTCTTCAAAAAGCGGCCGCACAGGAAATGGACCTGGACTAGCCCCGATGGATCCACCAAAAACGAGATAGACTTTATCTTGACGACAAAGCGGCAAATCTTCAGTGATGTTTCTGTGATCAACAGGGTTAAGACCGGCAGCGATCACCGGTTAGTAAGAGGCACACTGAACCTGAAGATCCAGGTGGAAAGATGTCGTCTGGTAAAGTCTACGCTCCGACCCCAATCTGCATATATCCAAGACCCTGAAAGCTTTCAGCTCGAACTTCACAATCGCTTCCAATGCCTGGATGATTGCGTGACGGTGGACAATACGAACAACAGGCTCGTGGAAACTGTCCATGCGGTAGGATCGAAGTTCTTTAAGACCCACCGCACGAATAGAACCCAAAAACTCTCGGATGAGACTCTCAAACTCATGAAGCGACGACGTGAAATGAAGTTGCAGTCTTCAGCTGATACAGCCGAATATCGGCAGCTAAATAGGCAGATCTCAAACGCAATGCGTCCTAATGGTCAAAGCCAACTGACCAAGCTGAAGACCGACACCGGCAACATCATTACGTCAAAGCCAGAGATCTTGAGAGAGATCGAGAAGTTCTATGGACAGCTGTACACCTCGTCACGGAAACCAGATACATTACCGGTCAGTGACGCAAGAGCAAAGTTGACCCGACATTACACCGAAGATATCCCGGACGTCAGCCTGTACGAGATTAGAATGGCTCTGAAACAGCTTAAAAACAACAAGGCGGCGGGTGAAGATGGAATTACAACAGAGCTTCTGAAAGCGGGTGGTAAACCGGTACTTGTAGTCCTTCAGAAGCTATTTAATTCCGTCATACACGAAGGTACAACGCCAGAAGTGTGGAGTGGAAGCGTGGTGGTGCTCTTCTTCAAGAAAGGCGATAAGGCCCTATTGAAGAATTACCGCCCGATCTCCCTCCTAAGCCACGTTTATAAGCTGTTTTCGAGGGTCATTACGAATCGTCTCGCACGTAGGTTTGATGACTTCCAGCCTCCCGAACAAGCCGGTTTCCGTAAAGGCTTTAGTACCATAGACCACATACATACACTCCGCCAGATTATACAGAAGACTGAGGAGTATAATCGGCCATTATGCCTGGCGTATGTGGACTATGAGAAAGCCTTCGATTCAGTCGAAACATGGGCGGTGTTACAGAGTCTACAGCGATGCCAAATTGACTATCGCTATATCGAAGTGTTGAAATGTTTGTACAGTAAAGCCACCATGTCAATCCGAGTCCAGGACGAGAGTACGGTACCAATCCAGTTGCAGAAGGGTGTAAGACAGGGTGACGTAATTTCCCCGAAACTCTTCACCACTGTAATGGAGGATGTTTTCAAGCTCTTGGACTGGAAAGGATATGGCATTAACATCAATGGCGAACACATCACTCACCTTCGATTTGCCGACGATATAGTCATTATGGCGGAATCGCTGGAAGCTTTGAACATCATGCTCAATGACCTCAACAGAGTTTCCCAACAGGTAGGCCTCAAAATGAATATGGACAAGACAAAAATTATGTCTAATGTTCATATTCCGCCAATGCCGGTGATTGTTGGGAGCACTGTTCTCGAAGTTGTAGACGAGTATGTATACCTAGGACAAATTGTCCAACTAGGTAGGTCCAACTTCGACAAAGAGGTCAATCGAAGAATCCAACTCGGCTGGGCAGCGTTCGGGAAGTTACGGCATATCTTCACGTCCCGAATACCTCAGAGTCTGAAGACAAAGGTCTTCAATCAGTGCGTGTTACCAGTGATGACATACGGGACAGAGACGTGGTCTTTTACTGCTGGCCGCATAAATAAGCTTAGAGTCACTCAGCGAGCTATGGAACGAGCTATGCTCGGAATTTCTCTACGTGACAGGGTCCGTAATGAGGACATTCATAGGAGAACGAAAACGACGGACATAGCTCGTAGAGTCAGTAAGCTGAAGTGGCAATGGGCAGGCCACATCGCTCGAAGAGCCGATAACCGATGGGGAAGAAAGGTTCTCGAGTGGCGACCACGTATTGGAAAGCGCCGAGCGGGACGACCTCCCACCAGGTGGACCGACGACCTGGTCAGAGTCGCTGGGCGCCGCTGGATGCAAGCGGCCCAGAACCGTTCGAAGTGGAAATCAATGGGGGAGGCCTATGTTCAGCAGTGGACATCTATGGGCTGATATGATGATGAATAAGTAGTTTGTAAGAAGTACTTAGTAATAAGTAAAGGTATCAAAATAAAGAAAATCATTATCGTAGTCTTTTATTTTATAAATTCTTTGTCTGTCTGACAAGGGGGTCGCAAGAATTTGTCAACCTGTAAGGGGGTCGCGAAATCAATAAGATTGAAAAACACTGTTCTAAAGAGTTAAATATAGATCCAATAAAACCCAATGACATCTTAAAGAGAATATTCTTCATACCTGTGTTGGGTAATGGTGGATGTATATTGAGATGTGGCTCGGGACCCTCCAATTCGACATCGGGCGCCGGATTCGGGAGTAGCAAGCCCAATCTGAAATATTGATAGTTATAAAGCATTGAGGAATAAATTAATGATTTTGCACTGATTTTGAACAGTAAGGATCAATCACTGCATCGTGTGTTCTTGACTTGGCCAATCAGACAGGCCAGTTGGCGCAGTCAAAATCAAAATCAAAATCAAAAAGCTTAGGCCCTAGTAAGGCACTTATGAACGTTACATTGGTACATACAGTTGATTTTACCACCGGTTCGGAATACACTTAAACTGAGAAGACTCCGGCAAGAAACTCAAGAAGTTGTTTAAGATTCCACCTATCGCGTCGTGGGTTCGATTCCCACACAGGACATGCATTTGTGTGCATGAACATGTCTGCATGTACTGAGTCTGGGTGTAATTATGTATATTAAGTATGTATTTACAAACAAAAAGTAGTATATGCAGTATATCAGTTATCTAGTTTCCATAGTACAAATTCTAATTTGCTAGTATTATGGGAATTTTAACTCCATATGGATATCCAAAGGATTGTAAATTAAATATATATTTGCCAGTACATACCTGGCACCAATGAGGCTCATATGTGAACTTGGCGCTGGCAGATCAGAATAAAGGTTGGTGCCTCGCGATATCTCTTGTAGCCTCAGCGAGTGGTGGTGTTGGCCTGAAATCATTTGTTAACTTAGAACAAGCATTTAAAAGCGCTCGTGGTGTAGCATGATTAGCCGTTCTTAATCGATCGGCAAAGTTAAGCTACGCCTGTCGTGGTCGGTACCTGGATGGGTGACCGCCTAGTGGTATTTCAAATCGAGCGTTTCCGTGCTTCGGAAGGCACGTAAAGCCGTTGGTCCCGGTTATCACTTAACCGTGATAGTCGTTAAGCTAGTTGGATGCCTCCTAGGCGGCTTGAAAAATTCCAACAGTAGGTTGACCACTAGCCTACCTCCACCGATCCGCAGTGGGCACGCGTGGTGGAGTATCTGCCCATTCCCTTTCACCTTCATTTGTGAAAGGAGGCCTGTGCTCAGCAGTGGGACATTATAGGCTGATGATGATGAAGCATTTAAAACCTTAAATTTATACAAATTAGGCTCAATTTTACCAGAGCGTCAGTAACTTTTATCCATGGTATAAATATGACAGGTTATTTCACACAGCGATATTTATAGGCTTATGATTATCGTAAAATGTCACTTTATATTGCCAAAAATAGTAAGTGATCACCAAAATTAACCACCATTTTAGCGTGAAATTAGAACCCAAATTATGATTGTTTAATTCAAAAATAGTTACCACCAAAAATGTACACAAAGCACAAACTTGGCTTTTTTTTATTGGTTCGAATTATCAACAGTTTGACAGGTATTTTGACCATAGAGGTATCATAAGAAAACTCCTCATTGGGCCTAAAGTAGCAAACAGGCAGACGGCCCGCCTGATGTTAAATTAATTTTTAATGGCTGCGATCTTCTGTAAGGTGAAGGTACTTCCCCAGTCAATTTTATAATGACAAGATGAACTATTTTATCTTGTCATTATAAAATTTACTTTAACGCACATGATTTAAAGGCGTCACTTGGATGGCAAGTTTTTGGTGAGGCGCAGCGGTGCTGATATAGTGAGTGGTAATTTTGAGATCTTTAGGCCGGCCGCATACTATAAGAATTTTTCTGTCAGAAAACTTCTGACGCCCGCCGGAAGGCACTTTCCTCATACATTTTGTTCTAGACCCGGCATACTATATCCGAAAATTCTGACGTGTCTGACGTCCAAAAATGTATGAGCAAGCGGGCGTCCGAAATTTTCAGAAAATTTCTTATAGTATGCGGCCGGTCTTAATCTATGATTGGCATTCCGAGTCATTTCAAAATTTTGAATTTCGAATATTTTTTTTCCTCAAAAAGTAGGGAATAGTCTCCAAAGACCATATTCGCGTGGCTAACCCTTAAGGTAACCCAAATTTGAGTAAAGCCGAACATAAGTCAGTTTATAATATTACAGTTGTACCTAACTGATATGGCTTACCGATGTACCAGCGCAGAAGATACATTTTCAAAGCGCGGGAAACGCTATTGGTCGGCAGCTGCCGCCATGTTAGCGCGCGCCGTGTGGAGGGGCGTGACTTGCGAGTGAGACGGAACTAACAGCTGCACCGTATTATGAACCTTATAGTAGTGATCTAAGGTTGATTGTAAGTTTTAAGCATCATTTCGTTAATCTTCGGAGCCATACTTTCTTTTCTGTGCGAACGAAGATTCACGACGCGCCATATCAGTCGGGTAATACTGTAACAGGACATTAAAACAAAAGTAGGTACTTACTATCATCAGCGCTCTGTAACTTCAACTTCCTTGGTAGAGTATTAGCGTTAGGCACTATGGTGGATTTGACGAGGTTCCTGAACCGGCCGATGGTGGGATCGATGTCCTCCGGGTTGATGATATCCACCTCTTCGTTGAAGGACACGTTTCGTTTCTGTTTCTTGGCCACTCCACCCGGCATTGACGCTGACCGTTTTGTGCCTGTTGGGGGCTATTGGAAATATTCTTATTAGGAACACCGCGCTTTGCCCGACTCAAAAGGCTATCCTATACTTATTATAATAAATGCAAGTGAGTTTGTTCGATTGTCTTTGACACCTCAACGCCAAAACCAATCGTGATGAAATTTGTTTTACGGGTAGATCATAACCTGGAATAATTTACACATAAAACATTTTCTTCGTCTTCCTCTAGCGCAGGGTACCATTCCAAGAGACTAAAATGAAAACTGATTTTGGAGGTCCATAGAGGTCTAAAAATCGACCCCTATTAATTAACACAAGTTCTTATTTGAAACTTTCAAAATGCTGTATAAGTTGTATTATAATAATGACTAATATTTTAGTAGGAAGTACGGTATGGTACTACTATCAATAGGAATAAAACTAGAGTTAGGATTTTTAAAACAATTTGGCTATGAGGGTCTGAGGTACCAGTTAATTTTGGAAAAGGGGTCTCTTGCCCATAATAGTTTAGGTATAGAGTATAAATGAGCTATTGATTTTGAAAAAAGTCTAATTTAATTATTTTATCAATTACCTTCATGACATCAGTGCCATCATCAGTTGATATGCCTAACATTGAGATCCTCCTATTGTGCGCCGTGTTGAACTCCGTTAAATTCTGAAAGAGAGGAATCACTTAGGTTTGTTTTATTCCACATAGTTAGCAAATTAGGCCCGGTAGTAAGCGGTCACCATAGATGGACGCTTGCAACCGACTCATTCCCCTTCTTTGATGAGCTCTGGCGACCTTACTCACGTACAGGAACACAATATAAAGTTATTTGGCTGCGGTATTCTGTTAGCCAGAGGTACTCCAGTCGAGTTGGTCTTTGAGCCATAAAACGCTATACTATGCAACAAAAAAGAAAACTACAGACTCATTTTAATAAAGTTATGTGATACTTACATCCAATTCAGTCTGAGTCTCTGGTAAGCCTAGTAGTGCACCTTCTGTCTCTGTATTAGGAAGGTCCTCCATAATGCCTCGCGAGTTGCCCGTCGGACGCTCTCTGATTAAAAATAACAGTTTAACTTTCACATGATTCAGAAATAAAATAGAAATAATCTTTTGATACTGCTCAAAAGTGCGCCATTCTGTGACGTCACGCGGAACTTCAACACACCATATCTTCGTAATTTATTGTTTAATTGACCAAAGAAAAAATACGTGTCTAATATCTTTTGATAATCTAAATGATGGACTTCATAGATTTTTTTCAGGAATCTAGCCTATTATTATATTAACTGTGATATTATATGATTATCAAATTGCCATTGAATAATTCTTATGGAGATAGCATTACCTTATAATATAGTTTCTTGTTGAAGCCCCAAAGTGGAAGTTAGAGTCAATGGGCAGCTGTGTAGGCTTGTTGGACTCCAGCCGCATTTGACCAATGTACGTTCCATGAGCTAAAAGTTACATCTTAATGGTAAGAAATCCCCTTTATATACTAACTAGATTTATAACTGTGAAACTATACATCATTAGTATACCAGTTCCAGGACCAATCCAACTTTCCAGGCCAAATTATGAGCATACCATTTAATTCAGATGATTTCTGATCTATCAATTAGATTTTCTTATTTCAACTCAATTTTTTGATACAATCATTGGCGTATCTAGAGTTACTTTCCAGGGAAGCCTGGCCCCTAAACACAATGGCCAATGTTTCGATCAATACTGATGGAACCCTACCATCCTGGGGTGTTAACCAAACCCCCACCTAACTATCCTATTAATATTATTTATTTGTTGATAGACAAGCAGCTCTGTAGCTGATGTCGAAAATCAGTTTGCACTTATGTATAGTTCATTATTCAAGTTTTTTAGTCTTTGTCCAGTTGTCTAATTGTTGTTAAAACTGTTAATTGAGGTAGCAGATACCACTTCCTCAGGTAATCGGTTACAGTTCAAGACCACTCTCACTGAGAAAATGGTGTGGAGTATTTGATTTAGATGGTGCACGATTAATTTTTACTGATGCCCACATGGGAGGATTTAGCACACACATTCATTACAAATATATCTTGTAAGTGAGGAAGGTTATAATTTCAGTGTGGATTTTGAAGGTCTCAATAAGGTCGCCATGAAGGTGTCTTTCTTCAAGAGTAGATTATAATATGAAAGTTTGTATAGTATGTATTGTACTCTTTCATGCAAAAACAACTGAACAGAGTTAGATTTTTGGCACACAGGTATAATATTTTCCTAAAGAGCACAACCAATTGCTATTAAATTTGACACAGGTCGATCATATAGCCTAGAACAGGGGTGGCCAATTCGATCGCGACTATTAGTCCAGTCGATCATGGTAAGGCAAAAAATATAAATACATAGAACCGACTGCGCAAAATACTACATAATTGTGTACTGAACTATGCTGTTTCATTTAAGATTTCCAGAAGTATGTAATTGGTAGATTGCACAGGGTTTCGTCAGTAAACAGTAGATCTTGGATCTAATCAAGTCGGCCACCCCTGCCCTAGAATAATATATAGGATACTTTTATTCAGAGAAAACATTACCAAGACATCTTCCAAGAATGCGGTTGAATTGTGAGGCGAAAAATATAATAAAATTGCTATTTTTCTAGTTGCTATTATATTATATTGCTAGTTGTAGGTAGTTGTCCTAGCGTGAAAGCTTAATCACACACACACAACGGGACACAATCTCTTGGTACATAGATACAATATTGTTTTGGATTGACAAAGTAAATACTCACTGCTACCCAAATCAACTAAAAATGCCCGGTTCAAATCCTTGTGGTACACAAATGCTGCATGAACTCTCGAACAGCTTGCATGATCAATGCAGAAGTCATTCATTTGTGGGTTCCGCCCAAATAAGTAACATTTCTTTTCATCCAACATTAGTTTTTGAATTAATTTGTCACCTTTCAGCACATCCAAGTGAAGGCCTGTTGGTGGTTTACCAGCCCTGTAAAAGAGTAATTTAATTAATATTTACCAACAAAAGTATATGACTATAATATTTACATATTTCAATAGATTCAATATATTTTAACAGTTGTAAAGTAAATGCTTTTATTACTACATTTAAAATGTAGTAAATAAATATGTTTGTGAAATCCACACAGTGTGCTGAAGCCGAGATGTACCAACAACATTGTATTAGAAAATTTTGACTTGAAACTTTCAAACAAACTTATATAGGAGTTATGTAGTTATTTATAATATTTCTGTATTCATTAGTATATTATTCATCAATATCATCTATAGATAGAGTATTCACGAATCACATTATGTATAACTTATTATATGTACAGAACCCACTAAGCAAGCTTACCAAATGCAGCATCAAAAATTATTGACAAGATTATAGAATTTGGGCCAGATAATAATCAAAAGAGTAAGTTACATAAATGGAGCGGAATAAATAAATTATTTGTAAAAAATTATACTAAAAATTGTATTCAATGAGTCTCTGGCGTGTTTCAAAGCAGTATACAACAGTAGTCTGGTTCAACGATAAATTACCGGATGATTTAGGTTAGAAAAATAATTGGATATTGGACTTGCCAGTTAGGGACTTCGTAATGATTCGCCATGATTCCTCACTGATATTCCGCTCACTTGATCTATTCCAATGATTTAATCATAGTGATAGCCTATATTCGCAAATAAATGAAAAATAAAATATCGCATATTTCGTGACAAGTGAGATGGAGTTGCCAGCACGCACACACAGTGCACGCACACATATTGCCAATATTGCCATTCACAAACTACCAAGAGAACTAGAGTTTTGCCATTGCATTAATGCATTTGCAAAATAGCAAATCGTACGAACAAGACTGAGAAGGTAACCTACCAAGATCTGGTAAAATATTCGATCCTTCCTGGTTATACGTAGTTTTTATTCTACTAATGTTATATAGGTATTGTTTATTAAAAACTATATAATGCAATAAAATAATCTACTATATAAAAGTAAGTCGGGTTTTCCTTCCTGACGCTATAACTCCAGAACGCACGAACCGATTTCCTCGGGCTCCGTGAGGTTTATACCGCTACTTTTTATCTCGGGAACGCGAGTGAAACCGCGGGGAACAGCTAGTATATAATAAATAGAAGTTTTTTTTTTATTTAAATATCATATCAAGGGATATCAAAAAATATTCATATCTAGAAGTACGCAGTAGCCGTAAGTATATTCTACTCCTTTGCTGTTCGCATGATAGATGAAGAGATGCAAAACTGTGTCTGAATGTACACGGATTGTTGAAAACGTACAGTGATCAAAATATATGACAAGGCCTGCCATAATTCAAAGGAAAAATGAGATTTAAAACTTGTTTTGTTTCATGGTTTTTGTTTGATATTTTTGGGGACTTTTTGGCGGGAACTTGCAGAGTGACATTGCGTTTTCATTTTTATTTTCATAAATTCGTGTATTTTAAGTTTTATTGCATATTATCGGTGGTATTTTATCCAATAAAGATCAATCCATGTGCACCAGTGAAGTGAAATGAAATGAATTATGTGTATCGTGACTTTACAAGTTGTCTCAAAAAGTCCGTGTAAAGTTTTAATACAATGACCACCATTGTACTAAAATGAAAATGATATTATATAAAATTACACATGAAATGGCTGTATGGTTGAAGGCAAATTAAAAAAATATATCGATAAATGTATATCATTTCGTAATTTTTTAAAAGACTTCGATATAAATGTAGAGTAAAAATTCTCGATATATCGATATTTTTCCCCCAAGGCATGTTTACCTAAAAGTACTGTCAAAATATTCAAATGTCTTTTTTTTGTGAGAAGAAGAAAAATAAAACTGCCCTAGTTTTATTTTTATTAAAATACGTAAGTATTATTAGTAAATTGAAATCCTGGATGTCAAAAATTCAAAGACAAATTCAAAACTATTTATTAAAAGGCCTAGGGCCTTATGAAGATTAAAGCTTCTGAGTTACCACTTCGTGCCTAAGTCGGCCTTCAACTAAGACGAAAAAAGTTAGTCTCAGTCCCTATACAGCTTGACTAGTATTTTCAAATCTGGGTGATCGGTGATGTGGTTGGTTGGATCAGCAGTGTTGCCAACGTAGGCGATTTATAGCCATTTAGGCTACTCAGGACGAAAATTGGCGACGAAAAATTCGGGATGGCGACTGGTCGCCTTTTAGGCTACCTCAACGACTATATAAGCCAAATAATGAGCTTAATCGTAAGAAATATAGCTGTCCCCTGCGGTTTCACCCACGTTCCCGGGATAAAAAGTAGCCTATATCCTTCTCCATACCATAGGCTATCTGCATGCCAAGTTTCATTTTTAACCGTTGAGTAGTTGAGACGTGAAGGCATAACAAACAAACATTGTTTGTTTGTTACGCTTGTGATTTGGCCAAAAGTGTATTTGCGCGAGCTTGCCCCCACTACTACCTATCTGTGCTCACCACTCATGCGTGCCTCATACTGTATCTGCTACATGCAGTGAAAATCGCGCACGGGTGCTCACGCGAGTGTATATTTCTCCAAATGCCACGTATGTATGTATACTTATTTGAAGAAACTAACAAGCCCACACCCGACGCTGGTACACGCCTAACGTAGCGGACACCATGCTTTATTGTATTTTTAAGCTACATTTGGAAATATCAGTAAAATTTTACTAGGTGGAGCAGATCTCGCAGGGAACTTACTATTTTTTTCAGTCATATAGAATCAGGTCCTAGCATTCTGACAAACAATTAAAAGTAAATGTTGATAACTTTTAGTAACTTGTGACCAGAATTGTGATGGATAATTTTGTTGATATTGTGAAGTAGAAGCAGAATATTAATTCGTATCTACGAATACACAATATTTTTAACGCCCTATTTATTTTCTTCAAAATTCAGCTCATGGTTTCTATCAGCGTTTTTTCTCAGACCTGTAGTCCAGAATTTGCCCATACTGGCTCGAACAAAAAACATCCTGTATATAATAACAACATCTTAATTTTATTCATAGCGCTTTATTGTGGCTTTTGGGCTACTTTAGGCTACCTGCTCTGAAATTCGGCTATTCTAGGCTACTTAAGCTGTGAAAAATGGCGACATTAGGCCCAGTGCTGTTGGCAACACTGTGGATCAGTCCGCGGTCGAATACCTGCGTGCGTCGCCGCGCGCCGACGCGACGTACATACGTATTTATGTACTGAGCTCTTAATTTTATTTTTTATCAAATTTTAACAAATTTGTGAAATTTGATATAAAATATATATTTTTTGAGATTCAAAATATCGACCATATAACATTGATTCTTTTCTGAAATAATATCGATAGTTTGATATATCGATATTTTTTACATTACCCAGCAAACAAGCCTATATATTTTGTTTGACAGGTTTGACAGATTTTCCAAGCAAGTTATATTTTTGTGTACAAAATAAACTAATATCAACAAAATCTATAAAACTAGTCTTCCTCCAATAAAATTGTTACAAAATATGGTGTCTAGCGAAGAAGAGACCGATGATAAAACTGGCGGCTTATTACAATGGGACGTAGATATGGAGATACAGTTGTTTTACGCGATGGCTAACCACAAACCAATCGGAATAAATAAACATTTTCACATGGCTTGTATATGGGAAAAATTATCTAACGCTATAACGAAAGAGATTTCTACACAAGACATTTGGAAACATCTTGAAACGCTATACGATTTGAACATGTTAGAGGATACGGAACCTATACCATTTCCGAACCACGAAGTAGCGTTCAGCCTGCCGGAAAATGAATTTGGTACCATGTTAAAGCAGAAATGTAAAGAGGCTATATTAGCTGATGATAGCGAAGGTAATTGGCTAAACTTAGTGTCTAAACCAAAACTAGAGGCACTCTTTTTGAAGACCATAATAAAAAAATAATTAAGTAGGTAGTTATAGGTAAATAAATCTGTTTTTAAACTGACTGATAGCAATCAAGGCTAAGCTTTACATTAGGTGACGACGAGTATAGGCGCAATTTTTTTTCTGGTGAAGTAACTAACTATTATAAACATATTTACCAAAGGATTTCGTTAGGAAATTAAAAAGATTTTTTTTTAATTTTCGATTTTCGTCCAATTCTTAGGGTATGAGTAAGAAATACTTACTCATTTCTTCTTTGATGCTGAATCGAATGAAATACGTGTAAAAATGGCACGGCGCGAGTGTAGTGTACCTACTGTTGTTGTGTTTTCTTTTGATAAATACTGTTACAAAACAGAATGTGCCAACCACGACTCCATGTAGTACTTGTCTGTCTCACCCCTAGAGTGTTTTTATAAAGTCGGAGGCGCGGAGGGAGAGCAGTCTCCGCCAGCTGTAACAAACTGCAGATACCGTGCCCTGTGGTATGGATGTCTGTAGTTTGTTACGCAATGGCGAAGAGACTGCTTTTCCTGCAGCACCGGAGCTGTTGATATCCGAAAGTCGCTAAAATATGCCAATACATTTCAACAGAAACTTAGACTTTATACAAGAAGTTCGGATGAGTTTTCATTTTTCCTATACTTTTCCTAGTTTTCCCGATTTCAAATATACAATATACATGACCCCAACTACCTAAAAAAAATTTGGCGTAATTTTTGGAGTTGTCACCTAATGTAAAGCTTTACCGCAATCCATGTAAGTATAGCTGAGAAATGTAAAACTATGTGAGAACATTGGCAAATCCTGGTAAAAACTACAATCTCAGGCACAAGATGATGCCTATTGTAGCTTTTGAAATGAAAAAGCAGTAAAATTTAATTGAGCAATTTAAAAGCACCTGTAAATAAGTTTCTAGACCCTATGGTTTGAGCTACATGTTAATTAATTAGTCAGTTTCCCCTTCTATATAGATATAGATAGCAATCTTACCACATCACTCTTCTATATAGATATAGAGAGCAGTCTTACCACATCACCCTTCTATATAGATATAGATAGCAGTCTTACCACATCACCATTCTATATAGATATAGAGAGCAGTCTTACCACATCACCCTTCTATATAGATATAGATAGCAGTCTTACCACATCAAACAAAGACAAGTTGCAATTCTATACAATGATGTTTTTTGTCCAAATGTCAATTTCATAAACATTTTTGTTGTTGGACAACGCAATCAACGAAACAGCTAGTCAATAATCTATTAAACATCCATACATAGCATCAACTCCCATGTAACAAGCTTATAACAATGCTTTCGCTCATTCACAGTTATTAAAGCATGGCGTCTACTAATCAATAATCTAAACGCTTATAATTTTAATCTAGTGTTGCGTTTAGATGCCCGCAGTCCTTCACCTAAGCCATCAACACCCCGCAGCAGCTCTAGAGGCACTACGTCTAAAGATAGTACACCTAAAGGTAGGATTATTTTGATGCCTATGATTTATACTCTATTTGATGTAGAATGTTACGTAGCAATGCAAGATTTTTAATAATCTTGTGTTTTATTTGATTACTTTGACATACCACAAAAAATATTTTACTACCTGGGTACTTATACTAAGATATCCCTTTATGATAAAGAAATACACACTATGTGCCACAGGCATAACACATCAAATAGAGTGTAATGCAATTTGGTCAATAGGTACTTATAATTAACCATCTTGAAGTGACCTAATACAACAACAAGAAAATCAAGTGCTTAAAAAAATGGGTTTTTAATCAGCACTGCTGAGCTGAACTCATCTCTGTTTATAACTGTAATAAATAAAACCTTAACTTTTTTTTCTATTGAAATAGTAGGTGCATGATTGCGAAGATTCTGCCTAACCCCATCTAACATAAAACTAACTAACTCCAGTTGAGAGCTTGCTGAGTATAATATGAACAGGCTGAAGGTGTACTGTCCAGCCCAGTTAAAATTGATTAAAAAAAAACACACATTCCCTGTGCACTCATCTCTTTTATTCACCTATTAATATATATATATTTTTTTTTTTTACTGTTTTATAGGCCTGTGTTTGACCGCAATCTCACCATGGTAAGTGATGATGCGCCCGAAGGTGGTAAGCACACAAAGCCTAGAAGGAACTGGCTCTCAAGTACAGCTGTCGGAACACACCGAAAGGTGCTTGGCGACAGATTTTCAACTTGAGGGTGGTAGCCAGCCAGGCGGGTACTACAAAGTACCCTACCACCGTGCTATGGTTTCCTCACGATGTTTTCCTTCACCAAAAGCTCAAGCTCATTGTAGGATTCGAACCCGGGACCTTCGTCTCGGTATCCGACGTCACTACCACTGAGCTATCAAATCGCCTTAAAAAAGTATATAAGTATATATAATAGTGGAAGTATATAAAATTCTAATAGTCATTACCATCTTTAATCCCCTGCAATATTTCAGTTATCTCCTCAAGCAGCCGTAAGGACAGCGTCAGTGCACTGGCAACCAAATCACGAAAAGAAAGTGGCAGCTCACACGCCTCTACAGATACTCCGAGCATTAAATCTGAGAAGGACTATGGTTAGGATACTCTTTATTATGATTGAAGCTCTAGAAAATGTAGGATAGTGAAATGAGATGAGTTATTTAGTCAAATTATGCTATTCGGGCCAGCTGGTGTGGTTTGTTAAGACTGGTTAAGATTCCACCTATCGAGCCGCAGGTCGTGAGTTAAATTCCCACACAGGACATGCATTTGTGTGCAAGAACATGTCTGTATGTCCTGAGTCTGGGTGTAATTATGTATATTAAGTATGTATTTACTAATATAAAGTAGTATATCTATTATATCAGTTATCTGGTTTCCATAGTACAAGCTCTGCTTAGTTTGGGATCTGATGACCGTGTGTGAGGAATGTCCCTGGTCCCTGGATATTTATTCGAAGGATTGTATTGCAGAATTTCGGATAATGGCGACTAGCCGTGGCATAGAGATGGGTAGAGTAGAGAACCACACCTCCTATCTCAAATGTTAAATATAATGTAATTTACTAGCTTTTGGGATCAGCAGGGCTATTTTAAAACGCTCGGATTCGATATCGGAAACGGATTCAAAAACGACCGAGGCGATTTTCCGCAATTGCTATTTTAATTTCCGAATTCGAATATTTTTGATGTTTCTTTACGGAAATATCAATACGGTTCATTGAAAAGATTTCTGAAATTTAAATAGCAATTGCTTAAATTTACCTCGAAAATTGTTGAATCCGTTTCCGATAACGAATCCGACGTTTTAAAATAGCCCTGCAGGTGGCTGTGATTAGAATTGTCCCAGAATATGTTATTTATATGAAAAGTTATTTATTTCCATTGTATTCTTGAATTTGTACTTTATCCATTATTTTTATGTCACAGACAGGCGAAGAGATTCACGCGATTCTAACGCTTCTGGACCACGAGATAGCTCGACAAGTAGAAAATCAACATCACAAAGAGATAAAGTACCTAAATCAAAAGTCAGCTCTGTTGCAGGTACCTATACATTTTTATTACATAAATTTTTCTCTTGTGAAATTGAAAAGGTTCGTCAGTTTTCAACTTGATTTGTTCAACATGTTTTGAAGACCTTCTTGTTGGTATAATAAAATTTAATCTAGCAATCTGGTGCAAGCGAATACCGACTCTAAGGTGAGGAACCTTTTCATTCCGTGACTGTACAAATGTGCATCTTATGTACAGTAGCCGGCAATCATCTTGAGCATAAAGCGACATAGGGGGAAAAGTTTGCGCACGTAAAAAGAGTGATAGAGAAGCGTTGCTCACACCACTCCATGCGACAGAAAGGGATGCAGAGTACACTTCTTTCCCACATTTCACTTATGCATAGTCAAGGTCATTACTCAAGTAGTTTGCCGGCAACTGTCTTCTCTTCATGTCGTTGAATTTATTGAGACTATGGTTTATAAAAGATAGCTTGATCTCTGCGACAGTTTTTTTTTTTTATTTATATTTAATAGGCTTGCGCTTGACCGCAATCCCGCCTGATGGTAAGCGAAGATGTAGTCTAGGGTGGACCGCGCGTACCCATAAGATGCGTGTTCACTCTGGCCTTGAATAGGACCATGTTATAATTGTCTGGAAACACGTTGTCTGGGAGAGCATTCCACAACTTGGCCGTGCGTATAAGGTAAGAGGAAGCGAAACGCTTGGTACGGCAAGACGGGATGTCGACGACGAAGCGGTGGAGACCCTCCCGACGCCTAGTGGTCCGATAGAAGAAAGGGGATGGAGGGACAAGATTATGGAGTTCTTTATCGCATTCTCCGTGGAACAATTGTTATTAAAAACGTTATTAGTTGTATGAGTCATATGAAAATTAACCTTAACCTTGGCTTTAGCATAAGGTTTATCTGTGTCATCATAAAATCAACCACAGATTAAACAGATGAACCTTATTGTAAAGCTATAAGATTAATTTTCATATGACGTAAACAACTGTCGCAGAGATCAAGCTATCTTTTATAAACCATAGCTGGTTGTCTCCAACACCAGAGTATCTCGTTGTTTGATACCTCTTGATGCCATAATGGAACAACTGATAGTGATGAAATTTGTCTCAAGTAGATCATAATCTGGAACAGATACTTTTTATTCCGGGAAATCATTAGATTCCTAGAATACGAAGAAGTGTATTCCGAACCGGTGGTAAATTCAACTGTATGTAACGTTCATAAGAGCCTTACCAGGGCCTAAACTGAATAAATGACTTTTGATTTTGGTGGTTGGCGACAGATTTTTAACTGGAGGGTAGCCAGCCAGGAGGGTACTACAAAGTACCCTACTACCGTGCTATGGTTTTCACACGATGTTTTCATTCACCGAAAGCTCAAGTAAGATTAGAACCCAGGATCTTCGTCTCGACATTCATTGTTTCATCACTTTAAAATCTCTTAATATGCCGTCTCTTTCACACAGCGTGGGATTCTCCCCTGCTAGAGGAGGACAGCACACGTCGCGGGCGGCGGCGCGCGAACACGTCGACGCCGCCGGCCACAACTCCCGCTAAGCGCAGGCGCACCTGACACACACACGCGCACACATACCACCACTTCTTCTGACACACACACCCGCGCCAAGGGTACAGGCGAGACAGAAGATATGCTGCAAATGTGTTCTTCCCATAAGTGTTGGATTATTGATTATATTGGATTGTCGTGATTTATAAGTGAAATTTGTATACAATTTTTCAGTTGATTTTTGGTATTTATTTTGTATTTACCTATTGAAATGACTCATAGTAGGTAGTATCCTGTGTTAATAATTAAAGTTGGTTAATTCTTATCATCGCGCTGAGTTTACGACATTTATTTAAAGGAATTGCCACAGGCGTCTCTTGCGGAATAGTTAAGAAACTAATTTCTCCTATACAACATTTTAGTAAACGTACACGCAATCGCGATATTAAGCGTTTACAAATATCAATCATTAACATCAGGGTACCTGGAGTTAAGGTTAAACATCAGTACCGGGGCGGGAAATTTGATTTTTTTCCGAGTGTTTTTTTTACCTTCGTAGAACAATATGGATAGATGTTTCAGTGATTAAAGTTCATTTGGCACATTTTGTTATGAATGTTTTTTGTATAATATGAGCCATATTTGACCGTTTCTCACGGTTTCTCTTAAAACCGTAAAACTGAATATTTTGGAAAATGTACTAAAATATGCTAAATGAACTACTATGGTCGCGCATCACTGAAATGTCCATATTGTTCTACGAAGGTAAAAAAAAAAACTAGAAAACTTTCCCGCCTCGGTACTGATGTTTAACCTTAAAACCTTTATGACCGCCTATGTACCTATCAGATTATAATAATATTCTTTTTGTTGTAGTGCACTAAGATAAATTAAAACCACAGGCATATATCTTCTTATATGTCTGTGAGTAAAACATACTTACTGATTACAGTAGGTAAGTAAAGTTCATTGAATAGCTATTGAAAAATCAGGGTTAGAGATCTCCAATCTCTGAGTGCGTAAAATGTTCAAGAAATGAATATGGTGTGAAAAATTATTTCCGAACGTTTTGAATACCTACACATAATGTAAAATTGTACAATGTTATGGAATAAACAAAATGAGTCAATGAGTTTGCTGTTTATTATACCTAGTTAAAGAGTTCGAACATTCTGTATATTAAAATCTGATTGAAATACCTATATCAAGCTGTCCTCCGTGATTTAACCCCGTCCGTATATTCCCATCTCCAAGATACAATATAGTAGGTATGTAGTCTGTGTTTCCAAGATCTACGCTAAGCTCGTCTACAAAATTTCTGGAAAAATCAGTTCGGAACACTTTTTAAATTGTTTACGGCTATTAAGAAAGGAAAAAAGGAAATGTTTTCCTTGATATTTTCCTATCAAAGAAGAATAGTCAAGTAGGTGCCTCAAAGAGAAAACTCAGATTATTATAATGTACTCTTTGGAGAAAACCAAACAATATCCTTGAAGAAAACATACCATACATGTTTTCGTACATGTACACACGGCTACACATCAAGCTACACATTACCAGTATAAGCTGATCTCGCATTGTATAGGATTTCCGTACAATGCTGAGGATCTGTAGCCGTAGCCGTGCGTACCCTCTGCTATGTACCTCTACCATACAGGACTTTTTTTTACTTTTTTACTAGTAGTGTAAGTGTAAATGTGTGTGTGTATAAGTGATATTATACACACACACACACACATTTCATATAGTCCGTACTTGAACGATTTAACCTCAGTCCGTATGATCAGTCACCGTCACTGGTGCACATGGATTGATCTTTATTGGATAAAATACCACCGAAAATATGCAATAAAACTCAAAATACACGAGTTTATTCAAATAAAAATGAAAATATAACGTCACTCTGCAAGTTCCCGCCAAAAAGTTCCCTAAAATAATTTTTTTTTTGTTTATTTGTTCATGACCATGGAACAAAGTCCTTCAGTCGCATACATTTTATTTATAGGTAATATCACTTTAATATAGTCCGCACATTCACTTTCACATAGTCCGCCTGATCAGTCACCGTCCAGTCACGTTTTAGTAAAATGGTGGTCATTGTACTAAAACTTATCACGGACTTTTTGAGACAACTTGTAAAGTAACGATACACATATTCATTTCATTTCACTTCACTGGTGCACATGAATTGATCTTTATTGGATAAAATACCACCGATAATATGCAATAAAACTCAAAATACACAAATTTATGAAAATAAAAATGAAAACATAACGTCACTCTGCAAGTTCCCGCCAAAAAGTCCCTAAAATAAAATAAATGCTTGGTATTGCCATGACAATAAATTATAATATGATTTGACATTTGTTGCTGTCAAAAACAGCTGGCTACGCTACGTGCTAGCAGCGAAGCGAAACTATCACAATATTGTGTTTTCAATGTTTTTTTCTTATTTATGTAATTAAAGTAATAAAAGTGCCGTTTAGAAATAACATCAGCAATGGCGTTGCCAACAGCACAACCAGCAGAAGTGCTGCGAGCGTGGCAAAAGGACGACTTATACGAGAAACAGCTCGCCGAATCTTTAGCAAAGTTAATGCCGTTCCATCACGCTTCTAAGGCTGTCCCCATGTCTTCAATACTCTACAAGTCTTTCACAACACTGAAAGACCTGCAAACTTTAGGCGAAGAGTATTCTGGCATCGTACAAGTTGATGAAAGCTACAATAAATTACCCACGTTCTACAGTAGATTATTCAGTATTATCTTATCCGCATTTGGTGAAAACCTTACACGAAGATTACTAAGACACATGGAAAAGCAGGTTGAACAAAATGCTGTCTTAAAACCTGCAGCACAGAATTTATTTATTGTTCTATTAAAAACTCTAAATAATATTGTCCCTCAAATTGAGAGTATACATAGAGCTTTGTCATATATCCATGGAGGGCCTATACAAATTGGTAAGGCAGTCACTGGCATAGACTATGTGCATGTAAGACCTGCAGCGACTGCTTATTATGCTCATTTACGGCTATTAGGTTTAGTTACGTTATTACATGCATTTATATCTTGTGGTCAAAGTTTTTACATGGCTAAGAAGCACATGGATCAAATGAGAGACTTTCCTAATGAAGTGGACAGTAGTAAGTCATGTGTAGCTTGCTTGGAGGAAATTGTACAACCATGTGTGTTACAATGCGGACATATTTTCTGTATGCAATGCTGCTATGGTGCCTTAGAGACCTGTGCCTTGTGTCGGAGTCCATTCACCAAAAATACTGTAGTACCTTTGATGAATTACTATCCTGGCAGTTCATAAAAATGCTTAAAATTTGTGATGAGTAAAAAGGTCTAGACTAGTCTTATCAAGATGTAAAAAAAATAACATAAAAAGCTATGATTGTTAGGTACTTGTATTGAAAATAATAAACAATGTTAATCAGGTTTAAAGTGTTGTAAATAGGTAATGTAAGGTACAAATTAAATAAAAATAATAGAGGGCAATGTGTATTTTGGATAAGTAAATACAATAATTATATTCATAATTTTGTTAAAATAAAATACATTCATGTGTTAAACATTTTTATTTCATGTTTAATTAATAATTTAATTATAAATTAACAAGTAAATGAGGTGTTAGCAAATTAAATACATTAAAGTTAGGTGTATTAACACTTAATAAGTCCCATTTTGTACCAGTTGTTTCAAAAAGTAAATTAATACAAATGCAAAATTAGCTGTCAAGTTTTAAGGAACAATTGTTATAAATTTTTATGCATGTCAGTTATCTACCACCTAAATGCTTATTATATACTTATTTAAAAGTACAATCGTTTTGAACATTTTGCCTTAAAAATAGCTAGCATATTATAGTGAAATTTTATTCATTAATCACTTATTAAATAAAATTACAACAGGTTCATAATTACATATACTGCCACATTTAGAATTTTTTTCCTGTACCCAAAGGTTGCCTGGAAGAGATCGCTTAAGCGATAAGGCCGCCTACATTGTATAACTTCCCTAATGTGTAATACTTTTGTTATTTTTACTATGTCAGTGTATACAATAAAGAATATTTCATTAATTCATTCATACATATTATAGAAAACATCAAATGTAAAACGAGGTACATAGCAGATAACCTATTTTCCAACATTATTATTAAAGTTATTAAACATATCAGGCCGCAGTTCATATGGTTAGCAGCATGGGTCCATTTGTCTGGCTGCATGTGTCTACATAGCAACTGCAGCACATGGATATTAACAACCAAAAATCCCACTGCCTAACTACTGACGCCGTGATGCGCTAAAGTTCTACATGTGTAGTGTGCACTATGATAGGCTGCATGGATAATATACATTTTCATGCAAAGCTAACATACACAAAAGTGCGTGTCAAATCAATGGAACCACAGATTAAATCTTTCCATTATAATACTTCATGATAATAAGTCACAAACCAGAAACAAAATACTGTTAAGTCAAACAAAACAATAAATATAAAAGTACATAAAGCTTTTTGAGAATTCTATGAATATTTGAACATTTTCATTCTTAATTCTATAGTTATTCAACGCGTAATAGTTCAACATCAAATATTAGTGTTGAATTTGGTGGTATGATGCCAGGGTGGCCTCTAGCTCCATATGCAAAGTCTGATGAACATATTAGTCTTGCACGTTCTCCCACTGACATCTGTAAACAAGTCAAATAGAATTTAAGTTACTGCAGTTTTACTCGCATTCCCAAGGGATCTTATAATAATTATAATTTAATAATGATTATTAGTAGCTTACAAATGAAAAGACCTTAAATTAAGTTTTATATGTATAATAGGTATAGGCTTATAGTCTTTATAAAAAATTTGTTGCAACTAACACCTTAGCTAGGTTACAGAGTAACCTGTATTAAAGATGTTAGTCCCTAACCCCGGGGAAAGTATGTACAGTAATCCATTTGAAATGTGATATAGTTTTTTTTTTCAATATTACTTCATGAATCTAATGTATGGCCGGTGGAAAAAGTATCCTGGGTATGACCTTTTTTATGTGAAATCTAAATCCATTTACTGCCACACAAAATTAATAATATTATTTTTGCATTCACAATTGCACTCAGGGATAGATTGAGTACAGAAACCGGCAGTTAGTTACATAATGATTTAGTAATTAGTATCCACCTAATATTTACACAAAAATGTGTTTTTTTCTTACCTATTGAAAGTACAACCATTTATGATGAAACTAGGCATGCATATGGCATGGAGTGACAAGCAATTTTTTATTGCAGGAGATCACTAATTTAAAAAGTCACAGGGATAGTTTATTGTAGGGAATTTATTACTCCCCTGGTAAAAACACTATGTTTTTAGAGCAGGTTTTGCTTTGTCACAATATTATAAACGTAACTTCAGACACCTTTACACCCACTTAATGATGTGGGCCGAACTATTCTTGATGTCAGAGGAAAACATTCAAATTAAAAAAATATACCTTCTAAGAAGTAAATCAAGAAGAGCGTAGGTGAGAGCTAGACAATAAAGGATTAGTTACTTGCCTTAGCTAATCCTTGGTCCCAACCTTTAATGACATCACCTCTCCCCAGAGTAAACTTGAAGGGCTGGCCTCTATCTCTCGATGAATCAAACTTTTTACCGTTTTCTAATGTTCCTGTATAATGTACAACAACAGTTTGTCCCGGTTTCGGGTATGTGCTCCCTATAACAACATAAAAAAATTAGGTTATAATATTTACGAGATCGCAAAATTAAACACTTTTTTTACTACCAACTTACCGTTTCCAGGTGAAATAGTTTCAATATCAACACCCATTACTCTAAATATTTGCTAAATTATAGAAGAAAAGTTAAATAAATGCACTGTTTACTTTTTATTTCGGAAAATGCCGAAAGAAAAAAGTTGCCGAAATTAATTGCCGAATGTCACTATTGTTGTTGTTGTTTATAATATTCGTGAAAAGGCAGGCAAAGATGAGCCATACAGCCTTGTCTTATTTGAGTTTTCTTGAATTATATTATTACTACGTAGTGCCCCGCGGTTTCACCCGCGTACCCGAGGGATATATTGCTTTCCCGGATTAAAAAGTACCCTATGTGTAAATACAGAACATATTCCAACAGCTTGCCAAATTCAAATCCGTTCTTGTTGAAGCGTAATTGAGTAACAAACATCCATCTAAACTTGCATTTATAATATTAGTGAGATAGAATATTCACAAACTAAGTCATTTTAAAAAACAGGTTGTATTTTATTAAGTTTTATGAACGACGTTAATATAATAATTAATTAATTAATCAATCTTCAATGCGATGATGCAAAATTGAGTACAAGCCTAAACTTCTATATTTTTAATATTAGCGAATCATTTTAATGTGGGAATTTAAATTATATTTTTTCTTGTAACAAAATATAAAAATCTCAATTTCAGAACAACCTTTTCAGTTTCGTCGTGGATAAAATATGTATCATTGTTTCTTTTTTTATTGGTATTATACTAATATACTACCAATGAAAAAAGATCTAATATACTAGTGAGTTATTGGTTTATCGATAATTCATCATAATTACATTCATAGTCGAGTTCAAAACGATTAAAAAGTGTATTCTAAGCTTTATAAAATATAGACTATTGTTGCTTATGGTCTTGGTTCTCGAGTCTCGACCAATCACGATAAAGAATTTTATAAACATTCAACATGGCCGCTGACATATGAAACAGTTGAAATTGAATTTTTTATAAGTTACGAAAGTCCACGAAATGCTAACTTTATAACTATTTTTGTACATATTTATTTGTTGAGACATAGTTTAGCTCCTATTATTGAATCATTGTATCGGTATAAAATATAACGTGTAAACTGTGTGGTGAGTTAGAAAATGGAAGTTGACGGCGTTGAAAGTTGGAGTACCACTTCTGATGGAGGAAAATTTGCAAATTTGAAAGCATTCGTGACTGCTGCTCGAGAATTTGAGGCTACACATAGTGAAAATGCTGTGAATCTGATGACCCGCTATCTTGGCGTAAGTTGAGTTAGTTTTGTATGTACAGTTTGAGACATTCATCTCATTATTCTAGATACAAAGACTACTCTGGACTACTCAGGCTTCTCTTATCTACTTCTCTAACATTTAATCTACTGAGCAAAGATTTTTAAATTACTTCCTACTTTCTCTTTCAGTTGATAGCATCCTCATGTGACTTATCAATATTCTCCCCTGGACGTTCAGAGGTGTGTGCGTTCTTTAGCTCGCTGTGGCGTGTGATGTGCGACGGCCGAGGGCCGCACTGGGCTGGTCTGGCAGTGCTGGCGCGTGCTGCTATAGAGCCGAGCGCTAGACATGCTCTTACACACACTTACAAGTGAGTGGGTACTTAGGTTATTTACTAGTTTTCGCCTCAGGGTTCACCTAGGTTCCTGAGGGATCTAATGATTTCCTGGGATAAAAAGTATCTTAAATATTATTCTATGTTGTGATCTACCTGTATGCCAAATTTCATAATTAGTTGTGTGGTTGAGGCATAATGAGGTAACTAACAAACAAAATCACTTTCACATTTATTAAGTTAGTAGGAAGTAGGATAACTTCACTTTGTGCTGGAATTTTGTCCAATGTATTTAAAATTTTAATTTTATAATATACTGCCTGTCCCCTGTGGTTTTACCCTCATTCCCGGGAATAAAAGTATCCTATAATACTTGGGGATAATTTAGCTTTCTGTTAGTGAAATAATTTTTCGAATCCAATGGCTAGATCCAGACATTACCCCATTTGAACAAACAAAAAACTCTTCCACTTTATTATATTAGTATAGATTTGCACAATCTCATATATATATTGTAAGTGTTTGAATAAGGTATGGCATGGCACAGAGACGAAATCTCGCAAGTACTAAGAATTTTAGAACCCAATCTTGGTTTGTGTTGAGAGAATATAATATGTATACATTATATAAGTAATAGATCATGCATTTTCTCTTTCAGATTCATGCCAATACTGGCTCGGTTACTTACAGACAATGTATCAAATGACAAGAAATTAAAGCTTCTATCTGTAATGCAGGTAAAAAAATCACATCATGAATATAAATAAATATTAGTATATCCAGTTTAGAGATAACCACAGTTGTAATAAGCTACTAATTACTATGAATTGGCAAAAATTTGGTAGTGTAAACAAATTTAAAAAAAATACTATCTAACAACAATTTACCTTAAAGAAGTGTTACCAAAAGTCTTATCTCATTACAGGACATTTCATATAGCATAAAAATCAGTTGGCAAGAGTCATACCTATCCAGCCTGATGAAGCAGTTAACAGAATGGATCACACAGCCCATGACAGAGCCACAACATCGAAAAATCGGACACAAGTCTCTTACAGTCCTTGTAAATGTGTGCTATGGAAATCTACCAGCTATCTATGCATTGATGAGGACAGTTGATACTAAGGAGTTTGTTATTCATTTGATTAGTTTGAAGGTATGCCATGTCTCTCAGTTTTGAACTTGAAAAGAAAAACATTGCCCAACAACCAATGCTCTAAAGTTCATCAAATCTAAGAGAAAAAAAAAGATGCTTATAATTACAAAGAATCCTTATTTCTAACACAATAAGGTTAATTGTGCCAGGTATTTCTTAGATGTACTGGTAAATTACCATACTAAAATGGTTTTACTATTAATATGGCATTCATAATTTAGCCTAATTTATTTAATTTAAAAAATGGTATCCTGTGGAATTGCCAAATATCTCAAGGGTAGTCAGTCTAGTTAATGAAAACTATTAAATGTACATGTCTTTAGTAGCCTACTCTTAATCTGCAGTATTTAAACTACCATTTGACAGACCAGTTGGTTAAGATTCCACCTATACAGCCGCAGGTCGTGGGTTTGATTCCCACACAGGACACACATTTGTGTGCATGAACATTTCTGCATGACCTGAGACTGGGTGTAATTATGTATATTAAGTATGTATTTACAAACAAAAAGTAGTATATATGTATTATATCAGTTATCTGGTTTCCATAGTACAAGCTCTGTTTACCATGTGTGAGGAATGTCCCAGGATATTTATTTATTTATTACTTATATAAATATTTTGATGTCAGGGTTTTTATTCACATACAGGATGGTGGTTACGGTGGTGTAGAAGTATGTAGACTCCTGCTATGTCTATCAGGTGCTACAAGAGGAGCAACCTCCACTCGGCAGCCAGACGTGCACAGCTACCTCTGCTGTACCATGCGCACATTTAATAAAGCCATTGTGTATGTATTGTATCATTTTCAAAACATATTTTGAGCCCCATTTAGAATTCTGATGAATATTTCTTGCATTTTAATTTATTACAGCAATGTAAATCGCTTATTTGAATAGTTCTATTGATGCACTCACTGAGTGCCACATCAAACAATATACTATAGGCTCACACTTTCATAGCACTGGGTGCATATATTTAATTTTAAACGGACTTAAAATAAAGGAGGAGGTTCTGAATTCGGTTGTATGATTTTTTAAATTTTTTATTGTTTGTTACCTCATAACTCTGTCATTTATTAACCGATTTGGTTATTTTTTTTTTTGGAAGGGTACACTTCCAGGATTTGATTACTTTTTAATGTACACACGGCTACACATCAAGCTATACATTTCCAGTATAAGCTGATCTCGCATTGTATAGGATTTCAGTACAATGAGAGGTCAGCTTATATTGGAAATGTATAGCTTGATCTGTAGCCGTGTGTACTATGACAGTTTTTAATTATTGTGTTATTATCAATGAAATGCATGATGTATGTGTGATTAAGTCTACATGAATTTGACAGGGCGATTGCATGGAATAAAATTTGTAAAGTATTTAACCCATTGGTTAAATAATCTTGTTATAATCCAAATTAAACCTTATAGCCCAAATCTAGGATTCAAATTATTATGTTTTGACTATTGTTTATATGGACCAAAGAAAAAGCGACCTTTTCAAAATCTTTGGTAACATTAAAATTGTTTTCAGTGATAACGACTCAACACAACTACTACATGCGTACACATTCATAAACGATCTGTGCGCCGACAGCAATCTCAAAAACTACGTGTTGACCTATCCGCACTTTGCTAATGCACTCAAGGATGCTCTGAGGGTAACTATATAATTTTTTTTTACTTCTGATTTCAGCTAGTAAAGTGGTCATGAGACTAGATCAGGGATGGCGAACCAATGGCACGCGATTAAACGCCATTAATTTTACGAATCTATGTGTAACTGTTAGATGTAGATACAGTAGTACCCAATTAATATGGCTTACCGATGTACCTGCGCAGAAAATACATTTTCAAAGCGCTGGAAACACTATTGGCCGACAGCTGCCGTCAAGTTAGCGCGCGCCGTGCGGAGGGGCGATACTTGCGAGTGAGACGGAACTAACAGCTGCAGTGTATTATGAACCTTATAGTAGTGATCTAAGGTTGATTGTAAGTTTTAAGCATTCTTTCGTTAATCTTCGGGGCCCTACTTTCTTTTCTGTGCGAACGAAGATTCACGACGCGCCATATAAGTTGGGTAATACTGTACCTTGGTATTCAACCTTATTCAAATAAATCACTTCATATTCAAGGTTTTGGAGTTTTCCTAGGGATCCCTATTTTTTTTTTGAAAATAATATTATAGCCAGTGTTCATCATCATCATCATCAGCCTATAAATGTCCCACTGCTGAGCACAGGCCTCCTTTCACAAATGAAGGTGAAAGGGAATGGGCAATACTCCACCACGCGTGCCCACTGCGGATCGGTGGAGGTAGGCTAGTGGTCAACCTACTGTTGGAATTTTTCAAGCCGCCTAGGAGGCATCTAACTAGCTTAACGACTATCACAATTAAGTGATAACCGGGACCAACAGCTTTACGTGCCTTCCGAAGCACGGAAACGCTCGATTTGAAATACCACTAGGCGGTCACCCATCCAGGACCGACCACGACAGGCGTAGCTTAACTTTGCCGATCGATTAAGAACGGCTAATCTTGCTACACCACGAGCGCTTCTTTATTGAGTTTATTCATTACAAACAAAAATACAAAAATCCAAATCTCTTTATTATTAGTGTAGATGTAGATGTCAACTTCACTAATAAATGTTCGTCATCCCTGCTGTAGGGTGGTAAGCAACTCAAAGGGAACTCTAGTGCCGCCAGAACACATTGCACCTATTACTTATTAATAACTGTGTATATTGCAGGATATCGACAAGCTTTGTCACACAGTTCCCGACGAGTCAGGCGAGCCAGAGAACCTAAACGATTGTCTGCGAAACATCCTGAAATTCCTTACAGTATTAGTTAATTTGGGTAAGCATTATCCTAACTATTATATAAATGCGAATGTGAGTTGGTTTGTTACGCTTTCACGCCTAAACCGCTGAGCCGATCGCGATGAAATTTGGCATGCAGATAGCCTATGGTATGGAGAAAGACATAGGCTACTTTTTATCCCGGGAACGCGGGTGAAGCCGCGGGTGCCAGCTAGTAATTTTATATAGTAACTATAGGTATTTTGTATGGCATATTAAATAAATATCCTGGGACATTCCTCACACACGGTCATCTGATCCCAAACTAAGCATAGCTTGTACTATGGAAACCAGATAACTGATATAATACATATACGACATACAGACATGTCTATGCACACAAATGCATGTCCTGTGTGAGAATCGAACCCACGACCTGCGGCGTGTAAGGTGAATCTTAACCAACTGCGCCAACTGGCATGCATGAAGTGCAAGTCTGTTTGAGGTTTTTTTTTTATTTAAATAAAATATCATGTTGATGTACATTCGTTTAGTTAATTATAATATACCAAATACGGTTGCAACATTTTTTTTTTATCAACTGTAATTGAATATAACAGTCCATTTCACACTGTTAGGGTGGATATCCACCAGAGATGTGTAGCGAGATTACAGCTATAACAATGAAGCGATCGGTCAGCTAAAACACATTCCTCGCTACACATTTCTGGTGTATAATCAACCATATTCAATCATAAGCATAAACTATACATACACAAATAATTATAGTAATAATAAACTAATAATCTTTTTATTTTTCAGATTTATATACTTTGCGATGTTACCACTGTCAACTGGTGTGCCTGTGTATGAAAGCGAGTCGTCTATGCCTGCCAGAGTCGCTTGATCTGTTTGCTGCTATCGTTTCACAATACAGAGGTAAGGAATCTATACAAATAAATAAAATTTTAGTGTCTGTTTGTAATGTCATAATAACAGCTGTTTACTAAATGCATATGAAAGTATATACCGTAATTATAATTTAAAAAAATATTTTTTTTTGTCTGTCTGTTTGGTCCGGCTCATCTCCGAAACGGCTTGACCTACTCTGATGGTACTTTCGCTGGCAGATAACTGATATTATGAGTAGTAAGTATGGCTACTTTAAGCCCTCTGCTTCCCCCAAACCGAAATCCTGGATCCGCTGCCGTTATATAACTATAGGAGGTCCTGGAATGAATGGCCCAAATGATAACCCTCGAAAGTTGAGATTTTGCCCAGTGAAAATCTCATGGTTTTAGAAATATTTGTAATTTAGATTTTTTTAATGATTGTTTTCTTTTTTTGCAAATATTTGTTTTGCTTTTTCTCATAATCTCAGCTTTCGAGGGTTATCATTAGGACCATTCATTACAGGACATCCTGTATATAACCGTATCCTTCGTCAAAAATAGTTCTTAATATTATTTTACATATTTCAGATGAAGGACGACTTCCTCAAGAGTTAATATCGGTGATAAACGACGGCTTGCCGGGTCTACTTGTACCGCCCGCGCTTGAACCGGGCAAAGCGGGCTTACAGTGGGTATGTTGTTTTGTAAATTGATCACAGATTGCGGTGTGCGAGCGAGATGGCAATATAGGGTAGACAAAGAAAGTAGAATAAAGCAGGGCCTTATTTTGAAGAAATTATTGTAACGAGGTCAAGCCAGTTGATTGGAATTTGTCTACTCAGATTAGTGACTAATACCGTGACTAGACTAAGGTTGCGGGTTCGAATCCTACAGCGTGCTTGAGCATTCGGTAATAAAGCCGTCTGGCTATTATTTGGTGGTTAAGATTCTAACTATCACGCTGCAGGTTGTAGTTCGATTACCATCCAGGACATGCTTTTGTGTGTATGTCCTGAGTGAGTGTAATTATGTATATTAACTATGTATTTACAAACAAAAAGTAGTGTAGTAGTTATCTGGTTTCCATAGTACAAGCTCTGCTTAGTTTGGGATCAGATGACCGCGTGTGAGGCATGTCCCAGGATATTTATTTATGATATAGTGGCCCTGATTCTGTTGTTCACAACTAAATTAATTTTAATGTCACTATGTCTCTTTCTAACAAAAGACATAAGAAAAGGATGTAAGTAATTTAGTCCTGTCAAATTAGTCCAATGCTTGTTTTCAATATAAATTCAGTCGCCATCTATCGCGGTTACGCCTAAATACACGCAAAATAAGACGGCAAAGATTAATTTGACAACTTAAAATATGTTCTATCCTTTTTCAATAATGTTCGTAAGAAAGAGATGAGATGTAACTAAAATTAGTTTAGTGCGATTTACAATAGAATCGGCACCACTGGCTACTTTTATTGGCTATATTCAATAAGATGTACTCAATTGCTACATTGTTTCCAGCTACAAGTAGTGGGTGCTCTCTGCGAGTCTAACGAAACACAAGAGAGAGTTCTGCAAGAGGTCACACCGGATTCATTTGAGGACACGCTATACAGTGTTTTGGAGTACACTTCACAGGTATGTGCCTCGTAAATAATTGTAATTTTCTTAATATTTGTACCGGGTGTTGTTCTGCATTTGTGCCATATTTAAGGAGGTTGATATTTACCTGGTATAGCCCCATTCAATAAAATAAAATCATGCTCGTACCATACATATTATTTTTATAGTTTTGTAAAAATAAAAATCCCCCCGTGTTTGACGATGTTTTATAAAGATTTAGAAGAAGGTAATCGCTGTGCAGCGGCCCGGTTTCTCCCCTCGCCCCCGGATTGCAGACCTATTCTGTGCAGTTGTGAAGTCTTATTCCGATTTGACGTTAATCACAAATCATCAATAATCGTTTACTTATCAATACCACAATTAATTACCTATTTTATAATAACTAAATAAATCATTTCCTATTGGTTCTATAAATATGGTACGAATGCAAATAAACAACCTGTATATCTTAATTATTGTAATTGGTGTGATACTAAAATAATGGAAGTCAAATAAATAAATATAAGTATAGGTATAGTAATGTGATGTGTGTTATAGAACGGTCCAGTGGGCGGCGAGGCGGGCCAGCAAGCGGTGGCGGTGGCGTGTCGGGCCGCCTTGACGCTGGCGCCCAACGACAGGGAGTGGGAGGCCGCTCTCGCCAGGATGTTGGCGCACCATCAGGTAACACACACAACTCTCATTTATAATACATGCCACTAAATATGAGACTTGCCTTGATTGACGTCTGACGTCGTTGATGATGACGTCTCTTTAGCGGTATGATGTCTGACGTCGTTGATGATGGCGTCTCTTTAGCTGTATGAGGTCTGACGTCGTTTATGATGTCGTCTCTTTAGCGGTATGAGGTCTGACGTCGTTTATGATGTCGTCTCTTTAGCGGTATGATGTCGTCTCTTTAGCGATATGATGTCTGACGTCGTTATTGATGACGTCTCTTTAGCGGTATTAGGTCTGACATCGTTGATGATGACGTCTCTTTAGCGGTATTAGGTCTGACGTCGTTGATGATGACGTCTCTTTAGCGGTATGATGTCTGACGTCGTTGATGATGACGTCATTTTAGCTGTATGATGTCTGACGTCGTTAATGATGACGTCTCTTTAGCGGTATAATGTCTGACGTCGTTGATGATGACGTCGTTGATGATGACGTCTCTTTAGCAGTATGATGACTGATAGAACTACTGATCCAATCTCCGAAACTACTGATCCAATCCTAAAAATATTTCACTTATAGAAAGACATACATATACATTGTCTCTATAGGCTAGTTTTCATCCCGGGATCATTCCCGTGATGAAAACTAGCTAACTAACTAACTAACTGCTGGCTGCTTTCCCTGGGTTTCACCTGCATAGGTGAAACCACGGAGAACAGCCAGTCAATTAATAACAGAATTTTTTAAGTATAATTATATATGCAAAATCAGAAAGTAATTTAGCCAGATTAAGTCCTCATAAGACACATATTGGCCCTGATTCTGTTGTTTACAACTAAACTAAGTTTAGTCTCACTATGTCTCTTTCTAACAAAGAACTTAAGAAAAGGATGTAAGAAATTTAGTCCCGTCAAATTAGTCCAATGCTTGTTTTCAATATAAAGGGGTACGAACATTTTTGTATGGGAGCTGGCATAGCCACCCGCCGCCATTTTGATTTTTTTTCAATGTCGCGGCGCACGGTGTAAGTGGTATATTTGGATAGATGACACTTATACAACCAAAAAATGTTAAGCAATATAGTGACCTAAAGTGTCACGTTTCCGAGATATTTGGAGGTAAAGATCGCCATATGAAAATTACGACAATCATTAAAAATGAACTTATTACGAGTTTATATGCATTAGATTGTATTCAAATAATAGTTCCCAGGTTGATTTAACTTTTTATTGGAATATAGCAAAACATAGAGCACGTAAAAACAATATTCATTAATTGGTTCCCTACTAAACCGCATCGCAATATTCGCAATGAAACACAATGTTGTCAAGTAGCTCGGATCGTAGTGGTTAACGTGTTTTCCATGTCGCCGTTATTAACCAAAAATGACAATACTTGTCTTAAAATATCATGTTACGAGATATTGGAATATCGATGTATGACAATAGTTTAAAGTTGATTAAGTACAATTTATGTTCTTGTTTTTAAGCAATCGTGGTCAAATAATATTGCATCACGGTTTTAAAAATATATTAAAACACATAATAGAAACAAGCCGTGACCTTCAACCTTTAAATAAAAGGTTTTTTTAAAGCTACTTAGGTTGCAAACAAACATACGGCCCGCCTGATTGTAAGCGAAGAAAGCTCCTTTGAGACCGCATAGTTTGAAACTATTTTGGTTCCAATGTGTGAGGATGGACTCCCCGTCAATGGCAAGACTTGCGATGGTAGAAGGTAGCCGTGGGCATCAGGTTAAACAATTCTACAGAACACTGTCCAGTGTCCGTTGTACAAGCGGTAGAACGCACATAAGGAGGCAGTCTCTCCTCAGATTGTGAGCTCGGGATCGTGGACAATTCTAATGGCACGTCGCTGAACCGAGTCTAAATGCCCAAACTGGTATCCAGGTAAGAGCAGTACTCCATATAAGGCCGGACTTACGACTTGTAAAGTTGCAGCCTTTGCCCCGATATGAAGTACTGCTTCGCTCTGTTGAGCACTTCGAGTTTTTTGGATGCTAGCTTAACCTTGTCTTCTAGACGGCCTATTGACGTCGTGAGAAATGTCAATGCCGAGGATCCCGATGCTTTCACTGATGTCCGTGTTCTGGAATTGTGAAGCCACAGCAAATGGGGTTTTCTTAGCGGTGAACGCACAGACTTGGGTCTTATTGGGGTTGAAATGGACTAGGTTTAGTTGACCGTAATCGGAGACACTAGTTAGTGTGCTCTCGATTTCAGACTCCACCACGAAACGAGGAATATTTGCAATGAGCGTTCTCTGTATAATGAATGCCGTCAATAGACAGCATTTCATTGATATGCAGCAGGAACAGTGTTGGGGACAGTACAGACCCTTGCGGGACGCCAGCATTTATATCTCTCAGCCCTTATGCATCTGCTGGACAGAAAATTGGCGACCCATTTGCATAGTCCCTGGGGAAGCCTCGAAAACTTCGTTAGAAGACGCCGGTGCCATTGTGCGCACGTGAGCAGTCTTCCACGAAGACGGGACTTTCATTTAGGTGGAAGTTTTATTAGGTCGGGCTGGCCGCGGGACCGGGTTTTTTTTTATTTATTTACGTCGTTATTGCAATTTTGGCGCCCAGGGAACATTACTTAGCGATCTTTAGTTCCAAAGCTCCAATTAACTTGGTAACATAGATTTTAGGACAAGTATTGTCATTTTTGTTTCTATAATAATGACAAGATGGAAAACAAGTCACGATTCGAGCTACTTTGACAACATTGTGGTTCATAGCGAATATTACGATACTGTTTAGTAGGTAAGTAATTAAAAATATTGTTTTTCGTGCTCCTAGTGTAACTCTATTCTAAAAAATTTATAAGTCAACCTGGGAACTATTATTTGAATACAATCGAATGCATATAAATACGTAATCAGTCAATTTTTAATGATTGTCATAATTCTCATATGGCGATCTTTGCCTCCAAATATCTCGGAAACGTGACACTTTTGGCCACCATATTGATTAAAATTTTTTGTTTGTATAAGTGTCCTCTACCCATATATACCAGTTACATCGTGCGCCGTGACATTGAAAAAAAACTAAAATGGCGGCGGCTAGCTATGCCACAAAGGTTCTATTCCCTTTAGTCGCTATCTATCGCGGTTACGTCTAAATACCCGCAAATGAAGTCGGCAATTACTAATTTGACAGCTTTAAATATGTTCTATCCTTTACTTAACGTTACAGTGTAGTACTAATATATTAAGGATGATATTTATCCAGGTTCGTAAGCTGCTCTGTGCCGGTCTAACGAGCAGCAATGGCGCTCGTCGGAGACAGATATTGCAGCTAGTCAAGCATCACTACTTCCCATCTGACCAGATGAATCAGGTCAGTGCATAGCTTTCTATTTAATTTTAAAAACTAGTACAATCAAAGCGTATTTTTTTTTCTGTGGCCTGGGCCTGGCATAGGGCCTGTGTTTGACCACAATCTCACCATAGTAAGTGACAGTTTTTTTATTACGATTTTGAAGTTGGTTCTAAAAGATGGAATAGAACACATTTTGTTGCGATTGGCGTTTATTATTATTAAGACTTGTTTCAAGAGATGTTTTTTATTTGATGCTATATATTAGTAGATCATGGTCTAAACAACGTTTGTTCTAGCGAAACAACAAGTGATATGTGTAGACGAAGCATTCTTAAGCGGGAAAGAGTTTGACAGCTCATCGATGGCAAAAAAAAAAACCTGCGCGCTTTATTTGTTAACGTTCTCATTGTGTGGTTGATGATTATCAAAAAATCTACATAAATAAATACAAGTCTGTTTTTTTCTCGCAAGTGTGTTGAAAAATGTCGTATGACACACTGGGTGAAAGCCACGAATATCAAAAGTGTAGTTTGTATCGGTAAATAATAATTATCTCGAATATTGATTACCTACATTGGATGTAATTTATTTTTTAAATGGAATGGATGTAGTTTTTGAAGGGGTAGCCGTCAACCGGCCAGTCTAACATTAGACGCATTGCGGTGCGGACGTGCGCTTGCGCTCAGACCTGGTGTAGTGGTGAGCCAGTGAGTAGTGAATAGTGTCAGTGGGTAGACGATACAAGTGGCAGACAGGAACTACATAGATTAATATATGCCAACTTTGCACACATGTATCGTGATGTACTATTTTCTAATACAGGTGTTCGGCGAGTCGCTGCAAGGTTTACACGAGTCCAGTTCGGATATATCGTCTAGTAAGATGTTGTCGGAGGGTTGCAGTTCTGTGCAGGAGGCGTGTGTAAGGTCGCTCGCGCCGGCGCAGGAGCGCGCTATAGACGAGTGTGTCGCCGCACTTGTACACGCGCTCAGGGATGGAAAGGTAACGCTATAAAAAAGTCATTAAAAAAATTTTTATCGTCTTCAAAATACACAAAAAAAATAAATTAATTTAAAAAAAAACGTTTCAGAATACACTAAAAAGTATGAAATAACTCTAATCTGACACTGATTTGAAGTCAGTGAAATATTTTCAATGGAATACGTCATGCTCTTTCATACTTTTTAGTGTATTCTGATGTCGATTTATTTTTAAAATTACTTTTTTATTTCGTCAGTTTTTAGTTTTCTTAAATGCACTAGAATTTGACCAAGGTTTTGAGATGTTTTTCCTTTAACATCACACCCGTAGCTCGTATCAATAAGCCAGACCGTCACATATTTTTATCCATATCTTGAAAACTATTAAACCGATTTCGATGAAACTTGCACTGTTCCCTAAGTTGAAGTAAATGTAAACCAATAAGAAAGGTTACAATCCGATTAATATCTTCGGAGATATGCGTGGACAAACATACATACATACACCTATGAAATTTTGCATATTTGTTTGGAAGCTAATAGATCATCATATGTGAATATACAGGTCGTTGTTTTGGTCAGCGACGAGCGACTCAGGGTCGATAATACAAATGATACTGGTGCTAAAAAAAATATAAAAAAAAATACTTTATTTTTTTTTAATAATAAAAATAAAAAAATTAAAATTTTGAAAATCATGTAATAAGCTAAAGTGTAGACATAATACTCAACGGGAGTACGAGGGAGTAAAGGGGTGGGGCGATGGCGGCTTGTGCCTAGCTCTAGTCTGTGCACGTGCCTAGTAACCATACTTTGCGGTAATTTTATTTCAAATTGAATAAGGTATTTCTCAACATATTTACAGTATTTAATGGAATTAAGTCCATTTTTGGGGAATATATATTTTGTACTACCGCTCCTGGGTCGCTTGTCGCCGACCAAAACAACAGCCTGTATATTATTGCACTTTTCAATAATATTACATACATACCGAATATATAATCTCCTTTTTTTTAAGTCGATTAATAACCCGTTACATTCAAGAAAAGTCGGTTCAAAATGGCCGCTCCTACTTGTATTTATATATATAAATGTATTAGAGGATGCGATTGTATGTACTTAGCATGCCAAAAGGGTACACACACACAAGATGGAGGGACTTGCGTTATCTATTTAGATTTATATCTGTGGATTATGTAACACGGACAATTTAGTTTGTGATCAGATAGCCATACTAATATTATAAATGCGAAAGTCAGTTTGTTTGTTTGTTTATTACGCTTTCACGCCGCAACTTCTCAACCGATCACGATGATATTTGACTTGCATATAGTCTATGGTATTGTTAAGTCGAGTTTGTCACAACACTAGCTTGACTCTCGTCCCTTTACTAAAGGACTGTTAAGGGTTTTGACAGATCGAAACAAGATGGTTTCCCGCGTGTGTGGAAAAGTTTTATTGCGATTTATATTTAGGGCTTGTTTGATGTAAATAAGCTCGTAACAGTATGAAGAAAGACATAGGCTACTTTTTATCTCGGAAACGCGGGTGAAACCGCGGGGTACAGCTAGTATATTAATAAAGATAATTTTGATTGATTACAGATATCGGACATCGCCACATCGAGTGTGATGGAGTTGTATGGATACAAGATGACTTGCCTCGAGCAACGGTTGCACTCGCATGCCATAGCGTTACAAGTAGGTACACCACTTTTCACAATTGCCCGAAAAATATATGTAATGAATTCAGGGATCATGTTTGTGTGTATGTTTGTCTATTTGTTTGTTTGAACATACCTTCTGAATGCTTGAATCGATTTAAAAGTGTGTGATATTGTAATTCTTATGTGGATGACATAGACAACACAGTAGTTATGAGAATTAATATAGATACATTTACCCAAAAAACCTTGCATGACTTCTGTTGTTATATTATGTAAATGAGCTATTACCATGACTGGAAATAAACATTGAATTTCTCGAAAAATAAGATCACAGTATGACAGTTTGTAAAACATTCATATCTTTTTATTAGTGCATGTTTTGTAACGGCGAAATCGTGTTTATTTTTGTATTTATAAATCCCCGCTCTGCTTTCGATATAGTTATTCTACTCGATTAAATATTCTTATTCTTAAAATCAAAAAGTCATTTATTCAGTTTAGGCCCTGGTGAGGCAGTTATGAACGTTAAATTGGTACATACAGTTGAATTTACCACCGATTGTATTTGAATCCTAGATATATGACATAAGGTTTATTTTCAATGAACGTAATCTATTATTTTCAGGGTGCAAGCGAACACATGGCGTCCCTACAACATACACTGGCGATGCTTCACGCGACCAACTCGTCGCAACAAGACGTATTGTACACCACACAGATGCATAACGAAAGGTATAACTTATTAGACAAATAATCCTACTCATGTTATAAATGTGTATTATTTTCTTTAGCCAATCGCTTCAGTTTGACCACAAAATATGATACCTAGGTAAAAAAAAATCTGATTGGTCAGTCATTTAGATTATTAAAAAATATTGGACACGTATTTTTTGCTTTACCAAATCATAAAAAAATTACAAAGATAAAGCGAGTCAAAGTTCGGGAGTGGGGGCTCGTGACGTCACTTTAGAGTAACTAGTGTACTCTAACGTGACGTCACGCGGAACTTCAACACACGATATCTTCGTATTTTTTTGTTTAATTGACAAAAGAAAAAATACGTATCTAATATTTTGTATAATGTAAAAGTAGGACTAAATTGATTTTTTTGTTATCTAGCCCATTTCACAAATAAATAAGTAAATGATGTGGCTTAGCTCAGTCTCAAGTATAGTGTTCCGACACCAATAGGTGCGTGGTGACAGATTTTAGAGTCTGGGATAAACAGATATTAATTAAAAATATATTTGTTGTAAATAAAGAAATATATTTAGGTTATTGCATTGGCCCGCTTGCAATACCTTATACAATTCAAGTTATATTCAAAATGCTATAGATTACAGATCTTGTTTTCCTCTTTTCGGTATATTTTTTGACCCAGTCGTTTTTTTGTCTTTTATTAATTTAATTTATTTATAATTTATATGATAAATAATACATAATAATAACTATGTCCCTTAACGAATACGTAATAAAATATAGTGGTCGTTCGAATTAGAACTTTGGTAGTTTCCTGTTAACTTTAATTGCATGGTATACATAAATATTACATAGTTGTTTTATATCCTGAAGATTCGCGGCAGTAATTAGTAACTCAATATGTACAGTCATAATATTACATATCAACATTTCGGTGGAATTTCCGTAAGCATCGGTGGTTCAGTGGTAGAATGCTCGCCTGCCACGCGGGCGGCCCGGGTTCGATTCCCGGCCGATGCAAGTAATTTTTGCTTATACGGTTATTTTTAAATTTTACGTATTCTAGTTTTTTTCAAAGCACGGTGTTAGTCGTGTTTTTAATTAGATTTAACAAGCATCGGTGGTTCAGTGGTAGAATGCTCGCCTGCCACGCGGGCGGCCCGGGTTCGATTCCCGGCCGATGCAGTCTATTTTGTGTATGAAAACATTATTAGTATCCCATTGCCGCGGCATTCCACTCCATTTGAGTGGAAGCGAATTTTTGCAACGAAATTGTACATGGCATAATGAACTTTATGTCAATTGTATAACATACAAATTAAATATGAGCCAAAAAGCGAGGAATTCTCGAGAATACGTGATGATACGTGATGAACTGCTATGCAGTTTGGCAGATGTAACTATGTAATTATTTTGAAAAGTTTAACTAATAAACGTTTACAAACGTTTCATCATCATCATCATCATCATCATCATCATCATCATCAGCCTATTATGTCCCACTGCTGAGCACAGGCCTCCTTTCACAAGTGAAGGTGAAAGGGAATGGGCAATACTCCACCACGCGTGCCCACTGCGGATCGGTGGAGGTAAGCTAGTGGTCAACCTACTGTTGGAATTTTTCAAGCCGCCTAGGAGGCATCCAACTAGCTTAACGACTATCACAATTAAGTGATAACCGGGACCAACGGCTTTACGTGCCTTCCGAAGCACGGAAACGCTCGATTTGAAATACCACTAGGCGGTCACTCATCCAGGTACCGACCACGACAGGCGTAGCTTAACTTTGCCAATCGATTAAGAACGGCTAATCATGCTACACCACGAGCGCTTCACATACGTTTACATACATACATACATTCCCCGGAAGACGCGCGACCTCTTTTTTGGCTGACTTTATTTGATTGTGTCACTGGTGATTTTATCCAAATTATTTTCTACAAAAGCTTAAGAGTGAAGCAGTTAATAACTTTTCAGGCACAAAAAGACGATAGAAGAGCTTCACAAACAACTTGAAGATGCGGAGACGACGCTCAGAGGGTTCCGCGCTAAACTGGCCGCTGAGAGACTGGATAAAGAGAACCAGAAGGATAACCTGCAGAAGGAGTTTAGGGCACAGATTGCGGTAAAATAATACTCTTGTTTTGTTCCCTATACATATTTCCAATATTTATTGTCCGATTTGATTATGACTGAATTTGAAATCTACATATTCCATTTTTTTAATAACGTTTAAACATTAAATATTTACTAACATAACAACGGTGAAAAGTTTATTTGTTTTTTGTTTGAACGCGCTAATCTCTTTAACTACCAGTGCCAGCAGTGAAACCACGGCGTACATCTAGTTAGTTATTATCTAATCACAAAGTTTCCGTTTTATTTCAGAGTATGGAGAGTGAACTGAAAGTCCGCGAGAGAGAAGCGGAAGAACGGTTGAGGGTCGCCGAAGCGGAGAACAAAGCGCTGCAAAAGAAATTAGAACAACAGGTAACATTAACATTTCTGTATGTCCCGAGTCTGGGTGTAATTATGTATATTAAGTATGTATCTATACAAAAAGTAGTATTATGTATTATATCAGTTATCTGGTTTCTATAGTACAAGCTCTGCTAAGCTAATAGGTGTGCTTTGTGGGGGCTGATCTGCTTAAGTTTGCTATTTATTTACTTATTAAATATAGATTCAGTCTACTTTGTAGTTTTGCCGCCGCGCTGGGGCACGTAATTGTTGTCAGTGCGATTAGAATGTATATATTATGTAATGAATCTAAGCTTGTTTTGAAAAGAGTAATTGCTGAGTTTATTGCCGGCTCTTCTCAGCAAATGCAACCTTCCCGGTATTAGAGTCAGACTTTTCATAAGTGCCTACGAAGGTTTATTTGAATAAATGGTTTTAAATTTTTGAATTTTTTGGGATCAGATGACCGTGTGTCAGGAATGTATTATTATTAATGTAATATTTATTTTTGAAAACTGATTACGTTAATTTCTTTTAGATATAATATGTGAAAGATTTTGTGTAATTTGCAGGCAAGCAAAAACAGCGAGCTAGCGGGAGTGCTGATAAAGTTTGAAGAGCGCGTGAAACAGCGCGACAAGCGGCTGGAAGATGCAGCTGCTAATGAGAATGCGCTCCGGCGAGAGATCGACCAAAGGGATACGGTACATTTCATATTTTTGATAACTTAATAAAGCAAAAATTTTGAACCATTGGGTGGCAATAGGCTACATGACTAAAAAAATCTATTTAGTCCGTCTTTTACATTATAAAAATATTAAAAACGTATTTTTCTTTTGTCAATTAAACAGAAAAATACGAAAACATCGTGTGTTGAAGTTCCGAGTGAAGTCACGTTAGTCACTTTTTACTCCAAAGTAACGCCACGAGTTCCCACTCCCGAACTTTGACTCACTTTATCTTTGTAAATTTTTAATGATTTTGTAAAGCAAAAAATATGTACGTGTCCAATATTTTTTGATAATCTAACTGACGCAATAATTAGATTTTTTTGTACCTAATCAATATAATAATCCCTATTATCTGACTCAATCCTATCGGCCCAAGTCAAAAGCCGGCTTTTCACTATAAGATATAATATATTACATCTTGAGATATAATATTTTATCGCTCGTCATACAATGTTGTCATCTGTGGGCGGGGGCACCTGGATACCAGCTTGGGCCTTTAGACTCGGTTCAGCGACGTGCTGCTAGAATAGTTGACGATCCCGAGCTCACAAGCGGTTTAGAGCCCCTCAGTCTGAGGAGAGACTTTGCCTCTTTATGTGTGTTCTACCGCTTGTACAACGGGGAGTGTTCCAACGACAACAACAACGAGTGTTCGTGTTTGAACGACTAAAATACATATAATTAATTCCAATTTCTCGTTTTGTTATCGATACCGAGAACAAATGACGAGGAATCCATATCGACATTTTGTCTGACTATAAATCAACTAGTGTACGATGAAGCGCTCGTGGTGTGGCATGATTAGCCGTTCTTAATCGATCGACAAAGTTAAGCTACCACCGTCGTGGTCGGTACCTGGATGGGTGTCGGCCTAGTGGTATTTTGTAGTACCCATCTGGCTGGCTACCACCATCAAGTTGAAAATCTGTCTATCTGCCTATCGGTGTGTTCCGACAGCTGCACTTGAGAGGCTTTGTTTGCTTACCACCTTCGGCCATCATCACTTACCATGGTGAGATTGTGGTCAAACACAGGCTGTGGCGGCACTTCTTTTTACTGTTTATACACAGTAAAACCGCCTAGTGGTATTTCAAATCGAGCGTTTCCGTACTTCGGAAGGCACGTAAAGCCGTTGGTCCCGGTTATCACTTAATTGTGATAGTCGTTAAGCTAGTTAGATGCCTCCTAGGCGGCTTGAAAAATTCCAACAGTAGGTTGACCACTAGCCTACCTCCACCGATCCGCAGTGGGCACGTGTGGTGGAGTATTGCCCATTCCCTTTCACCCTCATTTGTGAAAGGAGGCCTGTGCTCAGCAGTGGGACATTATAGGCTGATGATGATGATGATGATGTACGATATATCTGTGAATGCAAGATGCCAAATGCTACAAATATACTTCTACAACTTGCGGTATCTAGGCTATAAAACTATAAATATCAATGATCTTAAATTGTAGTGTTTGTAACCCACAGTCAATAAAGCAACTAGAGAAGACAGTGCTAGAGCGAGAGAACCGACTGTACCAGGTGACCACGCAGCTAGAGGAGATGAAACGAGTGCAAGAGATGGTCGCCAAGCTCATGAGCAAGAATACCTCTACGCCCGCCAGTTAGACATACTGTAATTATTGTAGCATTTTTTTTGGTCAGGTAGCATGTTTTATTTGCTAGAATGGGCATATAAATAGATTCCTAAGCTAATTTTACCTGTGATAGCTACATGCATATGGGAGGGTATATTATGCAAAGTTGGCTTTTCTTCATTATTGATACAATAATACAACACTACAAGTCTTAATTTTAACTTATGAAGGTCCGTAAATTATCCTAACTATTATAAATGCGAATGTGAGTTTGTTTGTTTATTTGTTTGCTTGTTTGTTACGCCTTCACGCCTCAACTACTCAACGGATCATCATGAAATTTGGCATGCAGATAGCCTATTGAATGCAGAACATAGGCTACTTTTTATCCCGGGTACGCGGGTGAAACCGCGGCATAAAGCTAGTAGGTCATAAAAAAGTAAAGGGTAAATGCGTGAGTTGAAGATTGAAATGCAAAGTTATTGAATAATTTTAACGGCAGCTAAATATAATAAGTTCCCCAAACAATGTTATTTCTGTAGTTGTACTTAGCGTGTATCCAAAAATATCACATCTTAAAAACTACTCAACATAATTCAGACCCATGTTTTTTGAAAGCCGTTTTAGAATTCCGTACGCAAAGGGTGCCAACGGGACCCTATTATTAAGCCACCGCTGTCCGACCGTCCGTCCGTCCGTCTGTCTGTCTGTCAATAGGCTATATCTCATGAACCTTAATATGTAGACAGTTGAAATTTTCACAGAATATGTATTTCTATTGTCGCTATAATTACGAAAAAAAATATATACACATCAAAGGCCCTGATTCTGTTGTTCACAACTAAACTAATTTTAATCTCACTATGTCTCTTTCTAACAAAGAACATAAGAAGAGGATCTAAGAATTTTAGTCCTGTCAAATTAGTTCAATGCTTGTTTTCAATATACATTTTGTCGCCATCTATCGCGGTTACACGCAAAATAAGACGGCAAAGATTAATTTGACAACTTAAAATATGTTCTATTCTTTTTCAATAATGTTCGTAAGAAAGAGATGAGATGTGCCTAAAATAAGTTTAGTGCGATTTACAACAGAATCGGCACCAATATGTGCAATAAATAAATCATTAATTAAAATGTCATGTGAAACATCCATATAATTTTTGATGACTTATCAAAAGTTACCCACAAGTTTATACTTACATCAATTTTGTTTGTTTTCAGACAAAGAACTATGTATGTGAACACGACAGAATTAACGAGATCTCAAGACACAAGAAACACAAATATATATGTAATGAGAATATACCATCCAAAATCATGAAATATTTTAATACTTATCGATTTACAAATATTTTTCATATTGCGTATATGAATGTATGAATAAATGACATGAGTGAATGGGAATTGATTATTGTATGCATTGTATGAAATATTTTAGCATATGGACCAAATAAATTTGATGAACCAATATTGTTGTTGTTTTTTATACCCACTAAGGTAACAAGCAAGCCTTACGGCCTGTTTGATGGTAAGCGGTGTCCGTAGCCACGCACATAACTAGCTACGCACTTAATCTTACTACTGCTTGTTATCATCTAGAACAGACAAGATAATGCAATAAGTATTTAAATATGCAATGACGTAAATATTGATTAGAATTTGTATTTTCTTTAGGCTTTTAAATCTGATAAGATCCGCACAATCTGTTTTAATTAACAGCTACATACCGCTTTCCAATAAAGATATAATGCAATAAATAACAATAGGTACAAAATAATTTTGAGTATTTTGTTCGATACGTAATTATTCACTATAATTATTTTGTTTCAAAGTAACATCAAAACTTCGACTGGCACTAGCAAGAACCTGGAACGTTGTTTCTTAGAAAGATAGTAGCCATCCTTCGAGGTCCCGAGGGATTGTTTTTCCGATATAAAAAGTATCCAAATGTGCTAAGTTTTATGAAAAACCGTTCACCGTTATAGAGCTGAGTGGTAACACACTCAAACATTCGCATTTAAACATTAGAACGATTAATATTGGACGCGGAATGTTGTGTTTAGAAACAAACATTGATCCATAATATGAGAGGAAGTAGGTATGTTATTACCCCCCTAACAGAGAGATAGGAAGGTAGAAGAGATCATGACGATGATGAATAAATTCAGGTAAGAGTTGACGATGTTACTAGTTCAAAAGAGTCAACATATGAGTACAAAAATGCCTTGATGTGCCTTTTAATGCGATGATAGATCAGTGGTAGTGACGTCGGATACCGAGACGACGGTCCCGGGTTCAAATCCTACCATGAGCTTGAGGTTTCGGTGAAGGAAAACATCTTGAGGAAACCATAGCACGGTGGTATTATACATTGTAGTACCCATCTGGCTGGCTACCACCCTCAAGTTGAAAATCTGTCGCCAAGCACATATCGGTGTGTTCCGACAGCTGCACTTGAGAGCCAGTTCCTTCTAGGCTTTCTGTGCTTACCACCTTCGGCCACATCATCACGTACCATGGTGAGATTGTGGTCAAACGAAGGCATAAAGACAATAAAAAAAAGTTCAGTAGTAGGTACTTAGGCGTTTTTGGCTAAGGCTCTGTCTATTACAAGGGAAAAGGCTATAAAAGAAAAATATTAGGGTCCTATATCTTGATTTCGATATAGTAGTCACAATTTAAGGTGTAAAAGCAGCAGGATAACGAGATAATGTAAAACAAAAATTATTTTTCTGTTGGCCAGGTTAGGTTGTGGGTCATCGGAAGTTCATAGTTTACACAAAAGGATGTAGGCTGAAGAGGCCGTAATTAATCAGGAATGGCACAATCTACAACAATAATGAATACTTAAGTACTGAAAATCCACGATGAAGAACTCGCAAACAGTAAAAGTTCAATACATTTGAAAATTCTAGAGACATCTACACTAGCGCGAAATCATTAGATTGTGCTTATCTTTTGGTCGGCTATCTAATGCATCATCTCACTGCAAGAATATTTTATAGTTACCTGTCACATTAAAAATTACCTAGATAGGTTTTTATTACTCAATTAATAAACGAAATTAGAAGAAAATCAAATAATGAAGTCCTAAACATTGTATTTCCTTGAGTCCCCAGAGTGTAATTAATTGACATTACCATCACCCGTTTTACAAAAATAAATATGGATCAACTCAGTTTTATGAGTACTATTCCGCAAAAGGCGCTGTGCCAATTCCTATACAGAAATGTGGCAAACGCTCGTTAATTCTTTACATTCAGGGTACATTCCTGTTAAACCTTTAAAGCATTTCAACACAATTAGAGCTAGAGTAAAGCAAACGTCAGAGACTTCCGGGCGTCTATTGGGTATAGTACAACCTTGAACTTTGTCGAGACAGGCGGCCTATTCATCTCATACTCGCTACACTACACAACGTTACGCCTACCATGAGTTTTCTACGCTAACGTAATTCACTCGCTAGCGACTACGGTGAAAATTTTGTATAACGAGCAGCGCTTCTATAGTGGACACATTTCATACTAAATGTTTCACCGTAGTTTATAGCGAGTGTAGATTACGTTAGCATAGAAAACTCATGGTAGAGGTAGATGGTTTAGGTACAGTGAGCATAAAAATTGTTTGCCCATCATTCTATTCCACCTTTTTGTATTCCTTGTACCTATTCAATATTTTCGTATTCTTGTCGCAAAGTCATTCATCAGTCTTGTCTCAATGGTATAAAGAGGTAAACTTAATTTAGTTTAAAAGTTTTGTAAAAGTTAATTAGGTAAATGGAAATTCAAGGATATTTTACTCGGTTTGGTAATTTGGGTTAAAGGTTAAAAATACTTTACACAATTTAACAAGTCTAAGGAAAAACTTGTTAAATTACTGCTGACCCAGTTAATTACTACAAACAGCTGTAATATTTCGTCCGACCACGCGAGGTTTCTGCAAACAATCTCAGGCTAATTTAATATATAGAAGAAAGGTTAGTTGGTAATAAAAGTAGATAGATTCCTACAGATGTAATGTCTCGGATACACGAGGGTTGTTTTTCAAAGCTAATATACTTATCCTGGCTTACTGTGCTCGCTTGGCACATGCTAAAGCGGTTAACATCCAAGAAAATATGCTAGTATCATTACAGTGAAAAATGCTTCAAGCCTCGCCAGCCAGACGAAGCTATTACCTTCACAGTTGGGATAGTAAAATCACTAATGTAAGTCATTGGTGGTTTTAAAAATAAAATCCCATACTAGCTTGAGACGCTAGCTTTTTCTAGCACTAGCTTGGAATCTTAGCTTGAAAAAGCCCCGTGTATCTCAGGCGTAAGCTTTTAAGATCATAAATTCATAGATAAGAGCTAAGCTTCTCAAGAGACCTAAAAATATGTAGTTAGTGACATTAATCTGGCTTTGCTTTGGGTCATAACTTATGAACACGAACCAGAACTTATATAACCTAGATTACTTATTCCTAGTACCTACGATATTACTATATGTGCTAATTTATTACAGTTTTAGTGATATCTTACCACTATCAATTTGATTTTCATCGCCCAAAGAGTAAAAACAAGTTCCCACATCATCGTTCAGCCCTATCAATCAATCACGTTACAAAGTGCGTCCATAAAAGCCCCGGAAGTGCCCCTAGTGGATGGCAATCAGCGTTAGTTCCGATACATGTAAATCACATTAAGAGTACCTACTTAATTGAGAACACTGTGTGAAAATTATCAGCGGACTTGTGATATCATATAGCAATTTGAGGTTTATTATAGATGGTTCAGTATAATAAACATGCAAGACGGGCCAGTTGGCGCAGTTGTTTAAGGTTCACCTTACGCGCTGCAGGTCGTGGGTTCGATTCCCACACAGGACATGCATTTGTGTGCATGAACATGTCTGTATGTCTTGAGTCTGGGTGTAATTATGTACCTATATTAACTATGTATTTGCAAAAAAGGTAGTATATGTATTATATCAGTTAACTGATTTCTATAGTACAAGCTCCGCTTAGTTTGGGATTAGATGACTGTGTGTGAGGAATGTCTCAGAATATTTATTTATTTTCTAAAATAAAATCTTCGAGAAATCATATTAAATCAAACAAAATGAATCGGTATATTTTCAACCAAATTAGCCCTTTGTTGGGATAGGATTTGTAAATGACATCGAGGAAAAATCCCATTCTTCAAATAGCCAGTGCTTTTGCACTGATTTTGAAAAAGAACCAATCACTGCATTGTGTTTTCTTGACTTGGCCAATCAGAGCGCATGTGTTCTTGACTTAGTAAATAAGACCACATTGTCGGTACCTAGTTGGAAATGGGCGAAATAGATTTCAAGCAAACAAAATGTGTTATTACATATTTAAATAACCCCTAAATCCCATTATTAAAATTGAAAACAGGTTAAAAAGTGTCATTTAGCAACCCAAGTATTTAAAATAATATCATATTACCAAGATTAGACAACGATTTTACAAACTGTACATACTGCTGTGGTCACCGGCCGGGGTTGGGTTCACAGATATTCTCAGAGAGGTGTCACGGCCGAAACGAAACAACCCGCTCTTTAAATACCTGCAGACACTGTTGAAGGTCAACAAAAATAGGCTTCAAGCTCAAAAGGGAATTTAAGGTTGAATGCTTGTCGTAAATAAAGACGAAGGTAGTTTTAACACTGAAATAGCAAGAGATGGTCTCAATGCAGTTTTAGGTCTAGGTTATCTTTTCAAACTTTTGATGTAGCCTAAAGGTCTAGGTCAATGTTTTGTCTAGACTTCGTTGGTTTTGAATGGGGGACGAATGTTTTGAGAGTGGAAACAGTCTCATATTCAACTTGAAATGTTTAGATGGAAGGACCGTGCACTGAAAAAAATGATCTACAAAACTAGTTATGTAAGTTGACGTTATGTTGTCGGGAAACTAACTTTAGTTGTTAGGAAACTAACTTTAGTTGTCGGGAAACTAACTTTAGTTACATTTAATCAAATAATTTAGTAACGAACAAAAACTAGTTTTGTTACTGGTAAGTTTAGTTCGCAAGTCACTCTGTTTAGGTTATTGGTCGTCATATTTTGTGTTACTTTTAAATAAAATTTTGTAGTCACTTGTAGTCCATTTTTTCAGTGTGTAATCTACAGGGCTATATTGTATACTATAGATAGACTTAGCATTTCGCTATACTAACTAGACCTCCATAGCATGGAAACGAAATATGTCAATCCTTATGACACTTTGCGAGAGAGAGATACGCATAGACATTGTAGTCGTGAGTCAATGTTATTTCCGAAGATCAACCCATATCAACCCGGGTGCTATGTATGATTTCGAATTTTATTGTAATATTTTACGGAACCCTCCGTTTGCGTCTCCGACTCGCACTTGGCCTGTTTTTATACAGGTTGTTGTTTTGGTCAGCGACGAGCGACTCAGGGTCGATAATACAATAGATACTGGTGCTAAAAAAATATAATAAAAATACTTTATTTTTTTTAATGATAAAAACTAAAATCATGTAATAAGCTAAAGTGTAGACATAATACTCAACGGGAGTACGAGGGAGTAAAGGGTTGGGGCGATAGCGGCATGTGCCTAGCTCTAGTCTGGGCACGTGCCTAGTAACCATACTTTGTGGTAATTTTATTTCAAATTAAATAAGGTATTTCTCAACATATTTACAGTATTTAATGGAATTAAGTTCATTTTTGGGGAATATATATTTTGTACTACCGCTCCTGGGTCGCTTGTCGCCGACCAAAACAACAACCTGTATTTATACAATACTCGAGCGGCCGTCAGTCAAATATCGACTCTACCACAGCACTATGTACTAAACGATAAGACAATACATATTTGTCATCTGTTGGTAAAACTGTGCCGCCCCGTAATATTATGGAATCTGTTGGGCAAGGCGTCTCTAGGAGATTTTTTCAACGCTCTGTGGTTTTTTATCACTATACTATACTAAAAAACGAAGACGGTCTGCTATTTTGTTTTGTTGGTAAAACAATGAAATTAAAACAACAAATTAATTATGTTATCTATTTATTGATTTCATAATACAATAGTTAAGTCTTGATGAAGTGAATGAAATAGTTATTAATAACAGTAAGTAAATAAAATTTGTAGTTATAACAGCGTACTTAGAAATAGATCAATTTGCGTTTATTGCAAATCAGCGTGAAAAATACTCATTAGCAATCAAGAATACCCGAGAACAAACGTAGAGAAATAGAAAGCAATGTTTAAAATACAAAAAAAGGTTAAGACCATAGAGATCTAAACCTCCTTCTGGTTAATGTAATCTTCATTATTTATTAAACCTCTCTTTTATTAGGTACTGTTTTTCGCGCTGATTTGAATATGAGAACAATAATTATTTTATAATTATAATGTAGCTATTTAATACTTTGATTTAATCAAATAACAATTTAGTGTTGACTAGATGTAAAATAATACTGTTTCAGAGCTAAAAATAATGTTTGGCATCGTGTTTATTTAAATCTTTAATTATCTGAAATTCGTATCTAGATATTATCTTAATACTAAAATCGAATCGAAAATAATACAAAATAAATTGCTAATGGGAAATGCAGGGTCTTATTCTAATTATAGGTTATTTAAAACTCATTAACAATATAAAAAAAAAACATCAAAATTTTCAATTTTAAATGAACATTTCAAAGTTTTTGGAACGTACTCAACTAAAATATAATTTCATCTTAATCCAAAAATTAATTTTTGTATCAATATGGAAGTATTCTGAGTTATTATTGAAATTAATTAGTATTATAACAATATAAAGTTAAATGGCAACACATCTATGGAAAACTAGAAATACAAACAAAAGTTTGGACCCACTAAACTAAATTCTATTAAAAAAAAAAAAAAGCTTAGCTTATAACAATATAGGGGACTAATCCTTTAATTTGATTTCACTTGATGAGAGAAAAAGCACAGAGTTTTGCTAATTTAACCAATCACTCGAAACGATTGTAACGATGTCTTTATAGATTTCGATATAAGTATTTTAATACAATTCCAAGAGCTTACAAGTCGGCAGACTGTCTCACTGATGATGTAAAATGATCACCACCTCCTTCACCATAGACAATTGAAATACCATAAGAATTTATTTCCGACTTTGCAGAAATCGTTTGACGTCATAGAGTAGGCCGTTTTCACATGAGACGATAACGACACCGTAAAAAATGTCGTGAATGTTATTTTATATGCAGTGCGGTGTTGTTGTGTGAAAACGATTCAAAGAAATGTATAGTCCGCTAAATCGTCACGAAATTTTTACGGTATCGTTATCGTCTCGTGTGAAAACGGGCTAAGACAACATTGTGCGAAGCGTGAGCAGTTTGCAAATAGATATATGCATTATTATGCATTCATAGATATATCGTACACTAGTGATCTACTGTCAGAAAAAATTACGATATGAATTCCTTGTCATTTGTTCTCGGTAAAAGTATCCATAAAAAACGAGAAATTGGAATTCATTGTACTATGAACGCGCAGTTCGTTTCAAGGCAGCGTTGATCATACATACCCATGTCATGGCACATACTCTAGTAGGTACATCGCTCCATTAATATTCTATCTCTATGTTTGACGCCTCATGCCATTAGCAGAGCAGGAAACCGTTATGAAGAGTTTATTCGACATTCAAACTGTGCTCAAGCAAATTAAAAGATGTAGTCACACTCCAAACTACATTATAAACAGCTTAAAACTATTTAAAAGTTAGGCTGTTTTCACACGAGACGATAACGACACCGTAAAAATGTTGTGACGATTTATTTTAAATGCAGAGCGGTGTCGTTGTGTGTGAAAACAATTCATAGAAATGTTTGGTCCGCTAAATCATCACGACAATTTTACGGTGTCGTTATCGTCTCGTGTGAAAACGGGCTTACACCACTGCGATCACAAAGCGATTGCACTGTGTGTCCCTCACTCGTCAGCTTATAAACGAAACAATTTAACATCGATACACCGATAAGGCAAAAATCACAATCTGTGCGTTTTATTTAACTCGATTGTGCAATGTGAACTTTTAACTTAATTAATCTTATTTTTTTTAATCAACAAAAATTTTAATGTTTTCTGGTGAAAGTGCTTGTCAATTTGATTATTTTTTACTTTAGAAAAAGCTACAAACGCGTAATATCTTCAGCTTTCTATGCATAGTTATATTTTTCACGATTTCAGAGGTGATCATATAAGTTGATTTAATTAATAAGCACTTTCACATTATTCCAGTTTCAATCAGACTTCAATAATTTTCAAAATTAATTAATTTGTGAACTTATTTTTAACGTGAATGCAATATATATCTTACCTTACTGTAATTATTCTCGACTACACAGAAACTTTTACAAGAGTTCAACGACGCATTTGGCACTTAGGTCTTTATTTATTTTTTATCTCAAATTTTACTTTCTCGTTTTTTTTTATTCAGCAGCTGTTTTTTTCACTCTCGATGGGAGCCATCCATGATCAATCTCGATATTTTAAAGCCAGGTATAAAGTTAGCGTTAAAAAGGTTTTAAAAACTTGAAGAAATTTGAATTATCTTTACACCTGTCTGTGCTCGGAAGAGTGCTTACTCAAAACGTTACACTATCAATTATTGCTATTTTTATTTAATCAGAACGACTTTAAACGTTTCTAATTTAACTAACTCACTAAATCTTACTAAATTCAAATTTTTCACTAATTAGTGTTTAAAGTTTTAATATTTTTTTTTATAATAAAATATTTTAACGTACTATTGGTCTTTATAAGAATTAATTTTAAATACTATTCAATGTTTAAATGTAGTGATTAGAAAGATGCACTTTTAGAGATGAGAATGAGCAATTTTTACTTAAGTTTCAAATGTAGAATAGTTATTAAAATATAAAGGATAATCTGACAAAAATACAGATCACACTTTTTACACTTACAGTGTTTCAAAACCGTAGTATTTTTGTCAGATTACACGCTAAACTGTATGATTATACTATCTAAATGTGAAATATTCTTACAACTGTACAATTATTTGTCATTTAGAAATTACACTTTACCTTTTTCGTATGAGATTTTATATATTTGATTAAAAATCACAGTGTAATGAAAAAAAACTAAAAAATGTTTTTTGTATTTATCGATGAATCTATAACGACTAAGTTATATCAAGTTAATTACTAAGATCACAAAACTCATTGACTAAAGAACTATAAGGTTTCAATTCCTTTATTATTTTCTACATGAAAATACCTAATTTACAAAAGGACGATTCTTTTGGTGAAGATCTGCATTCAGGGCCCCTAGACAAGATGGTTGTCGACAATCGTCATCGTTAGTAAACGATCAACCTTTGTATGGGATTGACATTTCTAATTTAAATGTCACGTGATTTTTAACAATCTCTTATGCCACTCCCATACAAAGCTTGATCGTTTACTAACGATAACGATTGTCAACAACCATCTTATCTAGGAGGGCAGTTTACAAGCGTATTATAAAACAGAAGACAAAATATTTAATTTTCGAACGTGTTTTTTAGAGTTTAGGTTTAAAACCTGTTTTAAAAATACATTTGCAATAACTAATTTTGATTTTGAGCTCGAAAGCGATACAAATAGTAGTTTAATTTAATTTTAACGACAGTCGATATCGCTAAATGATTTTTTGTAATGTCGCTATAAAACCTTATTATAAGTTATTATTTTGTCCATTATGGATATATAAATCTACCACGTAATTGTATTGATGTGTTTAGGGTGTAGAGTATACTCAGGTATTATTTAGGAATAAATCGATGGCGACCAACCTTTTCAAGCCTCTACCAACTTTAAAAAGTAATTTATTTAGTTACGAGATTGATCAACGTAGAGATTGAATGAATCATGAAATTTGAAGAATACTTCTTATAGATTATGAGTGTGCCTGATCTCTGATTTTATCAATCAGCCTTGTTCTTTTAGATATCTGGGGGCCTACCACAACCTCAAATAAGGTTATTTTAATCTTGTTTTAAGAGCTTGTGGTTCGCCCCCAGGTATCTAAAAGAACAAGGCTGATTGATAAAATCAGAGATCAGGCACACCCATAATCTATAAGAAGTATTCTTCAAATGTCATGGTTCATTCAATCTCTACGTTGATCAATCATTATCAACAGAGATCGGAATAGGTAGAGTTTATTAAACTTCGTGAAAGTAACATAGAGTAGTAATACCTCCTCTAAAATCCCAGAATGATGATAATGTTTTAGTGTCGGGATTTAAAAATCATGAATTATTTGCTCTGCTTATTTGGGACCAGATGCACTGAAAAAAATGATCTACAAAACTAGTTATGTAAGTTGACGTTTTGTTGTCGGGAAACTAACTTTAGTTACATTTAATCAAATAATTTAGTAACGAATAAAAACTAGTTTTGTTACTAGTAAGTTTAGTTCGCAAGTCACTCTGTTTAGGTTATTGGTCGTAAAACTTTGTGTTACTGTTAAATCAAATTTTGTAGTCACTTGCAGTCCATTTTTTTCAGTGTGACCGTGTGTGAGGAATGTCCCAGGATATTTATTATTCAAGAATGAGAGTTAAAAATAACATGAAAAAAGGTATCTTGAGAATAAACTGAATTGAAATCGAATGTAAATCGGTCGCCATCGATATAAAAAACATTAGATACGTCACTGTAATGGCAGTAAACAATACTGTGTATTGGATATGGAATCAATTGTACTACAGGTTCATTTGTGTTCAATCTAGTTTCAACATACACTAGGTTCTCTCCTCTTTTTCGTGACTATCTAATTTACCTGAAAAACAAAAACATTTAAGAGTTAAGTATTTTTAACTTCTTCCAAAAAAGGAGGTTCTCATTTCGGTTAAGTTTTTTTTTGTTTGTTACCTCATAACTCCGTCATTTAATAACCGATTTGAAAAATTCTTTTTTTGTTTGGTCCCATTATCATCAGGTCAGGATTTGATTACTTCTTAGTGTATAGTTTTTAATAATGTATTAACAAAGGGTTACACGTTGTATACATACTTATTTTTAACCGACTTCAAAAAAAGGAGGAGGTTCTCAATTCGAATGTTTTTTTTTTTTGTTTTTTTTTTTTATGTTTGTTACCTCATAACTCCGTCGTTTATAAACCGATTTGGAAAATTCTTTTTTTATTTGAAAGGGTACACTTCCCGTTTGGTCCCATTGTCATCAGATCAGGATTTTATTACTTCTTAGTGTACTTTGAAGTCGGTTTAAGTTTTTTGTAAAACAGTCCAATTATTTTATTTTTCATTACATTTTTCTGAATAGGATGTCGCGGAAATTTTAAAAACTGACCAAGAGTAGAACTCCTCGTCCCTCCACGTGTCTCAGTCGAGGTTCCCGCCGTTGCGCAGGCCCGCCTTGGTCTCGGGCGGCACCTGCCGCCGGAAGCACTCCTCCAGGAACGAGGACATGGTGCGGTACACGTGCCTGCGCACCCCCGACAGGCTGTGGCCCTCGTCTGGGTAGATCTGGACACGGAACGGATATGGATAGTCCGCCTTACTAAAGCATGACATTTAATATCACTCCGCTTGAGGGGCTCCTGAGCAAATCGCTCTCAGTTCGTATTGCGCACGGCTGGCATCGCGTCATACTCGCTGTACTGATTAAATAAAAAATGACAACTTGCGTATTAAAATACTGTCACAACACTTATAAAAACCAAGGAAAAACTAAAAAACTAACCTTCCATGTGTAAGTATTGCGATTTCGTCACTTTTAATTACCTAAACTTATTACTTTTAAATACTATCAATTATGGCTTGTTTATTTCGTGTTCCCATAGAGGCGACTATCCTTCTGGACGTTTTAAATTATTTGGATGGAACTTATTGTGGTTGGATCTAAAATGATGTACTGTGAAAATAATGTTACGCTGTTGTACTAATAGCTAATGCTAGTGTGTCACAAATGCAAAAAAAAATAACACAAAGGCTAGAAGTAAACTATTCACTTTGGTCTTGAAAGGCCCTAAATTAGGAAAGTCAGGAAATACTTGTATCTTTTCATAGATTTATTACTCCAATCATACCATTGATAAATTCCCATAGAAACTTTAAAAAACTATTTCCAAACAAAAAAACCGCAAGTATTTTTATTTGGACTTTGCATAAATATGAATTCAAATAAGTTATTTAGAATACGTTTACCTATTCTGTAATTTTTTATTATTTTATGAAGTCACGTAATCAATTACGTATCTACCACCAACTAAAGTAAAATTACAGTAAGGAATGAAGCGCTCGTGGTGTAGCTCGATTAGCCGTTCTTAATCGATCGGCAAAGTTAAGCTACCACCGTCGTGGTCGGTACCTGGATGGGTGACTGCCTAGTGGTATTTCAAATCGAGCGATTCCGTGCTTTGGAAGGCACGTAAAGCCGTTGGTCCCGGTTATCACTTAATTGTAATAGTCGTTAAGCTAGTAGGATGCCTCCAAGGCGGCTTGAAAAATTCCAACAGTAGGTTGACCACTAGCCTACCTACACCGAACCGCAGTGGGCACGCGTGGTGGAGTATCTGCCCATTCCCATACACCCTCATTTGTGAAAGGAGGCCTGTGATCAGCACTGGGATATTATAGGCTGATGATGATGATGAAGGAATTAATGACTCTCCGAAAATATAGTGTGACGTTAGGGGACTAGGACTAGGAGTATATGAGTATAACAGGTGGAGATTTCGAGATGGCATATTTTCGAAACCTATGTTGGGTTAGTCATGCTGAACAACTTTTACTATGGGACCAACACTGAATTATCAAAAAAAAAAATTACTTTTCATACATTATGATCGAGCAAGGTTGACATTTACTATGAAGAGTAAAAATTTTTTTTTGAGAATTCACCATTGGTCCCATAGTAAAATTTGTTCAGCATGACTAACCCAACATAGGTTTCGAAAATATGCCATCTCGAAGTCTCCATCCAGTATAGCAGGTACCTGTTGTTGGAACATGGTGCCGTGGTCGGCGAGCGACCTGGCGAGCGCCATGGTCTGCTGCAGGTGCACGTTGTCGTCGGCGGTGCCGTGCACCAGCAGCAGCATCTTGTCGCGCAGCGCCGCCGCCTGCTTCGTCACGTCCGCGTCCGCGTAACCGCGGTAGTTGCCCGTCGCGTTCGGCAACCCCATGTAACGTTCCGCGTACGCTGACGCTGTGTTACATTATTCAAGTGTTAAGAGTGCGTACAAAGCCAGAAAAATATGGCAATGTCGGATGAAACAAACTTATGTCTAATCTTCGCGTGGCATGAGACGGAGATAGCGTGTTTCGCGGAACAAAAATGAACATAGCGCTTCTTATCTAAATAACTCGTAAAGTATAGAATATTTTAAAAAATCGTTATTAGCAGCCCTAAGTGATATGTTAGTGATGTTATTTATCGAATTGTTGTCTTAATTAGATACACCATGAATGAATAAAAACGAAAATTCATTATTATTAGAGGCATCTTTGTGATTTTTTTCTATCGAGGAATTTTCATTCCATTATGTTTTTGTTCAGATAGAACCCTCGTGTATATAATGAAAATACCCATATAAAAATATTTTTTCATTTAAATACTATTTACTTGGATAAATTTCAATTCAAAGATTGTTATTTTACTTTATACGCACTCTTAAGAGAAAAGGATGGTCAAAGTCAAAGTCAAAGCCATTTATTCAATTTAGACCCCAGAACGGCACTTATGAAAGTCACATTTACTGAAGTTACCACCGGTTCGGAACTCGGCCTTCAACTGAGAAGAATCCGGCAAGAAACTCAGCAAGGTTACATTTTTTAAATATTTTTTGGACAATCTTACTATGTTTGGCTTTTTTTTTCCAAATAATTAACAATAAATAAGATATACCTAAGCATGGATACAGACGAAAACCATGACTGCAAGACATTTGAAAAATAGGTTTTTAATATATCTATTGCTGTCGCGCTGTGCCCGAACTATCCCGCCCGAGGGCGATAGAGACAACTGCAGCTTGGACGGATTATACCTATTTAAATTAGACGTAATCTCCGGTTATATCCTCCAAAACTGGATCGATTTAAAAAAAAAACAATAATAAGAAGGGCTTTGGCAATATCTGTCAGTTTTGCTTTGTTTTTTTATATTCGTCAAATTTGTTCGCTGGACGTCTGATAAGGGCGTTAAAAATGGTAAGTTTTGTGATTTTAGAAGGCTCCTAATTCTTATAATAATTAATTTATGGAGAATAACATAACCGAGAGACATACAGTGGTACCTACAGATTGTATGGTAAAATAATCATTGCTTTAGTGTAATTACCCAGAGAAGAAACTGAGGATTACGTTTGTATGGAATAAACGCCATGAGCATTTCCTCTTAAGATTCATAATAGTGCTACGGCTAATGGGCGATTCCTATAATTTACGGACTGTTATTGGTTAATATTAAGACCAATAATGGAGCAAAGACCTCATAGCTTTGCATAGGATACCCCTCTTATGTGGAAGTAAATATCACAGTAACTTACGCATCTGTTTATATGCTCAGTTTGGCAATAACAAACGGTAAGTAAAACGATTAGTTTTTGCTTATAGGAACTGACTATTTCAGACTGATAAAATTCCTACGTAGGTTCTAACTACTGTTATCGGTTACTAATTAATTATGTGTGGATGGATTTGCTACGTTACAGCTTATTAGGGACGAATGTACTTAATATTCTCGTAGAGCTGCTACGTCGTAGCAGATGTCAAAGTCTACGATTATTGTATGGAACTGCTACGTCTCGTAGCATATGTTATCGGCTACGAATACAGCATATCGTAGAATATAATATTGACTACGAATTAGTACCTATGGAATAGCAGGTTCGTAGAATAAATTACTGCATCATCATATTCTAATGTTATCTAATTATCAACAAAAAGCAACTACGAAAAATTTAACTTAAGGCGATGATAGCTTAGAAATTGGAATCCTATAATGAGCGTCAACTTTTGGTGAAGGAAAACATCGTGAGGAAACTTTGGTAGGGTACTTTGTAGTACCCATCTGGCTGGCTACCACCCTCAAGTTGAAAATCTGTCCATCCGCCTATCGGTGTGTTCCGACAGCTGCACTTGAGAGGCTTTGTATGCTTACCACCTTCGGCCACATCATCACTTACCATGGTGAGATTGTGGTCAAACACAGGCTGTGGCGGCACTTCTTTTTACTGTTTATACACAGTAAAACCGCCTAGTTTCCGTGCTTCGGAAAGCACGTAAAGCCGTTGGTCCCGGTTATCACTTAATTGTGATAGTCGTTAAGCTAGTTGGATGCCTCCTAGGCGGCTTGAAAAATTCCAACAGTAGGTTGACCACTAGCCTACCTCCATCGATCCGCAGTGTTATTCGTGGTGGAGTATTGGCCATTCCCTTTCACCCTCTGTGAAAGGAGGCCTGTGCTCAGCAGTGGGACATTATAGGCTGATGATGATGATGACATATTTACATGAAAAATATGATAGCATGTTGGTGAGTTAGTACCGTAGTAGCGCCACCGGACGATGGGCGTGAGCGCGATCCCGCAGTGGAACACGTTGAGGTCGCTGGCGAGCGCGAGCGCGGCCAGGAACCCGCCGTGCGCGCGCCCCCACACCGCCACGCGCCGCGCGTCGATGAAGTGCAGCGAGTCGCGCAGGTACCTGCCCACCACCACAACCACGACACGACTCAGTACTATACACTCCCATGCCTACGTATTGAAATTTGAAAAAAATCTGCTGTGTACAGTACAACTGATATGGCTTACCGATGTACCTGCGCAGAAGATTTTCAAAGCGCGGGAAACGCTATTGGTCGACAGCTGCCGCCATGTTAGCGCGCGCCGTGCGGAGAGGCGTGACTTGCGAGTGAGACGGAACTAAGAGCTGCAGTCTATTATGAACCTTATAGGATCTAAGGTTGATTGTAAGTTTTAAGCATTCTTTCGTTAATCTTCGGGGCCATACTTTCATTTCTGTGCGAATGAAGATTCACGACG
>OX596265.1:2573979-2695103 GCA_951394255.1 Polyploca ridens | reverse complement strand
ACTCAACGGGAGTACGAGAGAGTAAAGGGGTGGGGCGATGGCGACTTGTACCTAGCTCTAGTCTGTGCACGTGCCTAGTAACCATACTTTGCAGTAATTTTATTTCAAATTGAATAAGGTATTTCTCAACATATTTACAGTATTTAATGGAAATAAGTCCATTTTTGGAAAATGTGTTCTTTATACTACCGCTCCTGGGTCGCTTGTCGCTTACCAAAACAACATCCTGTATACACACATGGACATACACTCAAATACACCCCCACATATACACACCCCCACACATACACACCCCCCATACATACACACCCCCCACACATACACACCCCCCACACATATACACCCCCCACACATACACACCCCCCACAAATACACAACCCCCACACATACACACCCCCACACATACACACCCCCCACACATACACACACACACTCACCATCAACCCCACAAGAATTGTCATAACTCTTTTTTTTAGTTTTACTTAAGTACTAACCATTTGCTATTGTTAAAATTTTCATAATAATTTTTATATATGCGAAACCATTGATATACGACACTTATTCGCTCACCATCAGGTACACTGCTAGAAGCATCATGACAAGGCTAGTTGTATATCAATGCTTTTGCAATACTTTTCTCTTCATTAATTCTTACTGAATGAGCTACTACGTCATTGTCGCCGGGTAGGAGCCTGGTGATCTGTGGTACAGGTTTTCCTAGTACAGACACCAGTCTCTCACAAATTGTATCTTTAGCCATACTAAAATGTTATTATTGTTTTTATTAACGTATAATCGTACTACGTATCGTATTTACGTATGACTTCTTGGACATTGGGCAGTAAGTCCCAGTAATCATTGACGGATATCGCATATAAGAAATAATTAAAAACACTAAAATACATTAAAATTTATTATCACAAAATCTATTTTCTAGCTTACAAAATAATATTTACAAATAATTATAGGTTTACAAAACAAATCAGAATCACGCGATTATTGACTTTATTGCTATACATTGTTAAACCGCTTAAATGAGGTGGGTACTTGCTACAATAGGTATTAAGTTTCAAATTACCGTATTAATAACGCGACACAAACTTACAATCACAGATATACATCTAAATAGATGCCGCAAGTACGTACCTCGCGTGGCAAAATCTGTGCAAAAATGGGGCCGAATGTTCTTCTTTTGAAACTGTTTCGCGCGGACAGGGAACTCGCATAAGGCTGCATGTCCACCAGAGATGTGAAGCGAGGGATATGTTTAGCTGACAAATGGGATAGCTTCATTTTCACGTTAAAAATCGAATGCCAGCCTAACTAAATCAATCTTGTGACATTATGGTATGTACAAAAAAAATTACTCGCTTGGTTTTCATATGGATGGAGGGACTTGCGTTATCTATTTAGATTTATGTCTGTGCTTGCAATACTAAGTGCATTTATATAATTATGCCATATTAGTTTTTGAAACATTTCATCCGTCCATGAGAGTAATTTGCTAGAGAATTGACAATTGTGGCTAATAAATATTGAGTTATAAAGATCCGTAATTATTACATTTCTTTGTCAATTTTAAAGATTGTTTCATGAGATACACTACATACTATTATCATATTGTCATATTTACAAATAAAACAGATGGACGCTGCCTGGAATAGCTAAATGTATGTCAATTTAATAATTTATGCTTATTTTAATGAAAGCACAACCATTAAGGCGGCCCTCTGTGGCCGGCGCAACTTCAACGCAAGCATAAGGCCTTATTACACTATTCGATATCAAGCCAGTCTTAGTAAGACTGTCTTAAAGTCTAATTAGACAAGCTCGCTATTACACCTTGCTGAATATCGCATGCTAACTCATTTGCAAGGCGTACGCAGCCGGTGACGGTTGTCGCGGTGTCATGGGAAGACTTTCGAAGTACCAGAAAATCGCCATAGCTCTTGCCGCGACTATTGGTTTGAATACAAAAGAAAAAACTAGAATATGGGTGAAGAAGGTAAAGAAGTATTTTTGTGACTTTTCTGCTATAAATATGGCATGTCACGGTAACACATCAATAACATTAAAAATCACTTCCTTTTCTTTTAAACAAGCCATTGTGCACGCCACAACAAACAAACACGGACTTTACCCGTGGACTTCACTCTGCCGCCGCCGCGCGCCGACTGAACGGTCTCGCGTGCTAAGTCTTATTACACCACGCGATATTCAGCAAGCAAGCAAGCAAGCAAGCACGGCCGAACCCATTCGGTCGGTCTAATTAGACAGACTACCTTGCTTACTCTTATTACACTTTGCTAAATCTTAGTAAGACTGTCTTGATATCGAATAGTGTAATAAGCCTTATAGTCTAAAAGCTTGTTGTTTCATCCAACGTAATGTTTGACTGCGAAAATAGAGAGACAGCATCAGGGCCGTCGGTTATCAGTCGGTAAATTCCGCTGATCACTCGCGGCCGCTTCGCTAGGTCGTCATTCATGATTTCGCATATCATAAAACTTGTTCCAGGCGTATACTCCTCAGTCTGAGGAGAGACTTTGCCTCCTTATGTGTGTTCTACCGCTTGTACAACGGAGAGTGTTCTAAAGAATTGTTCGACTTGATGCCCACAGCTTCCTTCCACCATCGCAACTCTCGCCATCGACAGGGAGTCCATCCTCACATATTGAAACCAGAATTGTTTCGTACTGTGCGGGCTCAACGGAGCTTCCTTCCGCGGACGCTCAGACTGTGGAATGAGCTCCCCGCCGTGGTTTTCCCAATGGAGTACAGCATGGGGTTCTTCAAAAAGGGTGTGAAGAGATTTCTTCAGGGTCGGCAACGCGCGGGTGATACCCCTGGTGTTGCAAGTGTCCATAGGCTACGGTAACCGCTTACCATCAGGCGGGCCGTATCTTTGTTTGCCACCTTAGTGGTATAAAAAAAAAAACTTCTTGTGAAAAAATCTTACAAGTTTGTGAAAAAAAAGTTATTTATTTAGAATTTCCAATACATTTGCAAGCCTGGTATCTAAATGTTTTCTTTACTTTTAAAATTTATAGGTACATTAGATATGGCCAAAGTTCAGGTAAAATTTGAGCAAAAACGCTGTTTTTCGGAGGCTTTTACTGAATTTGTTTCACACTTTTTTTTTATTTCGCCTAGATACACGGCTAGATATAGTGCACAAGATACTAATTTGTTCAAAACATCTAACGAAAAATGTTTAACAACGCCATAATAAGTACAGAGGTTTTGTATGAAAAGTATGGCGACTTGAGTGCTCTTAACTCCAAAATAAAACTAGATAAGCACTATAGCTAAGATTCTATAGAATAGTCTTTTCTTATCGCGTTTGAAGTACTTACTTACTTATTAATTGATCTGTTATTTCTACTTATCCTACAATTTGTACAAATAGCTTAGATTGATTTTTTCGATGAAAATGATTTATCTGCAATCTTAGCATATCATTCTTTCATTTAAATTAATGTTATCTAAATACAAGTAATAGGAACACTTATACGTGTACAGTCTCCATTACAATATCCTCCCCTTTCTTACGTCTCTTTTTCCCTTCTAAATCTGCGTATATATCTTCGAGACTTCGCATTTTCGTCTCTGGCACGCAGAAAATAAGGTAGAAAACGTTTGACAGGCATATAATGCTGAACACCCAGAAGGTTGAGTGGTATCCGATCCAGTTGTTGAGGGGGGCGAATAACTTGAGTAAAGCGAAGTCTGTGCCGAGAGATATCGCCATTATGAGTGTTGCCACTGTACCGCGTAACTGTTGGGAATAGAGTTCAAATTAGAGTGGTAAATAAGGTACCTATATTAAACTACGGTGTTTCACTGATTTGGAGTGGAGATCAGTACCCCGAGTGTAAAAAATTGACGTTAGTTAAACGCGTTTGCGTTTACGACACTTCTCTATAGGAATTGGGGCAGCGCCTCTAGCGGAATACCCTTGGTACTAATTTCTCCCATACAAAATAGTTGATAAACGCTTACTAATGTGTTTGCGTTAAGTTCAATAATGAGCTAGATGAAACTATTAAGATCTGGGGGCACGGAAGTGCCCCCCGCCAAGACAGCCAAGCGAAGCGAAAGGGCACTACCTACCTTTTCTCGAAGCGCTTCGTCGTTTTTTTGAACCCTCATAACTTGGGTTTGGATTATACCAGATAAACAAAATTCTCGGGATATGATGCCAATAGTGAACTTATTAAACGTATCAAGTTTCAATAACATAGCTCTAATACTTTAGATTTTATTGATATCTAAAAAACCGCGATTTCGTCACTGACTCACTGATGATCATCAAAACTCATAGGGTACTTCCTGAAGTCCTAGAAAGCTGAAATTTGGTATGTAAGCTTCTATTAGTACACAAACAACAAAAAAATTATAAAACTTGGAAATTTCAAACAAAAAAAAAACATAAGCAACTTACAAAAAGAAGTGAAATCCCACCAAAAACATTTTTATGTAAAATGTTGCCGCCAAGACATATGCTCGTACTCGCTCGTAGGCTCGTACGGTCAAAAAGTTATCAGATCTCATGTAGAACCAAGCTTATAACTCTACATGCACTTACTCTACAAGCCCTAACTTCACAAACTCTACACACCGTAGTCAAAATATGTGGCTTGGCCGTTTCAATACTACAAGAATTGAATAACAAAAAAGTAAAGAACAGTGAATACATTTTTCACCTTACTCCCATGTGACGGTAGCGAAACGGCCAAGCCATATATTATTTGACTAAGGTGTAGAGTTTGTGAAGTTAGGGCTTGTAGAGTAAGTGCATGTAGAGTTATAAGCTTGGTTCTACATGAGATCTGATAACTTATTGACCGTACGAGCCATATGTCTTGGCGGCAACATTTTACATAAAAATGTTTTTGGTGGGATCGTCTTTATCAAAAAATATTAGATTTATTTTTTCTTTTGTCAATATCGCTTGGCTCGCGGTCTATAATATAACAATGACATCAATTGTTATAACAGGACGCGCGTCCCTCGCGAGAACCAACGGGTTAACCAAAAAAAATATGAAGATATTGTGTTGAAGTTCCGCGTGACGTCACGGTACACTTTTTACTCTAAAGTGACGTCACGAGCCCCCACTCCCGAACTTTGACTCGCTTTATCTTTGTAAATGTTTAATGATTTGGCAAAGCATAAAATACGTGTCCAATATTTTTTGATAATCTAACTGGCGGACTAATTAGAATTATTATTTTTTTACCCTTTACACTCGGGGTACTGGTGATTCTTTTCTTTAACATAGCGTTGCGCTGGCTCTTAAGTGCAGCTGTCGAAATTACTCGAAATACACCGACAGGTGCATGTCGACAGATTTTTAAGTTGGGGCCAGTCAGCTAGGTACTACAAAGTACCCTACCAACGAGCTATGGTTTCCTCACGATGTTTTCCTTCACCGAAAACTCAAGCTCGTTGTAAGATTCGAACCAGGGACCTTCGTCTACAAAAAAAACTACCAGGAGCTCATGACACCCAAACAGTTCTCACCTGGAAGTTAAACATCTCAGTCATGATAACGAAAGGCAGTGGTTGAAGACCCGAAGCATCAGCAAAGATGCAGAAACACATAGCGGTGATGGGGACCCACCCCGGCATGAACACCTGCACACTCTGCAAGTAGAACCACACCCCGAGGAGGCACATGCTAAAGCCGGCCACCACGCTTGTCACTGCTAGCAGAGGCTGGAAACATGTTTTTTGATTAAGCTAATACCCTAGGACTTCCTTCAGCACGGTTTCTGATCCCAAACTCAGCAGAACTTGAACTATGGAAAGCGCATAACTGATAGCTACGAGCATTTCTTCATTGGGGCTACACGACACGACACGACACGGCACCGGCCATATGCCGTCCACGACAACAGTGGATGCATAATTCTATGAGATTGTATCGCCGCCGGCAACGACATGTCGTGTAGTGTCGCCCCAATGAAGAAACGCCCTAATTGTCGACGGGCTATGAAAACCTAGCAAGTACCGAGTAAGAAGGAAATACCGTATGGTATTATTTTTTGTAGAAATCTGAGTAAAATATGCGATGCGATTTATTCAATTTATGATAAGGCACTTATGAACAAAATGACTACACCGGTTCCAAATACAACTTGAACTGAGAAGACTCCTCATCCCTCAATGATTTTGGAGATAAATGTTTGCATTTACATAAATGTATCAACGGTTCTTGCCTACTGTAAAATTTTGACCAATGCACTTGCAAGGGTTTCATAGCCCGCCGACAATATACTAGGTACCTAACTACTTTTTGTTTGTTATTACATACTTAATTTATATAATTACACACACATGTATATCCTGGGTGGGAATCGAACCCACGACCTGCAGCTTGATAGGTGGGGTCAACCACACCAACTTGCACGTAAAAACAATGTTAATTCACTATGTCCCGGGATATTTATTTATTTTATTGTTTTCGCGATTTTTATCATCAAGTTAAATCTATTTTTATCTAAACGTAGGAAAATCACGTATTACGCGGAGGAACACCACAAAATAGGCGGTTATTAAACAAATCACCGGTTACTGGTACCTCTTATGGTGCGGCGGAGCGTCGAGATGTTAATTATAATCGGTTACGAGTGGCGGATTCCATGATCACTTCTAGTACTCAACTCTTTCTAGTTATACTTTATAACCCACAGGTCGTGGGCAGGGCCGTAGTTAGGACCTATGTTTAGAGGGTGACCCATATATATACATTTATGTGCATGAACATGTCCTCTTGTTTTGAGTCTAGTAATAATCAGCGTAGCAGGACCTTAACTGAATAGATGAGGTTTTTATTGTTTATTAGTCGTTACCTATTATGTAGTAGGTACAGACATAAGCTCTGCTTCGTTAGGTATCAATTTTGAATCCAATAAGTTATATTTATCTCTACCGATTTCATGATTTTGTGATATCTGGAGAGCAAAACATCACAATTTGGATTTGGACAATTTGGGATTGATATAAGTTACAAATTTTATAAAATTGCCTCCATAGGTAAGTATTAAAATAAAAACAAATTAACTCACCTTTCTCCCCACTCTATCGACTAGCTGACAGGCCAAAAACGACCCCATAATCTGGACGACAGCGAGTAGAATCGATTGCTTGTTTGGCGACAAGGCAATACTAGTGCTAGAGTCTTTGCCGGCTTCAGCAAATATGTGGCTAGCGTAGACAAGAACAGCAATGCAACCACAGAACTCCCTCGTCAGATTCACTATTAGGGCGACCCAGAACGCCTTCACTGCTGTTTTGTCCGAGACTGTGGAAAGAAAATGCAATATTTTTTGGTTGCAGCGGGTTAGGGTAAGAAGGATAGTTCGTAGGTAGGTTTTAATACAACTTGTCTCTATGCTCGACCATAAGAAAAGAGAAAACGAATCAAGGGCCTTCGTTACTGATAGTGATAAATGGGTAACAATCTAAACTACAGCTTTCAGGACGCTGAATGTAGGAGAAATACGTTTCATGAGTATTCCGCTAGAGGCGCTGTGCCAATGAGCTCTCTCAGCTCAACTCAGAAATGGTAGCCCTTTCTGAGTTGAGCTGAGAGAGCTGAGTTTCTTACCGGGGTCTTCTCAGTTTAAGTGTATTCCGAACTGGTGGTAAATACAACTGTATGTAACGTTCATAAGTGCCTTACCAGAGCCTAAACTGAATAAATTACTTTGATTTTGATTTTGTGACCACCAGATGGCGCCAATAGCGAGTGGGTCCTATCGCAGTCGTTGAAAAAGTAACCAAATAAATAAAATATTGGTTATGCTTAAGTGATGCGCACAATCCCGTTTTATTCCGAAAAAGACAAAACTCGCCAAACAGTGGTTAGTAGCGATTCGCAGGTATGTATCAAGAATGTCACAATTTTACAACAATCATAAATCATTAGTGAAAATTCGCGAATTGTTAGAACACCGTTATCAATGCGAAGGAAAAACCTGTTATTCTATGCCCCCTTTGCTAACACAAATTATAGAAAGAACTCATTCTTTTGTAAAGTCCCCAGCGTTATCAATAATCTTCTTTCCGACATGGACTTCGACCCGATATTAGCTAGCATTTAATAATTTTTTTATAAGCTAATCTGTCCAACTATACATATTTTGTTAAATATTGGCGAAAACTTGTTATTGGCCTCATTACTATTTATTTAAGTAATTTGATGTATTATAGCCGTAAATTCTCTAATAAAAATAAAATAAAAAATAATAGCTCGCAAACAGTAGGGTCTAAATGACTGAAAGTATATAACGTTCAGTCATTTAGACCCTACGCTACACTAGCGCCTCTTGCGGAAAATTCAAGTGCATTAGACCGCATTCCTATAAACGCAAACGTGATTCCAAACGTCAATTCTTTACGCTGATGTAAACAGGTTATGTTATCATTGTTTAGGTACCAGGAAAACAAAAACAAGGCAGAGTTTACAGATGCGTTCCTACATGTGCCAATTGACCCCACTGTGGCATTCGACCCGAAGCAATCCAACCCAACCGAATTATATAAGGGAACAAATTGAAAATAATCATCGGGCTCAAATATCAAGGACATATGCAGACTGTAGACAATTTCTACAAAGAGGTCGACATCAACAATTGTTGTAATAAATCTGCTTGTTTTTAGGGTTCCGTTTAGTTTATTTGCATAATGGAAACCCAAGAGTGGCGACAATGGTAATGATTGTAACGTCGAATGTCGTAACGAAGCATGGGATAGCATGGTGTTAGGATTCGTTCGCACAGACCGGCTCGGAGAGGAGAGCAAATTTTTAACGCGATTAAAATACGAGCTTTAGATTCATTGCAATAAGGTTCATTTTTACATTTCACTTCTTTTGTTAGCGCGTTAGGACGTCTCTCCAGCATTCAATGTAAAAATAAACCTTATTTCAATGGACCTAAAGTCTATTTTTAAACGCGTATCAAAATATGCGCTTAGAGTATTGTAATACCCGCTGTAAAGTTGTGGATATATGGTAGAGTAATTTCGAGCTTCATTAATATTCGGGAGTTTCAGTGTAGTGGCGACACCGCAAGAAAGTGGAGATTATTCTACCGTCATGTATCTTTGAAACTACAGTTTATTTTGAGTTTTTTGGTAGAAAAGCAATAGAAATTCGTATGCAAGTTTCATAAAACAGGTTTTAGATGTAGTTTTGGCAATAAATCTATTTGATTTCATTACTTTTCAGAGGATTCGTATCGAATCACAGTTCAGCGTCATTATCGGTTTCGGCTATAGACTCAGGATTTCGCTACGCTTAAGCCGGCTTTTCACTGTGGGATATAATATAATATAGATATATTACATCTTGAGATATAAATATTTTATCGCTCTTCATACATTTTAAGGCGATGATAGCTCAGTGGTAGTGACGTCGGATACCGAAACGAAGGTCCCGGGTTCGAATTCTACAATGAGCTTGAGCTTTCGGTGAAGGAAAACATCGTGAGGAAACCCTAGCACGGTGGTAGGGTACTTTGTAGTACTCGCCTGGCTGGCTACCACCCTCAAGTTGAAAATCTGTCGCCAAGCACCTTTCGGTGTGTTCCGATAGCTGCACTTGAGAGCCAGTTCCTTCTAGGCTTTGTGTGCTTACCACCTTCGGCCGCATCATCACTTACCATGGTGAGATTGCGGTCAAACACAGGCATATACACAGGCCTATAAATAGTAAAAAAAAAAAAAAAAAAAAAAAAAAATTACGACACCGTTCACACTGCGCTATACCTAATATACATTACATCCAAAACTATAAATATTTTTTCGAGCGATATTTGAAGTATATTTTACCTCACGTCCCCGGACACCGCGCCTCCCCCTGCCTCGCCCTCAGTTTGAATGGCGACGTGTCAAACTTGTGTCAAAATATATATCTTACAGTGTGAACGGCAAACGCGGGATGTAATATACAGCTCAAGATGTAATTTATATTATATCCCATAGTGAAAAGCCGGCTTTACTTTGGTTTCGGCCAATCATTGCAAGTTGTTATTATGTCAGATTTCGAGAGAACATAATTTTTTTTTGTGAATTAAGTCAATAAATAAAATAACATTTATTATCTATTCAGACGCATAAAAAATAAGTTGTCTATGGTTCACGTTAATGTTATAAAAAAAAACCCAGTGATTAATGGATTTATTTGAAGCCCGTGGAGACACGCACGTGAAATTTCCATAATGAACTGGAGAAATCTAGTTTTGTCACACTTTATATTTTGATAATATTATGCGCATTTTTAAGCTTGACCTTATAATGGGTTAGGCAGCCTAATGTAGAAAGAAAAAAACTACATTCTTAGTTTATTTTCGATTGACAAAAACGTGATCAAAAGCTAATAATTACATCTACTATAAAACCACTTTTATTATTTTTTAATATGTAACTGAATCATGTATTAAAACAAAATAAGTAATATATTTTATTATAAGTATCTTACATTCTTTATAGGGATAAAAAAATAATTAGTCCGTCAGTTAGATTACTTAAAAATATTGGACACGTATTTTTTACTATATCAAATCAATAAAAAATTACAAAGATAATGCGCGTCAAAGTTTGGGAGTGTGGCCTCGTGACGTCACTTGTTTGTGAAATGTGTACCATGGCGAGGAATTTCAACACACCATATCTTCGGAAAAAATACTTCTAATTCTAATATTTTATGATAATGTAAATGACGGACTAAAGAGAAATTTTAGGCCACTAGCCTAATCCTTGAATCTACCTACAATTGAGTAATTAATCACTTTTAGGATTTCAGGATTGTCTGACTGCCTGTCTCAGACATGAACATATTACAGAGCCGGCGCCGGTAGAGTCAATTAAACCGTTAGACGCTCCTTAATTCGGAATACATTAACGTATGTCCAACTCGTACTTGACAGCTTTTTTTCTTAGTAGATAATTAATAGAATGAACTGCCAGTTTGTTTGTTTGTGCGAAACGTGTGAATCATGTTACGAGAGCACTTGGAAAATCAATCTTAATTTATTGTCGCACAAAAACTCGGGACAAACAAAACAAACAGGCTAGGTTTATGAGGTTATTTTTAATGGGAAATATTATGAACTGACTTTGACTAAAGCCTGTTTCACGCTTTACCGACTCTTTTCCCCTCTCCGATGAGCTCTGGCAACCTTACTCACGCGCAGGAACACGGTTATTTGGCTACGGTATTCTAAAAGGTGGACCCCAGTCGAGCTGCAAAAAAATGCAGTGCACTCTCTCTTATATTGTACAAAGTTATGATCCATCTCTGTTAAAATATTCAAATCCGTTTTGCCGTTTATGCGTGATTGAATCACAAACAATCGATCATCTAAACTTTCACATATTAACTGATAATAAAAGGAGAAACTAACTGAGGTATGTCAAGAATTTATCTTCACCATAAATTCAATTTTACAAAAACACGCGTTTTCACGCCTTCATTGTATGCAGTTCTTTTTCTTGGTCGCTGAGCTACGTTATTTTTTGTTCGTGTCAATTCCGGCCCTGTAGCACTTGCTAACTATTTTATACCTAATCCGTCCGGCACTGTGAAAGATACATACTTCAAAAATACTCACATAGTAGTTTAGGCGAGAACTTAGGCTCGCTTGTAGTCTGCTCGATGATCAATCTATCGACCTCTTCGATGATTGATTTGTCGTCTTGAGGCAGTGACCGCAACCAGCTTAGGACTTTTGCTGTCTCCTGTTGGCAAACATTACATTATAATTATACTAGGTTATTCCAGGTACCAGACTCTATCTATACAAAGTTTCAGCTTAAAATAAATTACTCAAAAATTCAAACCAAATTTTTGCATTCAAGTTTATTGAATTAAAATCATGACCAACATGTCACCGGTCAATGAGGTTCATTATCATTTTGCGTCCCTTGCTAATATTAATAAAATTTTCTCTTCCGCGATTTGTGCGCCTGGTACCAAAAAAGTGGATTACTGTAATGTACAAGATGTTTTTTTAGTCGGCGACGAGCGAACCAGGAGCGGTAGTACAAAAATACATTTTCCAAACATGGACTTAATTCCATTTAATATTGTAAATACCTTATTCAATTTGAAATAAAATTACCGCAAAGTATGGTCACTACGCGTATAGGAAGAACTAGTTGAGCCTAGGCCAAACTAGTTTAGCCTAAAATCGGGTTTGGCCGGTAACATATATATTATATTTTTTTAGCACCAGTATCAATATTATCGACCCTGAGTCCCTCGTCGCTGGCCAAAACAACGACCTGTATTACACTTTCCCTTATATGAATAATTAATAGAGCGACATAATTAGCTTGAGTTTTCGGTATAGGAAAACATCGTGAGGAAACCATAGCATGGTGGTAAAACCGCCTGGCTGGCTACCTTCAAGTTGATAATCTGTCGCCAAGCATATTCAGGTGTGTTCCGACAGCTGCGTTTGAGAGCCAGTTCATTCTAGGCTTTGTGTGTGCACCACCTTCGGCCACATCATCACTTACCATGGAGAGATTGTAGTCAAAACGAAAAAAAGATACATCATTTATTTATACAGGAAAACATCATAAATAGAGAATAATGTCTTAATGTCTCCATACAAAATAATCAATCTACGAAGAAAATCGTGACAGGTAAAGCTAATTCGAATAGAATACATCATTCATAGTAAATAATAACATAATTCCACAACCTTCACGTTTCAAAGGTAAAACAAACGTATTACTAGACAACAAAGCTTATTATAGATAACATAGTAATAATAATTCATAATAGAACATAATTGGTATGAAATAACTGTCAATTTGAGCAAGTTATAGATTAAATATTTAATTATTACTCTTGATGCAAATTTACTATTATTTACTTGAGGCTCAGAGTATATAAATACTAGCTTGAGGTAAACACGAACTCAGATCATAAAATACAAGGAGATAATGATGAGGGGCTAAGTATTAGCGATGGGCGATTGTTCCAAAAAAAGTAATCGAAAGAATCGACAATTGTAAAACTGTACATTCGATTGTCGATTCATTCGTTCTCACGAAACAACAATCGAATAACAATCGACCTTTTGAATGAAAATTGACGCACACAACGCAAGTTGCAATAGTACCTATGCACAATCGACGGGCGAGCGCGGGGGATGTAATTGACGGACAATCGAATGATTTCGATTTTTATTCGAAAGATTCGAATAAATTAAACAATCGAATAATTCGATTGTTTTTAGTAACAATCGCCCATCGCTACTAAGTATGCGACATTCGGGCGGGGCATCTCTGGACAGAAGACCGCCATGTTTTTCGCCAAATTTCTTTTCGACATCAATGTCGAAAGCGCGGGAGAGAGGCCTTAGTGGAAAAACTGGCACGGGGCGTTCTATCTTGCTCTGCCATTGGCTCATTGACGCTTAAGGACATTGGCATGATCGTAATCCTTAATTTATTGGCGTCCAAGTGATTTTCCTGCGTACCCCGGGGTCTGTTTTCCGGGGATAAAAGTATGTTATTCCAGATTATGATCTGTGTGCCAAATTTCATAATTATTGGTATTGCTGTTCAGGCGTCAGAGAAACAAAACTGGACTAATTGGATAGTGAGCTGAGATATAAGATTGACAAACGTTCAAACTTTCATATTTATGCTATTATACTCTATTTCACATAGGATGAGTCGTCAAGGTCAAGGGTTTTTTACCAATATCTAGTGAAATTCCATTTTATTACTCTGAAATAGTACTCACAATATTTCATGAAACCTCGGTCTATCATAGTATTCCTTTATTATATCGAAATGAACATTAACCATTGAGAAATCTAATAAAATACCATGTGTCACCGAACTCATGTTATTTGAAATCTACTATAGTGAGTTGACATGAGATAAGCATATTCCAAAAGATCTACGATAGTTTTAAAACTAGTCAAAATCAAAATTAAAAAGTCATTTATTCAGTTTAGACCCTGATAAGGCACTTATGAACGTTAATTTGTTACATACAGTTGAATTTACCACCGGTTCGGACTACACTTAAACTGAAAAGACTCCGGCAAGAAACTCAGCAAGGCTTTTTTTTTGTTTAGTTTGTGGAAGATCTTTTAAAATTACAGCTTTTGTTCCAAATACTTATACAATATACATTAATTATGCTTATTCATACAATTTTCACATAGCCAGGGGGATGCAAGTGCAGAGAGAAGCCGCTACAACCATACATTCTTGTCTTCCATCTAATGAGCCACCTTATAGTAGGCTTTGTCAATTAGTAACATTTTTGTAGGGACTAAGCCACGCCGAAATGATTGAACGGGCTTGACAGAAACGAACATAATGTAGAATAAAACCAAAACTGCGCAACGCTATTTAGAGTCGACTTGTTTTGACGTCGGATGTCAAAGAAGGACAAAAGACAAGATAAGGTTATAATAATATCGTTTTAAGGTGAACGCACACTCGCACACATATCCGCACCGAAAGAATCGACCGCGCCGAGAGAATCGACCGCGCCAAATAAGAAAAACAACTCACGTGTTGCTCTGTCGTATGCAACTGATAGAATGCGAATGCATCGGTCGAGTCGACCGCATAAGCCGCGCCGAATCTGATGACGTCATTCGAATTTTTCTAGGATTTCTGGGGTTCTTCCAGATTCGGACGATTCGATACGGGCAAGTGTGCGAGCTTTCATAAGATTTCATTTACAGAATTCTAAAATTAGTTTCGTTCGATGCGTTCGACGCGTTGGGCTCGGATAACTGTGCGTTCACCTTTAGGAGCATGTGGTTGGCCCTCTGGGTCAACCAAAAATGTCATCCTGACTCGTGGAACAATTAACCTATAGAAGCACAATGACGTTCATTTTGGTTGAAATAAATTCCGCCAATTTCCCACCGCCGACAATGCGCGCTGATTGGTTAAAACAAGGACGCATGCACTCTGATTGGCCAAGTCAAAAACACACGACGCAGCGAGTGGTCTTTACTGTTCAAATTCAGTGACAAATCACTGACTAGTTGTGGAATAATATATAGGGATATTTCCTCGATGTCCTGACTCGATCCTATTTACAACTCTACAGACTGAGCCAATGTGCGTTGTCTAATAAATGCATAATGGCTTCCTAAGCTCTTGAATTACTACAATACCGAAACTGATAAATCTGTAAATTTTTACACCATAGATAGTTCATTGGAATACAATGGCAATAGCAGACTTGAGCCGCCCCAGGGTTTACCCGCGTTACCGGGATAGAAGTATCTTCTGTCCTTCTCCATACCATAGGCTGTATGCCAAATTTCACGATGATCCGTTGAGTAGTTGAGGCGTGAAGGCCGAAAAACCAAAAAAGAAACTCACTTCGCATTTATAATATTAAAGTTAGGATAGGATTTTCAAAATATCCAAACGCGGATCTAGGTACCAGGCAGTTCCTGAAATTAGCTCCTTCACACAAACTCTTCAGCCTTAAAATATTATTACTATAGATAGGACGTACCTCGTTCTTGCCACATTTGATCAAATACGATGGTGTTTCGGGCAATCGGAGCAAGAAGCAGAAATGTATCAGCGGTATAGAGAGTAGGATCCATAGTGAAGTGTTGAACGGCAATAGATCTCCTAAAATGAAGACTAGCAAGTTGCCAACTGTCTGTGAAAAGATACATTGTATTAATATAGTACATTGTGATACATGTGTGCAAAGTTGGTTATTAGCCGTAGGCGAACGCGATAAGGGAGCCGAGAGTGTAATGATTAATGCACACGCGTGTCATACGACGTTTTTCAACACACCTGCGACTTATTTCTTTTTATATAGATTTTTGATAATCATCAACCACACAATGACAAAGTTAACAAATATGGCGCACAGGTCTTTATTTTTTTGACAGCGATGCGCTGCATAGCCTAAGTCCTTCCCCGGGTTATATCATAACCCGGGTACTACATACCTATGCCCTGTACACGATGCCGCCGCCGCCGCGCCGGCACCGCTTGATTAAAGCATTCTATACAGTTGTCAGTAATACATTGCTAGCTACGGAGATGAAACGTGTTGCACGTTCGTTGGCGGCTGGCAATGGAATAACTCAATTAAATAATGGCGGACAACGTCGCGGTAGCGGCGCGGAGGCGGCGCGGCGGCGGCATCGTGTACAGGAGCGCTAATAAGAGACCATTATGAGACCATTATGCGACCATTATGAAATATTAGACTGCGCACATCGGCTCAATGATAATTGAATTGCAATTGAATCGTGTCGGAATGACATTTTAGCAGACTTAGGCCCCCAGGAATCAGATTTCATTCATCGTCATGGACAGCTTTATCTTTGATGATTGTGATGTCGTGGCCGAATCTAGTAAGCTCTCAAAGTCTAGGAGGACATATTGTGTGCTATGAAAACATAGTACTTAAAGTCTTTTTGGTTCAAACTACTTAAAACAGTATAATCACAATTATCTCATTGATATAAAAGAGGAAAAGTAACGGCGCAAAGATGGAACCCTGGGTAACACTTTACTTGAAATGGATCAAAAAATTAAGAGTTTCGGGTACATTTCTTTAATTTATAACTCGGAATCTCGGAATCTCTATTCAAAATATAATAACATCATTCTTTACAATGCAAAATATTATTAATATAGATATTAATAAAATTTTAAAAAGATAACGTATAAAAGTCTTCACAAGGTCAGTTTAAACTTAAATGTTTTCTTGAGAAAAAGAACATCTAAATGAGAACGATACTTTTGTATTAGATCAAATAAAATTAAAACTTCTTGGATTTTTTTTTATCTATTGATCTTTATACACGAAAAAAAAAGATGGCAGAATTCAATAAAAATAATATTTGTACGTAGTAACTCTGCGTTAATAGTTATAATGATATTATCCTGCTTATAAGATTATATGATGAAATATCTCAAAAACTCTTTGTTATCAGGGGAACTCCTGAGGCAAACAATATTTACTTATTGAACCCGAAGTATTGTTTGAATAAGTTAAGCAAATACGTGCGCTAGGTACAGAGAAAAACGCCTCGGTTTATCCTCAACAAGCAGAGTTACTTGGAATAAAAAGAATCGTGATAGATTTTCATGTTTCTTGTAATTTTTATATGTTGGTATGAAGATTTCAAAGATTATGATTTTCCTGCATGTTGATGTGATCGATCAGAAGAAACTGACCGACTGACTTCCTTTTATGATGGGGTAAAAAGATGATTTGGGGGCATCTGGCTAATGTTTACCATCCATACAGGGTGTAACGGAAAGTGTATATACATTAAAGTAATCTACTTTTTTGGTACTAGGTGCACAGATCGCGGAAGAGTAAATTTATATTAATATTTAGCAAGGGATTCAAAATGATATTGACCCTCATTGACCGGTGACATGTTGGTTATGATTTTGATTCAATAAACTTGAATTCAAAAATTTGGTTTGAATTTTTGAGTACCTAATTTATATGAGCTGAAATTTTTTATAAAGTCTGTACCTGATGTAGTCTTGACCCCGTTCGGGTGTATATACCCTTTCCGTTACATCCTATATATAAAATATAAAAAGCCTTTATTGCTGTAATCTGAATCTTACATTACTTATTTAAAAACTATGCCTTAATATTAAATTGTTTGGGTTCTTGAATTTAAGGATAACATATATTATCAGCAAACGGTCGTTACTCTTTCACAGCTTGTCTCCCGACAAAGGCCTCCTCTAAAGATTTCCACTTAGTCCTTTCCTTTACTGTACGAGTCCATATAGGACCAGCTATTTTTACTATTTCATCCTCCCACCTCTTATTCTGTCTACCTCTGTTCCTAGTACTCTCGTGGTCTCGTGGGTACTCGGTTACTATTCTATTCCATTTTTCCTTCTTTTCTCTTATTATATGTCCTGTCCATCGCCATTTTAGTTGTTTGTAGGTTGTGTATGCATTTTTAAAATTTGTTTTACTTTTTATATCTTTTAATTTTATTCGGTCCTGTCTTTTTACTCCTATTGTACTTCTCTCCATTCCATTCTGACAAATTTTTATTTTGTTTGCTAGTTGTTCTGTCAATGCCCAGGTTTGACATCCGTATAATAAGCATGGTAATATACACGTATTATATACTTTCCTTTTTTTCTTATACATCCTATATATACTAATACTAATATAGCAGGATTAGCAGGCAGTGCCATATGCCATCTCCAGTGGTCCAGGCAGGAGACAGCACACATAGTGAGGAAGTGCCTCTCTTGGAGCCTTGACCACTGGTACCTCGGACCCTGTTCCCGATGCACGTGGGAAACAATTTTTATTTATATTATAAAATGTATTTTCATTTTATAAAAAGTTTAAAAATGTAAATTCTATATTTAAATAAAACCGGCCAAGTACGAGTCGGACTCGCACACGGAGGGTTCCGTACAATAATATTAATGATGTAACTTTACTCAAAATGACTGTGAAATAGTAACCAAAAAATTTAAAAGTCCCAAAATTTACCTTAATTCTCAACTTTTTTATTTTTCGGAATTTTCCCTTTTCCAAGCTTTTATTGCAAAATTTCGTGATTCTAGGTCAACGGGAACTACCATATAGGTTTTCGACCCAAAACTTATAGCGTACTTCCAGTTGACCTAGAATTGCAAATTTTGGTTAAAAGCTAGGTCTTACAGCACAAGGGAAAATACCGAAAATTAAAAAAAGTTGAAAATCTTGGTACTTACAAGTTTTCGCGAACATCTAAATTTGCCCATATCTCTTTATCGTGTTGACTCAGGACCTTGATTTTTATACACCTAATAGGAACTATAGATTCCAGTTTCTGGTATAAATTTCAACTTGCTAGGTCCACCCGTTCCTGAGAAAATCGGTGGTGACACATGGACAGACAAACGAACAAGAGAGTGATCTTGAGGTTAATAAGGGCTCCTTTTTTACCTTTTGAGGTTCGGAACCCTAAAAATGAAGTGTTTTAAGAAAGGTGTGATGAGATTTTTGCTCTTATCCCAGGTTACATTGAGTTTAAAGAATACCAAATACATGAATCGTCGCGTTTTTTTTATCCTCACCTGTGAAAATATAACAAAGGTCCCAGTCATTCCTCTTATGCTGTCCTCGCTTATTTCCTTGACGTAGAGAGGACAGACCACGAAGCCTCCGCCTGACCCGAAGCCTATTAGGGCTCTTGCACCAATCAGAGCTATGGGATGAGCGCAGAGGAGTTTCACTGCCCATCCTAACTGTGGATAACGAGATTTTTTTGAGGTTTTCAGGTTGTGGATACAATACAGAAATGGTTATGTTCCTCTATGAAGTCTGCATTCAGTTTGCTATCTAAGGGTGAGAGTAAATTCTGTACCTTTCAAGTTAGGGTAATTTTTCAACCTACACTGAAAAAATTGACTACAAGTGACTACAAAATGACATTTAATATCACTCCGCTTGAGGGGCTCCTGAGCAAATCGCTCTCAGTTCGTACTGCGCACGGCTGTCATCGCGTCATACTCGCTGTACTAATTAAATAAAAAATGCCAACTTGCATATTGAAATACTGTCACAACACTTATAAAAACCAAGGAAAAACTAAAAAACTAACCTTCCATGTGTAAGTATTGCGATTTAATCACTTTTAATTACCTAATCTTATTACTTTTAAATACTATCAATTATGGCTTGTTTATTTCGTGTTCCCATAGAGGCGACTATCCTTCTGGACGTTTTAAATTCTTTGCTTGCGAACTAAATTTACCAGTAACAACACTAGTTTTTGTTCGTTACTGTTTGAGCTTATTTACATCAAACAAGCCCCAAAAATAATATTAAAGACACATTATAAAACTCTTCCAAACACGCGGGAAACCATCTTGTTTCGATCTTTCAAACTCTATAGTCCTTTAGTGACGGGACACGCTGATGCGAGAGTCGAGTTAGTGTTGTGACAAACTCGACTTATCATCACAAAATTATTAAATGTTGTTCAACCTTATTCCACCATCCCCATTTTTACACCGAACCACTAGACTCCGGGAAAATTTTCACCCGTACGTTGTTGACATACTGAATATACGGACACAGCGTTTTGCATCCTCATTTTTAATGCGAACAGCAAGGGAGTGGAACTTGCTTCCGGCGTCTGTGTTTCCTGACGCTTATAATCTAGGTACTTTCAAGGCCAGAGTGAATAGGTTTCTTCTGGGTAAGCGTGTTTCATCTTAGGCTTCGTCATCGCCCCTTATGGGCGAGTCAGTGGCCAAACGCAAGCCCATCTAATTTAATAAAAAATAAAAAACTAAAGTTATTTTCCCGACAGCTAAAGTTAGTTTCCCGACAACAAAACGTCAACTTACATAACTAGTTTTGTAGATAATTTTTTTCAGTGTACGTTTAGATCACTATTAAAAAGCATTTTTATCATCCGTGACAAGCTCTTTTATATTTTAGAGTAAAGAAAACATGCGAGATGCAAGCTTACCACCAGACGGGCCATGTACAGTCGCGGACTGAAAATGTTTATCACATTTCAAACTCAATTCCGTCTCATACCACGCACAATAAGGTCTAATATGTCACAAACATATACATTTTAAAATTGTGAAATGTTTTTAAGTATCGAACATAACAAAAAGGCTGTCTATGACTTTTTGATTATGTAAACCAAATGTAAACTCATTTGTTTTTTTTTTTATTATTTTGTGATATTTGTCATTCGAACTCAATACTTAGTTTAACACCTCTTTGAATTGTTTTTCATGCCAAATACAATCCACCTCTATCAATATTCATTTTATATCCGGTCAACCTTATGGAACAGAAATGTGCAAGCGATTATAGACCGTAAGGTGGTAAACATTTAAAGTCCGCGACTGTACTTGCCTTATTGAGATATTAATAAAACAAGTCCACTTACAGCAATTGGCAGCGAAGCACATAAGAGAGCATTCTTCCGTCCAAACTTATCAGCAGCAACGCCAAAAATGAACACAGCTATCGGTGCAAATATGAACATGATGGAAGCCATCCAGGATACGTCTTCTTCTGAGAGTGGGGTGTCTGAAGGTGAGGACTCGCCCATAAGCAGTGCCTTGTTAGGTGATATCCAACCCATAGCTGTTCCGTACGCCAAGATTGGCATGCATACTGAAAAATAAAGGTTTTTTTAATGTTATGACTTTACATGAAGAAGTTTTAATGAAGTAGTAATAGTCAGTGGCGTAACTATACCATCTGGGGCCCGTGGAACATTCTTTTGATGGGGCCCTATCAGTAAAAATCGTCACGTTGTACTCAGTTTAATTTTAATAAACTTCGAGATTTTCAGCGTACTCAATTACACGTTGTATATGTCCCAGTAATGGCCATAGGCCTCCTCTCTTAGGCGAGAGGGAATGGTCTGTAGTCCCCACGCTAGCCCAATGCGTATTGGAGACTTCACATCCATAGAACATAATATCTCAATGCATTCATCATCTATTTGCTAGCTTTTCGGTGAAGGAACAAAATCGTGAGGAAACCTGCATACATTTACAATGAAATAAAAATAACAATTCAATTTCAATAAGATATTTTTATTAAAAAAAATACTATTATATTATTTTTGGATTTTAAGCAGAACTTATAAAAATATACTCGCGGCCTCTTGGGCCGGGGCCCTCTTGGGTCGGGGGCCCGTGGCATTTTGCCAGCCCTGCCACCCTATTGTTACGCCACTGGTAATAGTTGTTTTTAGGGTTCCGTACCCTAAAATGAACCCTTATAAGATCACTCGTGTGTCTGTCTATTTGTCACAGCCGATTTGATTCGAATCTACTGGACCGATTACATAGGGCCCAAAACACGGAAGTGTATCGTAAATAAATGAATCCCACCAAAAACATTTTCAAGTAAAATGTTGCCAAGACAAGACCATATGGCTCGCACTGTCAAAAAGTTATCAGGGGGGCTAAAAAGGAAGCTAAAGCAATATTGCTAACGCAATTCATTTTTTCGAATTCTCGGCAGATCCTACGTAATTTCAATATTTTTTCGTATACTAGTCACTCATTATATACAATTCAATTCAATAAAAGATTCGGAATTAATGAATTGCATAAGATATGCCGTAAATTCGAAAAAATGAATTGCGTTAGCAATATTGCTTTAGCTTCCTTTTTAGGGGGGCAGATCTCATGTAGAGCCAAGCTTATAACTCTACACGCCCTAACTCTACAAGCCCTAACTTCACAAACTCTATACCTTAGTCAAAATATGTGGCTTGGCCAGATTTGGATTAAGGGGGTCACATTTGGGGAACAAATTGGAAATTAAATAAAAAGTTTTGGAAACTGTACCGTGTGACATTATGGGCTTGTTGTGGAGGTCTATTTTTTTTTAATGATTTTAAAGTAACTATTATTGAAGTTATTTAAGAAACTTGATTTAAATTGACCATTTCCCCCACCGTATCTCTTAAAGTAATGGGCCCAAAATTTTGAAACAAATAAGCAAAACCCGGGTGTTTTTTTTTTCTAGCCAGTATGGGCAAATTCTGAACTACAGGTCTTAGAGAAAAACGCTGAATTTTGAAGATAATAAAAGTGGCATTAAAGTTTATTAAAAAAAATTAGTATTTTTGGAGATATGGAATTAATTCCATAAAAATATTTTTTTCTTAATTCTGCTTCTACGTCACAATATGAACAAAATTATGTATGACAATCTTGCACATCAGTTGCTTGAAACAACATGGTAAATCTGTCAATAATGTGCGTACAAACTTAAAATAAATAAATATCGTGGGACATTCCTCACACACGGTTATCTAATCCCAAACTAAGCAGAGCTTGTACTATGGAAACCAGATAACTGATATACATACATATACTACTTTGTTTGTAAATACATACTACATAATTACACCATTACAGTTTTACATTGGCATTTGAAATGGGAGAACATGTTTTTCAACAACAAAATGCAACCTTCCGAACCGGTATTAGAGTATTAGAGTCAGACTTTTCATAAGTGCCTGCGAAGGTATATTTGAATAAATGATTTTGAATTTGAATTTGACAATGTTAAGTTTGTACACACACCTCTCCACGCGAGTTGAACTCGCAATTTTTGTTATGTCCACGATTGGGTCTGAGATATTTTGGACTATAGTAACATACATAAACAAATAGACATATTATACCATCGTCATATGGGTGATGAGGAAAGGAAATCCTTCCAAGGAGTGATGAAACCGCGCAAGAGTACAATGGCATAAATTGTTTCACATGTTTTTATCGTTGATCCATTATACTTAGGAAAAGAAATAGTCATTTTTCTATAGATAATAAATTGTAGTTATGATGTATAGTAAAATTTTATTTTTTTATGATTTATTTATTAACTAACACTAACCAACCCCCTTATTCGTAATCGCTAAATCAATAAATAAAATCGCAAATAAAAAAAAGTATTTGTACCCTGGATTTAATATTATCAAATAAATCATGTGGCAATGAGGTCTACTTATGGTCACTAGTTGGCGCCACTATAGCATGTCGGTCCTATCGCTGTCATTGACTAATCGCGAAACATACATTGGGGTGATTCGGATTATTATATGTATAGTTTTACAAAAAACTTAAACCGACTTCAAAGTACACTAAGAAGTAATCAACTCCTGATCTGATGACAATGGGAGCAAACGGGAAGTGTACCCTTCCAAACAAAAATGAATTTTCCAAATCGGTTAACAAATGACGGAATGAGGTAACAACCAAAAAAAACATACAGCCTAATTGAGAACCTCCTCCTTTTTTGAAGTCGGTTAATACTAGGATATTTTCGCTACGCATACTAAAGTTAAGTTGTGTATGAAATAGTAAATATTATAAATGCGAAAGTGAGTTTGTTTGTTTGTTACGCCTTCACGCCTCAACTACTCAACGGATCATCATGAAATTTGGCATGCAGATAGCCTATGATATGGAGAAGGACATAGGCTACGTTTTTTTATCCCGGGTACGCGGGGGACAGCTAGTTTTAATATAATATATATTTTGTTTATAAATAAATAGTCCGTTGTGACGTCATCATTTAATAGCATCAAATGATCTACTGGTAGTTCAAATATGTTAAAAAAAAAAAAAAGCATGAATTTACAACTAAATGTCTAATGTCGAAAGTGCGGAAATCGGGGGCCTGATGGCCTGAATGAAGAAAAGAGATTATCTCTTTGGAAAAATCATACCATAACCGGATTACACAACCCAACTACACATAACAAACACTGCTAATTATATATAAAACCCACGTGCAGATTGTCACATTGCATTCTAATAATAAAACATTTTGGCAAGATGTATATTGCGCGGTGGACAATCAATGTATGAGAGTTATGTAAGTAAATTAGTTACTACCTGTGAGAGTCCGGAAATGTATGTATTGGGAATTTAACATTTTTATGTATAAAATGTTATTGCTAGTTTAACAAAGAAATTATAATACAAGATTTTTTAAGGTGAAAATATTAATCTATTCTATACAGATAATTATGTATGTATGAAATCTATAAACCTACATATATACAAATAAATGAAATTGAAGTGTAATGTCAAAATAACAGTTGTTTACTTAATGCATATGAAAGTACATCTATATATATAAAAATGAAACCCGTTTTCCGTTGTCACGACATAACATGAAAACGGCTTGACCGATTTGGCTTATTTTTTTTTTGTAGTTTTCTAATACTCTGTACAAGGTTCTTACGGAAACAAATATTAAGAAAATTGCGCAGAAACTTAGAAAATTTAAGAAAACTTAACGGTAGGGTGGCTTAGGGTAGGTTAGGTTATAGGGTAGGATATTACGCAAACGAAGTTGCGCCGGGCAGCTAGTATTGTATATAAATTCGACAGAAGGTATTAAAAAAGGTTATTTAAATGTATTTTAGATTTTTTTATTATTATTACTTTTTAAGAAACTTATTTATTTCTACTGTGTTAATTGTTGCTCACTGTTATAATTTCTTTATATTTAATTTTAGCATTTTGTTTTATTTTTTATTTTTAAGAGCATCCATTCTGGAGCAGTGGCGTCCAAACGTCAACTAAGGTTGCCGCTGAAAATCAGCGACAACAATATTGCTGAGCGGTTACCCTTTTTTGGCAGTATAATAAATTATTTATAATTTAGTTTAAGTATGTATTAGCATAGTTTATTGTTTTACTGTCAAATAAAAAGTTATTCTATTCTATTCTATTTGGTACTTATATTGAACATTTTTGTCTGTTTGTTCCGGCTAATCTTCGAAACGGCTGGACTGATTTTGACGGGGCTTTCTCTGTAGCTGATGTTATGAGGAGTAACTTACACGTCACGTATCAGGACTGTCTCGCTATACACATGATAAATTTTTAGTTATCTTTTGTTATTTGACGTAATGAAAACACCCCTCCCGCACCGCTACACCCCCGCAAGAACTTATTCAGTTATGCACTATGTAGAAGGCTTGCTTGTATCAAAATAAAGGTGAAGTAATTTTATAAACTCTGCTCATCATTAAGAGGAAATGCTGGTGGCGTTTGTTCCATACAAACGTAATCCTTAGTTTCCTCTCTGGATAATGACACTAGAACAATGATAATATTTTACCATGCAATCTGTAGGTACCACTGTATGTCCCTCGGTTGTGTTTTTCTCCATAATTTAATTATTATAAGAATTAGAAGCCTTCTAAAATCACAAAAACTTACGATTTTTAACGCCCTTATCAGACATCCAGCGAACAAATTTTACGAATATAAAAAAACAAAGGAAATTCGACAGATATAGCCAAAGCCCTTCTTATTATGATTCTTGAATTTCTTTTTTAAATCGATCCTGTTTTGGAGGCGAACACCGGGGATTACGAAATAGCGATATTTTCTAATTTAAATAGGTATACCGGTCCAAGCCGTAGTTGTCTCTATCGCCCTCGGGCGGGATAGCTCGTGCACAGCGCGACGGCAATAGATATGTTAAAAACCTATTTTTCAAATTTCTAGCCATCTTTTCCTCTTAAGGATAAAATATTTAAATATTCTTCTCATAAAAAAGTTTACTATAAATAGTTTTTAGACAGTTTTGCCACGAAATAAGATAGTATAAAAGAAACCGATGGAGACGTATACTGGCGACACTGACAAACAATAATATTTGGAATATGTTAAGTGGAAATTTGAGACGGGTCAAGTAAGGGCAGCTACCTTAGGGGTCGTACCTTAAGCTGCCCTTATTGGTCCGTCTCAAATTTCCACCCTGTATACAGGTCGTTGTTTTGGTCAGCGACGAGCGACTCAGGGTCGATAATACAATTGATACTGGTGCTAAAAAAAATATAAAAAAAATAATTTTTTTTTTTTTAATAATAAAAATAAATAAATTAAAATTTTGAAAATCATGGAATAAGGTAAAGTGTAGACATAATACTCAACGGGAGTACGAGGGAGTAAAGGGGTGGGGCAATGGCGGCTTGCGCCTAGCTCTAGACTGTGCACGTGCCTAGTAACCATACTTTGCGGTAATTTTATTTCAAATTGAATAAAGTATTTCTCAACATATTTACAGTATTTAATGGAATTAAGTCCATTTTTGGGGAATATATATTTTGTACTACCGCTCCTGGGTCGCTTGTCGCCGACCAAAACAACAACCTGTATATTGAATAACCCTGGTTGTCCCATTTTATTATATTTAATGTTAAATTCATCTTAAATTGTATTTGAATTGTCAAGAGAAAAAAATAACTCAAAGTGGCTACTTATGTAATGAGAAACTTTAAGTACACTCTGCCCAAGATAGTTAACAGTTTACTTAAGGAACTGCAAACCAAATATACACAAAATGTTAAAATGATTAAGCCTATCAAAAAGTATATGCTGGGAATGGAAGGGGATAAATTTAGTTATCTGTAGCATAAGTCCCGCAAATTAAACTATAGTATATTTGTCAATATGTTAAAGGTTATAAGTCTCACAGCTTTGCAGGCTTTCATCAGGTGGTAATGTTTAAAACTCACAGTAAAACTATGAATGTAATTTTGGTCAATTAAATATTAAATAGGTATAATTATATATGGAAATTCTTTTAAAATAACTGAAGAATTATTGTTTACTTTGTTATCAATTTTGTGTGTTAGATTCTGCGATAATTTTATTTTTACGTGTAAAATATTTACATACTTAACTAAATATTGCAATGAGAAAGTAGACGCAAACGTAAAAAAATATTTTCTTATCTCCGTATCTCTAAATTATTATTATTAAATATTAGCTTTACTTAGACGCAAACGTCTTAAATTTATTTTCTTATCTCCATATCTCAAAATTATTATTATTAAATATTAGCTTTACTGTACCATGTCTTAATAGTTTATGTAAGTCTTATGACTATATATTTATATTATTTGAGCATTGGTTACCATCCAGCGACCATATATAAATCCGTTTTTCTTTCGATTTAGTTTTCCTTAAGTAATTTCTAATATTATATTTAATTGATAATAATATTTTAAAATATTTAATGAAAATTACATACCAATAATAGACATTAAAATCTGATTATGTTTACTCCCACTTTTCACGTCTTTACCAGAATTAACTTTGTACACTTTGTTCACCATTTTTAATTTTTTTCACACAAAACAAAAAAAAACAAAATCACAATTTATTTGAATTTCGAACGATGACTTTATTTTTAATTACAATTTCAGAAGGAACTTTTATATTACAAACTTCTTTTTAATAATTTTGAATTTGGAACTTCGCGCTTCGCTCGCCTATCACTCGTGTGAGGAAATGCGTGCGGATTGGCGTCCGACCGCGCGTATGCTGCGCCGGCGCAATGTATTAGTTATTCAATATTTACACGCTTATACAGGTTGTTGTTTTGGTCAGCGACGAGCGACTCAGGGTCGATAATACAACTGATACTGGTGCTAAAAAAAATATAAAAAAAATACTTTATTTTTTTTATATAATAAAAATAAAAAAAATAAAATTTTGAAAATCATGTAATAAGCTAAAGTGTAGACATAATACTCAACGGGAGTACGAGGGAGTAAAGGGGTGGGGCGATGGCGGCTTGCGCCTAGCTCTAGTCTGTGCACGTGCCTAGTAACCATACTTTGCAGTAATTTTATTTCAAATTGAATAAGGTATTTCTCAACATATTTACAGTATTTAATGGAATTAAGTCCATTTTTGGGGAATATATATTTTGTACTACCGCTCCTGGGTCGCTTGTCGCCGACCAAAACAACACCCTGTATATATGCGTCACTATTAAGGGGATGCATGATATCTATAATTGATAAATTTATCTATCTATCTGAGTAAATGGAAAGGAGAAATGACCGATGCACACACAGCTTTAATCACAGGGCGTGAAAGTTTAAATTTTTCACAGTTTAATTATGCGTTAGTACATAGGCATCTACTAAAGAAGGGTGTTTTTTTACTGTGTATAGATGTGGCCGAAAGTGGTAAGCACACATAACCTAGAAGGAACTGGCTCTTGAATGCTATCAGAACACACCAGGTAGGTACGAGCATGAGCTTTCTGTGAGAACATCGTGGTGAAAGTAGCATGATGGTTGGGTACTTTGTAGTAGGTAACCTAACCTAACCTAACCTAACTGCCTGAGTACCACGCTTAGGTTGAAAATATATCACCAATCACCTATCCTGTCATGTCTCTTATTACAATTGTGTTCCAATGAACTATCAGTGGATTTAATAGATTAGACAGTTCTGGTACAGTATAAGGCATGAGTCGTGAGCACAGATTGGCAGTAGTCGGGGCAAGCTCGCGCATGTACACTTTTGACCAAATCACAGTAGCCAAATGATACGCAAGAATCCAATAGACGATGAGCATCGACTGACGAACCAATTGTGTGTAGCTCGGCGCTCCCCCCTTCTTCATTCCGCCAAACAGACCGAAAAATTAACTACTGCGCAGGTGTCAGTTTGTGCTCACGACTGATGCCGGTTACTGTAGCACACATAACTACTAATTCAATAACTTCGAAAACCATTAGGTATAAATTTAGTAGACAACGTATACATTAGCTCAATGGTAATGGAGTTGTATTGGGGTTGTGTCAGTTTTTTTTATACTAACTTAGGTAGCAAACAAGCATACGGCCCGCCTGATGGTAAGCGGCTATCGCAGCCTATGGACGCTTGCAACACCAGGGGTGTTACTCACGCGTTGCCGACCCTACAGAAATCTCTTCACACCCTTTTTGAAGAACCCCATGCTGTACTCCATTGGGAAAACCACGGCAGGGACCCTTGGCTCCCTGGTATAGCTGGGACCATTAGGTCCCAGGATATTTTATAATTAAATGGGACAAGCTAACAAGCTATAACATCTGGACAACAAGCTAAGGACTAGATTGGTTGTAAAGTTAATTCGTTTTAATTATAATTTGATTGTCGCCCACAGATGGATTCAGTGGCACGTGGCATGGAGATGACCGTGGAAAGACATAACAATCAACTACAGACTAATAGTTATCTAATACCTTTAAACGAGCAATTCTTTTATATATCTATATAGCTATATATATAATCTGAAATTCGGAAACGGTTCCAACGATTTTCATGAAATTTAGTATGCTGGGGTTTTAAGGGCGATAAATCGATCTAGCTAGGTTTTTATTTTTAGAAAACGTTGTTTTTTCCGTGATTTCAGGCAATGAGAAACTGCTACATTATTATTAGAATACAAAGGTAAATTTCGACGCCATTTTACAAGCTCAGGTGGAAAATGGGCGGTCCCCGAACGAAACCAGAAGACCCCGGTTGGAATACAGATGATTTTCTCCTTTTTTTTTCAAATCCCTTCTTTTTTGAGAAAAACTAATATGATTTACCAAAAAAAAAGCTCGGTCACCCAAGTACTTTATTTTTTAGACAGACTATTAAAAGTATAGAAAAATATAATTATTATTGTACTAGTTTCAGAATATAAGTCCCATTGAAAACCTTCCCCTCATTTTGATATCGGCTAAAAAGAGAAATAACACTGAATATAATTGAGGTCAATTATTTGATAACATGTGGTGGTCTATAAATACATGATCATACAACTATTATTTAGGATGCAGTCTTGCGAAATAATTGTGCGTCGAATTATTCGCGCAACTCAGCATATTTTAAGCAAAGTAATGAAATAATGCACATAAACCATGATATTAGTAATAGCTTCGAATTTTTTATGGTTCATCTAATTGAATTATTTTAGGTACCTAAATCAAGTGTTTGATAGCTCTCTCGCACTCAACTTTATGATCACAGAGCAAGGCGTCAAAACAAGTCCTGGATGAGAATCGAATGACTTGTGGCGTGATAGGTGGACCGTGGAATCTTAACATTGTACCTTATGTTTGGATGTAGGAGGTGCAACAGATATGATTCTGAAAATTCTTTCACTACCTACCTAATAGGAAGCTACATGATCCCCAAGTGTTATAGGTGTTGTATGTTTTATACCGGGAACGCGTAGCCGTGGTGGACCCCGTCCACAATGAGCTCTGGCGACGTTACTCACGCGCAGGAACACAACATAAAGTTATTCGGCTGCGGTATTCTGTAAGGTGGAGGTACTTCCCCAGTCAAGCTGCTCGCCAAGCGAATAAACGCTATGCTCTACCTCTCTTAAAAGCAGATGTTTAATAAATGAACTTAAGTGACTTCAAATGATTAAATAGTCTTATAGGAGCAATAAAAATACAATTAATCAATCAATTTATTTAGTAACAAACAGGCTTGCAAACAATAATTAGAGCAATTATCACGTGCCTACGAATGTGTTTAGCCTAGGGTTGTCAGATTACATATTTTTCAAATACCTTTTAGACTCATAAAATCAACTTCATCATTCTTCTTTGGTCACACTTTAGATTGTGTTTCTATCTATCTCAAAACTCATAATATGCCAGGATATTATTTAGTTTTATTTATGAAAAATATTAATATTTGTGTTTATGTTTATATCGCTACAATGACAGTGACAGCAGCTGCAGCAGTATCATCTACTGTCAATATAAAACCAATGTTGTCTATGTTATTTTGAAAATGGTTCTTTTTAGTAGATAAAGTCAAGTTATTGTTTGGGTATTGTGGTTTTTTTTTTATTATTTTTAAATAATAAAAAAAATATTTTTAATATTTAATAAAAATATTTTTTTCCGTACGCTTGTTTGCCACCTTAGTGAAATAAAAAAAAGTTACTACTAATTTCCAGCAAAGCATTATTTATTCCAGAACAAATACTTTTGATTTTTTACTCTTTCTATTTTGTTTCTAGAAATGTACAATATTTTCAGGTAAAAAACATTTATTAATAAATTACATAATAATATCAGGTTTTGGTTACCTATCACTATTTTTTTCATGATTTTATTGTTTCCTTTTTAAAATATCAATTTTATTTTATTTTTTTATATAATAAAATAACTAGGTCGAAGGTAACACTAGGTTATTACCTTACACGGAAGTATGTTTTAAATCTGCTAATAAAAAAAATAAACTGACAACCCTAGTAAGCAAATAAATTGATCTGTCTTCCCATGCCTTGACAGTGACTCATTTTGTCAGTAATAATTACAATTGTATATTTGCAATGCATGTTGCTTGCTTTCCAATAAAAATTATGGCACGGTGGTAGGGTACTTTGTAGTACCTGGCTGGCAGAAGAAAATCTGTCGCCAAGCACGTATCGGTGTGTTCCGACAGCTGCACTTGAGAGCTAGTCCCTTCTAAGCTTCGGCCATCACTGACTATGAGCAGATTGTAATCAAATATGAAAGCTTCTCTAACTTATATCCAAGCTGGTAATTTGGGGTTTCCCCCTTATGGCCTCCACCTCCCCTTTTAGCCATAGCCCTTTCCACACTCACCAGCTCCTACTGGTTGAAATCTATAATCCAAATACTTGTATAACCTCTTCTGGCTTCGCCTAAATCTTCTATCTTTTAATCGTCTAATTATTTACAATCAGCTCCTCTTTTTTCTATATTTTCTTATTTTCTTCCGTCTCGTCCCGGTTCCCGCCGGAATCTCCTCTTTGTTTTTCATGACAGGCAAAGGCTCGACCCATACAGCCTCTTCAACTGCTGTCAGTTCTCAAAATGCTAACAAACATAAGCATACATGGTAAAAAAAGCTACGATTTATCTACTAAAGAATGGTCATCCTAGTAATAGGTCATTGTGCGAGAAAGAGTCAAACGGCGGAAAGGTGAGACACAGATTTCATAATTTATTGTTCTATTTGCAAAATGTGTTGGTACTAAAAATAATTTTAAAAATGCAATGAATGGTCTTTCAGCAAATCCATACATTGATTTGTACAAAAAATAAAACATTTTAGAGAGTTTTGAATTACTTCCAATGTTGAGATTACATTACCAGCAACATAATAATATACTTGAAATATTTTATAAACCCCGCAAAACATAACAACAACATAATGGTCGCGATTCGCCGGCATGGCATAGAAATTCATAGTAGCATTTTTATCCCGGGGATCTGAAAATATTTTAAATGCCTCAACTTATTCCTTAGGCACCAAGGATCAATAATAACGTCATTTAAACGTCTCTAAAAATCTTTAATTTTTTGTACAAATCTCGCCACGATTCTTTATATACGGGTGATTTTGAATTTCTTAGCTATTTTTTTTCCCTGGGATCAGAATCACTAATAGAACACATCCATGCAAAAAAAAGAACCTTTTTTTTTTCATAATTTTGTCGTAAGAATATCCTAAATACTCCACATTGCTGGATAACGTTAACAAGTAGTTGACCTTGAACTTCAGCTGGTAGACGTCACCAGAACATTGAAATATGCTGCGAAAATACGTAAATACTTTCGTAACGCGCACTAGGTGGAAATTGTGTTTAATACCTACTAAAATTTCACCATATTATTTTTCTATTTTCCATTCACAAAATTAAGTAATACCCGGAATAAACTCTTCATAATGTTGTTTACATTTCGAGTATTTTGATTAATAAAAACTGTCATCGAATAGAATCTGTCATTCATTAAAATCTTCTAAAATAAATTCTATTTTTCATTTTCACTAAGGAGGAAACTTATCTTTCAATCATTATTAATAATACATTAGGCAGCCCGTACACATCATACAATCGCCGGCCGACTTTATGTCGGAAAGAGAAGAAAACTTGATGTCAGCTTTGTAAGCAGAAAACAGGATAGCTTTTTAAAACGTTTGACTTGGTTAATAACCCTTAAACGAACCAATCCTAGAAATAAACTCCAAAATTGCCTATTTCGCCAAAAAGGTCTGATGATAGTCGGTGGATCTTATTTTATAAGAGAATTAATTCTTTCGATTTGAGAGATTCAAATGTTCTTCTCATTTGAATTCTTTACTAACAAAGCACTCGTCTTACAAAGCCGCTCTAAAGGCCTCAAATCGGAGTAACAATTGTACTACCGATTGTCTATCGTGTCCTTATACGAAACCTCTCCTCCTTTCTCTTTTAATTTCATACAAAGAATCAAAAAAAAGCATTGCAGCGCGTGCATCTGTTACGGCGTATTTAGGTGTACGTTCAGCTTAATACTTCATGTCAACCTATTTGAAATAATTTATGATTATGAAAAAAAAATTGAGTTGCGCACGCAGGTATTCTCTGGTTACTGGTTGCTAGGGCAACGTTTTAGAAGATCAACAGTCGTTTCTGGGTGATACAAAATATTTTTAAATTTAATTGAATAATTATGGAACTCTCTGGAGTACACTATCAGTTTGATCAATGGAGGGCTTCTGCCTCACACACGATGCCGCGGGGCGCGGGCGCCCGCCACTCCACACAACTGTGCGCTCTGTGGTTGCAGATCAGTGGAAGTGTGTTATTTAAAACCAGATAATAAGTTGTCAACAAACTGCAATATTCAGTTCAATGTGATTTTAAATTAGCCTTAAGTTGGCCCTAAAGTTTTAAAGTGTTACAACGATGCAGTTAGAATTATGATAAAATGAGTATGTTTGTAATTGAGTTAATAAAAAAGTGAGTTACTGTATTTTTGTGGCTTCATTTTATAAATTATAAATGGGTAAGAATACCTAGAGTTATGTATAGGATATTTAATTTGGATGATGTTCGTGTTTACGCATACATAGGCAGTATCTAACATTCTCGGTTGTTGACAGCTATGTGACATAGCGCATTGGCGCGCGGTAAGACCAACGATTTCGGTAATTTTGAGAAAACTTTGGATCGTCATAACTTTATTTTTTTCTTTAAAAATTATATATAAAAATAAAACATGTATTTTTTATTTTTTATTAATGAGTGGACTCCTTTAAAATAGCTAAGTAATTCAAAATCACCCTGTATTTCTTGTAAGAATTGTGTAATAAAAAGTATTTTCCCAAATGAGTAGAAAAACAAAGAGATGTTATTAACTGTATCAATTGTTACAAGTGATATCATTCAATAAATAATGCAAGACTTATTACTTACAATAAGGAAAACAGAAGGGGCTTCACCGAACACTAATTTCGATATGAATTGATCTTTTGTCATTCGTGCTTGCATAATTTATGTCAGACACATCACACTAGCTTTTGTCTCTGGCTTTACCATCATGTAATTGTATAGGCCTAGATTTTTTTAATTACCTAACCTATCTAAAAATATATTTTGAATGAAAAATCTGAATAGTTTTTATATTTATCCTTAAAAATACACTATAATAGGCATTGAGCTATTATTACTACGTATAGAGAAGACGCCACACATCACAACAACGATGAACGAAACGCGTAAGCGCCGTGAAAATCACGGTGCATGCGAGAAAAATACTCCTAATAGCGCTAATAGCGCTACGTGTTTCTACTGTCTGCTTAGACGACAAATTATTGTTTCAGCGCTAATGAGAACTTTAGTTGACTCTAAAAAATGGGACATAAACTTTGCTTATCTATACGTGGTAATAATAACTTTTTTTTTTTAACTGGGTAACTGTTTATAGGCCTGTGTTTGACCGCAATCTCACCATGGTAAGTGATGATGCGGCCGAAGGTGATAAGCACACAAAGCCTAGAAGGAAGTGGCTCTCAAGTGCAGTTATCGGAACACACAAAGAAGGTGCTTGGCGACAGATTTTCAACTTGAGGGTGGTAGCCAGCCAGGCGGGTACTACAGAGTACCCTACCACCGTGCTATGGTTTCCTCACGATGTTTTCCTTCACCGAAAGCTCAAGCTCATTGTAAGATTCGAACCCTATTATTATCATTGCATTTTTCTATCTTTCTGGATCGCGTCGTTTCAATGTGTTATTATATTGTATGTACATTAACCATGTATTATTATGTGTTATATTTGTCTATTTAGTATATTTTTATTATTTATATATACTTATATGTAGTATGTTATATTATAAGTATTTTATTTTAGTATATATTATCCACCTTCTGGTTCCCACTGAAAACCAGCGTCGTAGCCTTGCGCTGCGACATTATGCTGAGTGGGAGGCCGTTTCAGCTCAATAGATTAATTAATACATAGGTTAAGCGATTGTTGTTTTATATTGTTATTTTTTATTTTCTTGTGTTATGTGTTTTTTGTTATCTCTTTAAATTTTGAGCTGAATAAATGATTTCTATTTCTATTTCTATTTAACCCGGGACCTTCATCTCGGTATCCGACTTCACTACCACTGAGCCTTAAAACGTCTCAAAGATGTCTCAAAGTCTCAATTAATTAACAAATTGTGTACATAATTGAGGATTGAAAAAATCCCGCGCATCGGAAATTCCAAATTATAAATTAGGTAAGGGGACTTATTGCCGGTATAGTTATTTTTAATCTTATTAACAGTAAACGTAAGTACCGATAACCTCTGAACTTGAAGCGTGTATACTCTTTCCTGCTATCTTCTGCGAAAATCACTTTATTTTATTTAAGGAAATCCTAAGACTTATGCTCCTAGACCCACCGGATAGGCCGTGTCTAGTCGCCATCATCATCAGCCTATAATGTCCCACTGCTGAGCACAGGCCTCCTTTCACAAATGAGCGTGAAAGGGAATGGGCAATACTCCACCACGCGTGTCCACTGCGGATCGGTGGAGGTAGGCTAGTGTTCAAGCTAATGTTGGAGTATTCACGAAAAAAATGGACTACAAGTGACTACAAAATTTTAAACAGTATGACTTGCGAACTAAACTTACCAGTAACAAAACTAGTTTTTGTTCGTTACTAAATTATTTGATTAAATGTAACTAAAGTTAGTTTCCCGACAACTAAAGTTAGTTTCCTGACAACTAAAGTTAGTTTCCCGACAACTAAAGTTAGTTTCCCGACAACTAAAGTTAGTTTCCCGACAACAAAACGTCAACTTACATAACTAGTTTTGTAGATCATTTTTTTCAGTGCACCTCATTCATATTTTTTAACGTGACTGTTCGACGACTTGACTTTCACTTGACGTGTGTGCAACCCTTAAGACAGTCAAAGAGTGTCGAGTTTTAATGAGTAGATATGTTATGAATTGTATGCAACAGACTAAAATATCGAGAAGTAATATCCCTAGCCCTGAGTTATCAAATCTATTAGTAACTACTATAATTTATATTAATTACGATTGAAATGAATAGACTACTGTTGTAAAAGGTCTTGCAAGTTCAGACGTAGATTTTAAATCTTATGTTCATGTCAAAGTGCATTAGGACATCACGACGGGGGGTGGACAGAGAGAGTATATTTAGACTACGACCTATTCGATAGATAGATAACTCTTTATTGTACAAAAAGTACTTAACAAAGTATAAAAATATATGCATAAAATTAAAAATTACTACAATAGGCGGTCTTATCGCCAAGAAGCGATCTCTCCCAGACAACCTTAGGATGGAGAGGAATTTAGACACGTTGTAACGATGCGACCTCTCCTATTTCAATTATTGCTTCTGGTCACAAATACTATTTCCAAAACATATTGTTCTAATTTTTAAATTTTCAAATTTTGAATTCTCATATGAAGAATATCCTATCTGACATTCATTTAATTCGATCAGTACTGAGACACACCTGAAGCCTTGGTGTCATATTTTTAAAGTGAATAAAAAACAAAACAAAATAAGATATATTGTATACTACTAATCATAGATTTAGAATTTTCTACTACCGTAGGCTACTAATACATATAAAAGCGTCTAATGTGTGTGTCTATTGTGATATTGTTGTTGCTGTAATAGTGCAAAAGTGCACTGAAAAACATTTACCAAACTAAACAGAACCCATTTGGGGTAAGTTCTTTGGTTTCACATCCCTGTATCCCAAATTATCTCTTTAAACTCGTTTTATTTGTTACAGTTACAATATAATATATAATATTTTTACAATAAACTAAATGGAAGACATCCGATGGTTTTCATTTCGTACAACTTTACCTATATGTGAATGTTCCGGTCGTAAACTGCTAGCCAAAGCCTACGTCGTGACAACGTTATTAGAATAGGTACGCAAATGGTACGCAATAATAAATATTACTAACGTACTGAATCAACTACATTAATTTCTTTTATTTACGGTTTAAATCATTTATTTCTCTAAGATTTACAAAAATCACCAAAGTATTATTATATATTATATTAAAGATTATTATGTCCAGTGTCTCAGAAGTATTACGTATTTATACATTTTTTGGGTATGTTAAAATAATTTTGCTCGCGACGAGTCGCACACAACGCAACCGGTCGACAACAGTTTAGTTCTGAAGCACCGTACACACTATACAATCACAACATTCTAATAGGTGGTTTTATTTATTTATATTGTAGCTGTCAAAGATGTGTTTTTTAACCGACTTCAAGAAAAGGAGGAGGCATAACTCCGTCATATATAGACGGATTTGCAAAATTCTTTTTTTGATCGAAAGGGGTATGTTCCAGAATGGTCCCATATAAATTTCATATAGATCTGATGATGAGTTTCGGAGATAGACAACGGAACTCATAAAAAAATTACAACAAATCAGCCGCGATTGCTGCTATCGCCTAAATATGCATTGTTTACGCAATCACACAACAAAACATCAGGCCGAAAAGGTTTTCACGGATGTATTCAGTATATAATGAAACTAAAAATTCAAAAATGACACTGTTTTGAAGTCAGCGAAATATTTTCTATAGAACACGTCATGCGATTTCGCTCACTTCAAAACAGTGTCAGATAAGAGTTATTTTATACTTTTTAGTGTACTTTGAAGGCGGTTTATTTTTTTGTTAAAAAGTTAATTTATTCAGTAATTTTTTAAATAAGTATAGTCATTTTGCTTCTTTGACGTTTATTTCCATTTATTTAATAAACGAATGAAAATGAAAAAAATTTCCGCATTGAATATCTTTTGCTGAGTTTGGTAGTTGTGAACGTACATTATTCTTTTTTCACGGAATGACTTCTTATGATCCGGCGAAGAACAAAAATATTCGATAAACCTCTACAAAGTGTACTTACAACTTATATAGACAAAACTTTATTTGGCACACACACATCACAAACATTGAAACAGAATGTAGAATAAAAACAACAAAAACAGAAGCTTATATAACAAGAGAACAAAAATAAACACAATAACACAAAGATTATATTATTAGATGCCACTAATATAAAAATATATAAAAGTATGTAAAATTAATATTTGTGGTGTGATGCCAAAAAGGACTCCACTCAGCATATGCTGTGGCAAGTACCTACCACCACCAGCACTGATTTTCAGTGGAGCCCCTTAAAAAAGTCGAGATGCGCTCGCGGGGTGCTCCTGACATAAATAAATAAATGTGAGATGTAAAATAAGTACATACATAATTAAAATAAAACAATAAATAAATATATAATATGAAGTTTCAATTTTTTTAATCATTCATCGTTGGCTTACAACCGGCTTGGAGTAGCTATATGGACGCTTGCAACACACATCACTCACGCGTTACCGACTCTTCCACCCTCCCCGATAAGCTCTGGCGACCTCACTCACGCGCAGGAACACAACATAAAGTTACTTATCTGCGGTATTCTGTAAGGTGGAGGTACTTCCCCAGTCGATCTCTCTTCCTACCTCTCTTAATACGTCGGCTCGCGGTTAAAAATATAACAATGCCATCCATTGTTATAATAGGACGCGCGTCCCTCGCGAGAACCAACGGGTTAAAAAACGCTACACCTCACTTAAATTTTTCACCTCACTCGTTTAAACGATTTAAAATAAATTGATAAGAAAATAGTACATAATTATGCAGTTAGTATTATTATCTAGACGTCTGGATGCGCAGTTTAAGGCCATAATACTGGATAATAACGTCATTTGATGATTTACAGACAGCACGTGTGCGTTGCAAAATAATTGATAACATATTAATTAATTGTAACATAACAAAGTCCCTCACTGTGTCTGTAACACTGTCTAAAGTCTCTAACGAATCAACCTTTGTGAGCTTATCCCCTTGGATAAAGAATACATATCTGGCTTACAATCAAATGTATTAGACAGCGATAAACATGAAAATCAGGCTCTTGATAAAGTCTGTAGATTCTGTTCAACCTTATCCCACCAAATACATTTTCATGTAAAATGTTGCCAAGACTAGATCATATGGCTCACACTGTCAAACAGTTATCAGATCTCACGTAGAGCCAAGCTTATAACTCTACACGCCCTAACTTCACAAACTCTACACCTTAGTCAAAATATGTGACTTGGCCGTTTCGCTACCGTCACATGAGCGAAAAATGTATTTACTGTTAATTACTTTTCTGTAATACAATAGTTATAGGTCGGCAACGCGCGAGTGGATAACCCTGGTGATGCAAGTGTACATAGGCTACGGTAACCGCTTACCATCAGGCGAGCCGTATGCTTGTTTGCCACCTTAGTAGTATAAAAAAAAGTTCTTGTGGTAGCGAAACGGCCAAGCCACATATTTTGACTACGGTGTGTAGTTTGTGAAGTTAGGGCTTGTAAAGTTAGGGCGTGTAGAGTTATTAAGCTTAGCTCTACGTGAGTTTTGAAGAAGAATTAAGTGTAAACAAAAACTAAATAATGGAGTAAGTTTTATATAATTTGAACACAGAACAGTTGAAACAGTTAATACTAACTAATATTATAAAATGCTAATGTGAGTTTGTTTGTTTGTTACGTTATCACACCTAAACCGCTGATCCGATCACGATGAAATTTGGCATGCAGATAGCCTATATATCCAAAAAGCTCTCTCTCCTTTAAAGCTCTGAACGTGAACGAAAATAATGAAATTTCTTAAAAAAAAGTTTGGTTATTAATGATGTAAAGCATTCTTAAGCACGTTAAGGGCGGTATGTAAGCTAAACGTCATAAACAGGGTTCGCTATTTTAGTGGTTTATGAATGAAAACATGAAAGAAATAGTATTATATGAACATAATCATAAAGCCAAGACACCAATTAACAGATCGGTGTTGGCCCTTTTTTTTAATTTTACTTTTATAAATAGCAAAAAGCTTATGAATATTACAAAAATCATAAAATCGAGGTTTTCCTCTTTAGTGATACCATCAAAATAAGAATCCTTTTTGTAATAAATTTATATTAAATCGAATCACAAATATATGTACAACAGATCCGTGGGGCCACATTTTAATTTTTTTGTACGAGAATAACGTAATTAATTTATTAATAATCATCAATTTTGCGACGCCATTTGTCCATACATTTTTCTATGAAATGTCAAGTGAAGCTTTATATACAAGACGCAATCGCGAAAATATTCAGTTCCCCCCAGTGTCCCAAGGTGACACCACGTCGCTTTTTATTGACACCGGAAATTACGTCATCCATATATCTGTATACATGCGCTTGTCAAAAAGAACATAATAAGTGCATTTTTATTTTTTACATTATTAGAGTTATGAAATACACCATGGACATTTTGATAAATTTATTGTTCTTATGGTAATCGGTATCAATTTCATGATTGGTTGATACGTCCTTAGTCTTTTTGAAAATGTCCCGTATGCCAAAATATTTTCCTTGTTCTCCCTCTCAGCCATTGATTGCTTATTTTGTTACTTGCTTATAGATAGACTAGGCTTATTAATACAATATGAATAAGATTATATTTTTAATCGTGCGGCTTTTTAATGAATCGTCGTTGCTGAACAGAAGGTTAGGATACGGCCATCGATATAATATATGTATTTTATTAGATTTCACGATCCGAACAAAAAATCCGTCGAGCTTGATGACAGCGGGATTAAAAACATCTTAAGCGCCAATGAATTTCATAGCGCCTACGCGTTTCGTTCAACGTGTCGTTCATATAGAATTTACACCGCAGTCGTGGCATTTAAATGAAGAAATATTTTTTCTATTGTGATATTATTACCTATTTATTCACTTGAAAAACAAATAAGTTAACTTGACTTTGATTTCTTGTATTATTAATGCCGCTCCGTACGCCCCCACACTGCATGAATGCCGAAGGTACCCTAAAGTAAGGTGAACGGAACGCAGTTCAGTTAATTCGAACCGAGTGAATATTGGGAACGCTGTGTATATATAGTAGAATGCTAGTAGAATACAATTATATCGATGGATACGGCCATTTGTAAATAATTCACTGTTCTTATATTATATTCTTTAACTATAAAGCTATTATTGTTACTAGATATTTTCTTTGTAGGTTTTATTTTATTAAGCATAACTTAATAAGCCTCTTTGCAAATCTTTACAATTTAAATTCTTATAATTTTTAATTCTCGTCCTCACACTCTACTACGCCTAAAAGTCATTGTGAGCATTATCCATTTTAATAAAAATTCGATATCTCGCCACCGGTGCATCATATATAACATTATTTCTAGAGCTAATATACCATGTTGTTCAATAAGTTTTGTTTTGAGAAACACGTTTTTATTATTTGAAATACATTTTATTATGATGATGTTGATGATTAGCACTACTCCCAGCCAGTACAACGACCGACCCATGTCCTATACAACCATTGAAACATCAACCACCATGTAACTAACTTAGTTTATAATGACTGGTACCTGAATAGTTGTATCGGAATAGCCATGGAGAAACCAAGGAGTGCGTGTTATATAGGAGTGACACGCTCTGGGGTGGAAGAGGACGGCCAGCTAACCGCAACCAGCTGACCACAATCGACCGACTGTTCAGCCTATAGATGAGGGATGAGCGTTGATGTATGTTGAGTGCTGGGGTTTTATTGTCTTCTTTCTTATTTTGATTTTTTGTTCCTGGGTTGGATTTTGTTATTTCTTTGTTGTTCATTAGATTAACCTCCTCCATGCACGGGTATAGCTTCTGTGGTTGAGAGGCTCCTTGTCCATTTCAGCTTCGGTATGTGCTTACATATTTCTTGTTCTTCGTTATTATTCTAGAGACAATTTGGTTGCCTCAGGCACAACATCAGCAAGGTTTTTATTATAGTAGTCAAAATATTCTATATCATGCGCCGATTGATTTTTAAAGTAAATATCTGTTTTCTGGGTTTGGATTTTGGTGTACTGTAGGGCCGTAACATGGCCATAATATATGGGACTGTATTCTATCAGATGTGTGTTTGAAAACTTAACTATCTTGGTTAATGGGATGAGAAACATCCAGGATAACATATCTTTTTGTGTTCCCGAAAGTATTTTTTTTGGTTTCCTATCCTGCTGCGTGTATGAAGTTCCGTGATTTTAATCTGATCATGGATGAGCATTTTGTCGTGGTTTAATTAGTGTTGAGCCTCATTGTTTATCAGTTAGTTTATCACAAGCGCTCGAGCTGTACACATCTCAGTGCAATAATTGTTAGACCCGGTTCTGATGCCTATAATTATTTAAGACTATACATGTGTTAAGTGCAGTGAAGTGATTATTTAATTGTTATATGACGACAATAAACACATTGGGCCCGTGAGGAGTTTGTTGCGTCGCTTCTTCTCCTCATACAGGGCATTTTCGAAGCGACAGTTTAACGTTGTTTTACCCTGCGGAAAGCTGCTGTTTTGAAACCCTGCGGAATAATTGCATATGAAATACTAAAAAATCATCGAACGAGTCGTAGCGGGTTGCGGGGGTGCTCCCAGAACTCCCTATCAGTCGCCGCTATACCGAATTTAACAAATGTTCGTTAGCTAATTATGAAGTATCCAGTACTGAATTGGCCATTGCAGGATAAATGGCTACGGCCCACGTTAAATGGCCTGCGTTCGCGTATACTAATAATTATACAAAGTAAGGGATAGAACCGCTGCATGGCCAATAGTATAATAATATAAAAACAACATAATAATAAAATAAAATAACATAATATAGAATGGCTTCCAAATCTTTTAAGAGTCATGAAGTCGTGAAACGTCTCTGTACAACCATCTCTTTTAATCTGAAAGCTAGATCCGCATATAAACCATTAAAGTAGATAACCTGAGCCGAAGGTCCTTGATAACATTTGCTAAGGGCCTCGCACTGGCTTAATTAGGCACTGTACTACAAGATATTTATATTGCAAATATATTGAAAAATAGCCTATAGCATTTGAGGATAATGTAGCTTCCTATTACAACTCAAGTGGCTTCCAATCCGCCTTCGGCAGAATACACACAAATTGCCACTCTTATGCATTGTTTTATTAAATCCTAAAGCCCCTCGCTATCTCAAGGAACGCTTCGAGTACTACACCTCAACATCATCTTCTTCATAGTCCCATGGAACTTAACTTCCAAACTCCCAGTCACACTTCTCACTCTTATTCCCAATCTTTTACTATCCAAGCTGTACGTCTCTGAAACTCTCTCCCTCAGACTATAAGACGGGCCCCGACGTTAGACTCTTTTAAATCTCTTGTTATTTCACGCTATCACACGCTATAAACTTCCTCATTTCCTGCCTTTCTTTGTAGAGCTGTTATTTTCACGTTATGAAAGTGTATTCTTATGTGTTAAACCTTCCATATTCTCATATATCCTGTTACCCAAAGGTTGTCTAAAAGAAATCGCTTAAGCGATAAGACCGCTTATTTTGTATCACTTCTTCTTTTTTGTATTGTTTCGTCTTCTACTATATGGTGTACAAATAAAGCATATTTATCCATAGAGTAATTCGTCCATGATTTATCTTATTAGTGAAAGAATGTTCAGAATCGGATTAGTAATTTCAAAGCCTCGTACATGCAACTTACAAACTTTACCTTTTTATATGATACTAGTTGTACCCCGTGGATTCACCCGCGTTCTCTTGATAAAAGTAGCCTATACCCTTCTCTATACCATAGGTATCTGATTGCCAAATCTCAATGCGATGGGTTCAGTGGTTTAGGCGTGAAAGCGTAACAAACAAATGGGCCAGTGGGTGCAGTTGATTATGATTCCACCTATAGCGGTGCAGGTCGTGGGTTTGATTCCCACCCAGGATATGCATTTGTGTGCATGAACATGTCTGTATGTCCTGAGTCTGGGTGTAATTATGTATTTACAAACAAAAAGGTTTCCATAGTACAAGCTCAGCTTAGCTTGGGATAAGATGACCGTGTGTGAGGAATGTCCCAGGATGTTTATTTTATTTAATATTATTTATGACTAAACTTATTACTATTTATTATTATTACTTATTAAACAAACAGAGTTACTATGGATTAGTACCTACTTCTTCAAAAAACGTTAACGTAAGTACCCCCAAAGTACTAATATAAGGCATAGCACTGAATTTCCTTTGCTTATAAGTAGTGAATCCATTCTGCATAATAATTATGTAAACTTTGGTTGCGCTTATTTAAATAAGCCACTTGAAAAGGTATTTAAATAGAAAATTAAATATAATGTTACTTAATAATATTGGAATTTTATCGGCTGGTACCACGTTATGCGGTACGTACCTAACTTGACGCAACGTCAAGTTTGGATTTGATGCATGTGTGCGTGCCTGTAACACAACTGCAAAGTAACAAATGAATGCTGGTTTTGGCGCGCGATCTAGCTTACATACTACCCTTAATATTTTGAAGTTAAAATATTCTTAACGCCTACTAAAATTCACGAGGCAATGTTTATTAAATGTAACATTGCTGATCATAATATTATATTAAGTATTTAATTCTTAATTTAACATTACTTAATGTTCGGTACCTATATACTTAAACAGAAGTAGATTTTTTCAGGAGGAGTTATGACGAGGCCGAGGATGTAGCACGCTTACCCTAATCACTCTGGCCTTGAAGAAATGAGGATCCATTCCTATGATTAAATACATAATAAAAATAAAATAGTTATCAGAACCTACCACCGGTCATAATTTAAGTGAAAGCTTTCTGCCAATAAAATAATTCATGGCGGTATATTACTTACATTAGGATTTTATTATTATGATCAACGTAAAAATATATTGCTTGGATCCTAGCTACCTGCACCTTCTCTTGCCCCCTGCCGACTAAAAGATGAGGATCTGGTACATATAGTACTTACACATTTAGTATAGTTTTTTTTACTGTTTTTACAGAAATTATTTTACTGTCTTTCGTGCCTGCATGAGTATAAAGTATCCATAATTACAGGATCTATCTGTTACGAATTGTGTGTAACAAACATACACACACAAACCCTCACACTTGAGTAAGTTTTTTTTTTTTTTTATACTACTAAGTCGGTAAACAAGCATACGGCCCGCCTGATGGCGGTTTTATAATCTACTCGAGTCTTTTAAGCAAAGGGAAGCATGTAGTCACCGTCAAAATAAGCAGTAGCCCGAATGTCGACCTATTCTGATACCTACTAATATACACACTTTTATAAGAATCGTTTAAGCCACGGAATAGATAAATAAGGTGTTTAAGCCGTTTCGGAGGAGTTTTGTTACTTACACTATGACACGAGAATTTTATATATCTATATATATAAAATTCAAAGTTCTGACTGACTGGCTGATTGACTGATATATCAACGCACAGCCTATACCACTTGTCCTAGAGACATGAAATTTAGAGGGTGAAGAGTAAGTATCCACTAAGATAGGGTTTTCAGAATTCCACCCCTAAGGGGGTAAAATAGGGGTTCAAAGTTAGGATCTTCAAACTTATTGTATAGCCTGAAGATTGAAAATTAATGTATACGTGTCTCAGCGTTTTTAATAATTCCACCCTCGAAGCGGGATGAAGTTGTTTTGTTTTGTTTTATTGTTGTAGAAAAATATGTCATTTGATTCCTGTAGGCCACGCGGGCGAAGCCGCGAGCAGTAGCTAGTTAGATATAGAACTCTAGATCGCTCGCTGTGTCATCGGCGCCTTACTATTCAAACATTTTTTACATATTTATTATTGTGAGCATTTGTTGCCTATAATAAAAAAAAAGGCTTTATAAAGGCATTTTCACAAAACATTTTCCTTTTCTGACAAATGAAAGTCTTAAGTGGGGTTCAGAACTGAACCCTTGATCTCACGAACGATTACTTTAAGTTGGAAGGGCGTACAAAAAGACTACTTCAACAACTTTTCATGAACTAGAGATACGGTACCATTGTTGTTCTTATTCACGAAGCCTGGACCTGCCCTGTGTGTAAATGACGGTGGATAGATATCTAATGGTGTAAGACGGACCGGTTGTCTGCTTGTACTGAATCTAGGTATGTTATACGATTTATTGTATGTGTAGCCTATAATAACCGGGAATAATGTAGCTTCCTATTGGTGAAATAATTATTCGAATCCGACTGGTAGTTGCAGAGATTAGCCTGTTTAAACAAACAAAAAACTCTATACAGTTTGAAAATCTAGATACTAGCTTCTGCTCGCGGCTTCGCCCGCGTGGCCTACAGGAGTCAAATGACATATTTCTCTACAACAATAAAACAAAATAAAACAACTTCATCCCGCTTCGAGGTTGGAATTATTAAAAACGCTGAGACACGTATACATTAATTTTCAATCTTCAGCCTAAACACAAAATTTGAAGATCCTAACTTCGAAACTGACGGACTTTCATACAAACTTTCTTCCACTATTTTACCCCCTTAGGGGTGGATTTTCGAAAAACCCTTTCTTAGTGGATACCTACTCTTCACAAAGAATATACCCTCTAAATTTCATGTCTCTAGGACCAGTGGTTTAGGCTGTGCGTTGATATATCAGTCAATCAGTCAGTCAGTCAGTCAGGACTTTGAATTTTATATATATAGATAGATAAAGATGTTGTATACCTATCAGTTAATTGTTTTCTGGGTTTTTTTTTGTCAAATCAAAATCTAAGGGAATTTGATTTAACGTTCTCCAACGAGCCAAGACAAGAAGTCGTTTCATGAAAAACATTACATACATTTCAATTTAAGATTTATGTTTTTTTTTTTTTATTAATTAATTATGTATTTCATAGAGATACAAATTGTCTAAAGAATTGGTGCTATATAAGCGCCATCATGTACACACGGCTACAGATCAAGCTATACATTTCCATCAAGCTGACCTCTCATTGTACGGAAATCCTATACAATGCGAGATCAGCTTATACTGGAAATGTATAGCTTGATGTGTTGCCGTGTGTACGTAGAAGCGTATAGTTGAATGTAGGTGCCACCTCCAATCATCTCACAATGTTTGTATAGAAACCTCATAGAAACGGTGCCTCTTAACACAGAGCATTATACTATATTATAGTAATCTGTGCTCTTAGTATGAATGTAATAGGATGACATCGGTATAGCCTAGTCAAAATCCAGAGATTAATTTCACACATACTTCACATGGCCTTTCCAGACCACTCTAAATGTATCCCTTAGCTTTTACACAGGGTGGAGGAAAAGAGATATTCATCTTTTAAGTTGTATATGTTACGTTGTCAAGTTGATATTTGTTTTTTTTTTTTTATAGGGGTAAAAGGGAATTATGCAGTTCGTTCTTTTCATCTTTCGTAAAAAAATCGTAATAAGTAAGCGAGTTTTGGCCCAAGGGGCAGCTCGACTGGGGAAAAACATTTACCTTACTTTACTTGTATCTGTGCTTAGGTATATGTTTTCTTTTTTTTGTTAATTATTTGGGAAAAAAAGCCAAACATAGTCAGATAAAAAATGTAACCTAGTTGAGTTTCTTGCCGGATTCTTCTCAGTTGGAGGCCGAGTTCCGAACCGGTGGTAACTTCAGTAAATGTGACCTTCATAAGTGCCCTTCTGGGGCCTAAATTGAGTAAATGGCTTTGACTTTGACTTACATTTAATATATGACGACGGCGATGATAGCTCAGTGGTAGCACAGCAGTGACGTCGAATGTCGAGACGAAGGTCCCGGGTTCGAATCCTAATATGAGTTTGAGCTATCGGTGAAGGAAAACATCGTGAGGAAACCATATCGTGGCAGCGTACTTTGGAGAAACCACCTGCCTACCACCCTCAAGTTGAAAATCTGTCGCCAAGCACCTATCGGTGTGTTCCGATAGCTGAACTTGAGAGCCAGTTCCTTCTAGGTTTTGTGTGCTTATCACCTTCGGCCACATCATATCTGACTACGGTGAGATTGTGGTCAAACACAGGCCTAAACATAGTAAAATAAGTGTTTTTGCGCGTGAGTAAGGTCGCCAGAGCTCATGTATGGTCGGTCGGTAACGCGTGAGTGATGCCCCAGGTGTTGCAAGCGACCATAGACTACGGTAATCGCATACCACTAGGGGCCCAATTCTCGGGTCCTTCGAAATAACCCTCGAATCGAACTTACAGTTCGAGTACTATTCGATTCTAAACATGAAGCAAAATTATTGCTTCATGACTGTAAACTTTCGAGGGGCGGAGTCAATTCTAACGGTCTCGACTAATCAAAGCTCTTTTTTCTTCTAAAAATGCCGGCCTCGAACTTGCCAGAATAACGTACCGTGATTTACCCTCGATTAATGTTCGAATTCGTATTTTTTTCGATCGAGCGATATTTTTTCGATATTAAAATATGACTACACCTTTTTGTAGCATCCTGTATATCCTGATTATAATAGCTAGAGAATTCATTTCACACGTACCTCTAGACCTTCTTCAAAATCAAATTTCCAGTCTAGGTTCAATTCTGACATACCTAAACCTAGGTTATGACACTTAAGGCTCTTTGACCTAACTAGCTGTCGTTCCCCGGTTTCACCCATGTTCCCGGTATGATAAGGTACTCTTTGTCTTATTCCACGGCCTAAAGTAACTATTTATTGTACTATTTAACTTCAAATTTGTCCCAAATTTTTAAGCAGAGCGTGTGCTATGGAGTTTGATACCAGATACATTTTATATATTATATACTTACATAGATCGTTTTTTTTATACCACTAAAGTGTCAAACACACATACGGCCCGCCTGGTGGTAAGCAGTTACCGTAGCGTATGGACGCTTGCAACATCAGGGTATCGCGCGCGCGTTGCTGACCCTGCAGAAATCTCTTCACACTCTTTTTGAAGAACCCCATGCTGTACTCCTTTGGGAAAACCACGGCTGGAGCTCATGCCACAGTCTGAGCGTCCGCGGAAGGAAGCACCTTTGAGCCCGCACTGTACGAAATAATTCTGGTTTCAGTGTGAGGATGGACTCCCCGTCGATGGCGAGAGTTGCGATGGTGGATGGTAGCCGTGGGCATCAGCTTAAACAATTCTACAGAACACTGTCCGTTTCACACAGAGTCAAGACAAATAGTCATATTTATGTTTATGCGTACAAATATGTGTCCTGGATGCATTTATTGCTACATAAACAACTTAGGTACTAGTACATAATGAAAGTATTGCAGACAATTAAGTGTACATGTAGAACCAGATATTTAAATACGCGAGAATATCTGGTGATCTCCACACTAGGCAACGCCTGTATCGTGGAGACCAGGATATGTTTAGTCTATAAAGATAGTATTTTCCTCAGCTGACATTATAAAATGGGAATATAAAAATTAATTTAATACATTACAATAGAAAATAAAAAATAAAGCAAACCAAAAATAAAACAAAATAAAACATAGAATAATAATATTTCAAGCCAAATCATTAGTTTTTCCGTTTCAACGTAACTACGTGTTAAAAGCCATGCTTGATTGCAATTAATCTAAGATTGTTATTTTTTTACACCCGTAACGTTACGTTTTTACACCCGTTAAGGACAAGATCAGTGAGTGATGAAGGCTCCCAACGGGGTCCCAAGGTCGCCTTCCCACAGACGGAGTCGATTGTGACGTCACGGATGAGTCGGTGCAATTAATCATTGAGGAGACATGTCGAGCTCCACGACTGTTTGAGTTAGGTATGTCGTCCTCTCAAAGATGATTCGTAGCTTGGATATCGCTTGAAGGAATGTGGCATCCATATTTTAGAGTAAGGCCAAGTTAAGAAGACATATTTGATTTGGTGTCTCTTGCCGCACATTTCTTAATTTAATACCACTAAGTTAGCATACGGCTCGCCTGATGGTAAGCGGCTACCGTAGCCTATTGACGCTTGCAACACCAGGGGCATCACTAGTTGATGAATCTGAAAAACTGTGTTCATGTTTGTCACTTTCCGGTCCGGACTATCATTATGCAAAAAAGTGCTTGCCCAAACCTAAAGCCCCATATTACGTGAGATGGGTTAGGGCAAATCTAGAAAAATACAGGGGTTTAATATATCCGTCACTTTCTAACGCCATTTATCAAAAAGAGTCGGGGCAATTTTTAAACCCGAATTTTATATCATGTAAGGAGGTAAAAGTTTTTAGGTACCACTAAGTAATCAACCTAGTTGTAAATTATGTATGAAAATAATAATTAATGTTTCATAAATAAAATGTTCTACATTCAAATAACTTCAAGTAAGAGAGGTAGAGCGTAGCGTTTATTCGCTCAAAGAGCAGCTCGACTGGGGGGGGGAAGGACCTCCACCTTACAGAATACCGCAGCCAAATAATTTTATGTTGTATTCCTGGCGTAAGCAAGGTCGCCAGACCTCATCGGGAATGGGGGAAACGTGTAGAAGGGTGTAGCCATAAAAGTACGCGACTTATTTGGTACTAGTCATAGATCGCGAATAGCAAGTGGTGTGAACAGATAATGACCCTCATTGAGGATTCACAGGTTACTTGGAAGCAAAAATTTGGTGTCAATTTTTTAGTTATTTTATTTTGAGACGTTTTTTTTATATATTGTTTATACCTGATTTAGACATCACCTCTTTTAGATAGATCTGTCAAAAAGTTATCAGATCTCATGTAGAGCCAAGCTTATAACTCTACATGTACTTACTCTACAAGCCCTAACTTAACAAACTCTACACACCGTAGTCAAAATATGTGGCTTGGCCGTTTCACTACTACAAAAACTATTGTATAATAAAAAAATAATGAACAGTGAATAAATTTTTCACCTTACTCCCATGTGACGGTAGCGAAACGGACAAGCCACATATTTTGACTACGGTGTGAGAGTTTGTGAAGTTAGGGCTTGTAGAGTAAGTGCATGTAGAGTTATAAGCTTGGCTCTACATGAGATCTGATAACTTTTTGACAGTGCGAGCCATATGTCTTGGCAACATTTTACATAAAAATGTTTTTGGTGGGATATACTTTTTCCGTAACACGTTGTATAACTAGGCTTTATAGCAAGCTAATATTTTCGGCTAATAGCTTCACACTGTACACACAGCTTTATCCTAATTGCTTATTGTTCAGAATTGTGTTATCCGTTGATAACAAACGATCGATTGTGAAACATAATAATATACCTATAAGGTGCCTATTCATAATCGTGCGGTGAAGCCGCCTCTCAGTTTATGTAGAATCTATAGCTATTGCCGCCGACAGAATGGTGGACAGGTGCTGCTTGTGGGGGTTGGTATGCTTAAGTTTGCTATAATTTTTTTTTTATACCACTAACATGGCAAACGAGCATACGGCCCGCCTGATGGTAAGCAGTTACCGTAGCCTATGGACGCTTGCAACACCAGGGGTAGCACTCGCGCGTTGCCGACCCTGAATACTTTACAGCTGTTTACAGTACGATTAGAATGTAAATAATAATATTATGTAATAAATCTAATTTTGAAAAGAGTAATTGCTGAGTTAATTGCCGGCTCTTCTCAGCAAAAGCAACCTTCCGAACCGGTAAAGAGTAGTCATACTTTTCGGTGAAGTCTTTTTTGAAATTTTTGACAGAATGTTACCTGCCTTGTTACCATTTCACGATGTAGCTGGGTGCCGCTGGATGCAAGCGGCCCAAAACCGTTCGAAGTGGAAGTCAATGGGGGAGGCCTATGTTCAGCAGTGGACATCCATAGGCTGATATGATGATGATGAATTTAAATATGGAGAAAGACATAAAAAGTGATTTTACTTTTTCTTCCGTAAACGCGGAAATATGAAAATTAACTCTGGTTGTGTTTAAGCTTTGATACACGTTTTGTTAGCCAGTTTGAAAACATTACACGCCCCGTTTTTGGCAGTCGTGAAATTAGATACAATTTACAGTACAGGCTACATATCAACAAGAGCCGATTAACGAAGGGGAAGAAAGGTTTTCGACCGGCGACCACCTACCTTTAGCCACCCAGAGGTGGACCGATGACCTTTGACACCCAGTATCTGGAATACTATAATTAGACTCCAACTGGGCAACCTGACAAATGGAAGTATTCCCATTTGCGCACCGATTTTTTGAGCACCGATCCTATTCCCTTTTCAGCACCGATTCATATTTTGGATCGGTGCTCAAATGGGAACAAAATTTTTATTCGAAATCATTCCCTTTTGAGCACCGACGGATTTGTAGCTTCTAGTGTTGTAGTGTTTTAATCTCTCTCTAAATACCTCCAAAAATGTATACTTATGAAAAAATGGTACCAAGACTTAGTACATACGTTATTTTATTGAATATTCCCATTAGATCACCGATTCTAGAGCATCAGCTAATATTTTAAATTGTATCAGTATAACATAAGCTCGAAGGAGATCTCTCCTTTTTCGTAAATTTAAAGAATATAATGTTGTTTTTTTACTAGAGAGAGCTCCTTCAAACTTCTGTTATACTGGTACTATTTAAAACTGTGGTGTTTAAATAAAATATATCGATAAAAAAATAGTTTTATTTTACAGAATAATTTATCGTCGGTGCTCAAAAAGGAATGATTTCGTATTTAATTTTTGTTCCCATTTGAGCACCGATCCAAAATATGAATCGGTGCTGAAAAGGGAATAGAATCGGTGCTCAAAAAATCGGTGCGCAAATGGGAATACTTCGACAAATGGACGACCGATAGGTATTTGATATTCCTAAGAATGCCAGACAATGGGAATCGAATTCAATACCCGTGACGGGCTAACAGTGTTTTACTCAGTCACTGACCATTTTTGATGTCACACAATATTTCTATTGTCCTTTTGTATAGATTCTTTGATAAATGCATGTGTAGTGTTGTGTGTAACCGACTTCAAAAAAAGGAGGAGGTTCTCAATTCGAATGTATTTTTTTTGTTACCTCATAACTCCGTCATTTATTAACCGATTTGGAAAATTCTTTTTTATTTGAAAGGGTACACTTCCCGTTTGGTCCCATTGTCATCAGATCAGGATTTGATTACTTCTTAGTGTACTTTGAAGTCGGTTTAAGTTTTTTGTAAAACAGTCCATTTAAATACACAACATGTTACCTTTCGAAAAAAAATTGGATTAAAAAAATTCATAATTCACCCTATCTCCGATGTTCGCATTGCCAAAAATCTCATCTCACTATCTCATCACACTAATTTTATAAATGCGAAAGTTTGAACGTTTGTGTGTTTGTGATTTTGGATGTTTGTACCTTAATCACGCTTCAATAACAACGGATTGCCAATTTTCATCAACGGATTAGGATGAAAATTGGCACGCTGATCTGCCCTGCCCCAAAACAGCCAACCGAAGCGCAAGGGCACTACCTACCTTTTCTCGAAGCGCTTCGTCTTTTTTTTAACTCTAAACTTGGGTTTGGATTATACCAGATAAACAAAATTCTCGGGATATGATGTCAATAGTGAACTTATTAAACATATTAAGTTTCAATAGCATAACTCTTATACTTTAGATTTTATTGATATCTAAAAAACCTCGATTTCGTCACTGACTCACTCCTGAAGTCCTAGAAAGCTGAAATTTGGTATGTAAGCTTGTATTAGTACACAATCAACAAAAAATATTATAAAACTTGGAAATAAAAAAAAATATCATGAGCAACTTAAAAAAAGAAGTGAAATCCCACCAAAAACATTTTTATGTAAAATGTTGCCAAGACATATGGCTCGCACTCTTAAAAAGTTATCAGATCTCATGTAGAGCCAAGCTTATAATATAACTCTACATACCCTTACTCTACAAGCTCTAACTTCACAAACTCTACACACTGTAGTCATAATATGTGGCTTGGCCGTTTCAAACGGAACCCTATTCATATGACTCCGCTGTCCGTCCGTCCGTCCGTCCGTCCGTCTGTTTGTCAGAGGGCTGTATCTCATGAACCGTACTAGGTAGACACTTGAAATGTTCACAGTATGTATTTCTATTGCCGCTACAACAACAAATAATAAAAATGAAATATAATTTAAAATTAAAGGGAAAGAAACGTCTGCTTTTGGTGTTTATTTTTTGCGCCTAATATTCATTTCACAGTCAATTTGAGTAAGGTAACATTATTATTGTACGGAACCCTCCGTGTGTGAGTCCGCCTCGTACTTGGCCGGTTTTTATCTTTTATTCACGTTAGTATAACGTTTCATAATTCATTTTGTGATGAAACAATACCTATTGCATATATTGTAAGCAAAACAAACAGCTGCCATATTAATCAAAAAGCCTAAGTCCTTTATAAATAAACATTCATTCAGAAATCTGTCGCTTAAAACTGCTACCGCAAAAAAAACATAATATAAACCTAAAACTAAAGCTTTATCTAATTTATTATCTGTAACAGCTGCGTAGACCCAAAACGTGTTCATCCCTATCCCTAAATTCGTAGATAAAATAGGATGTATTATTTGAGATACGCAATACAATTGTACTGGCCAGTTGGATGCTAGCGGCTGAATCGCGCACCCGTGCACGCGAGGAATTTAAAAAGTAATATTGCCGGGAAATTTGAAAATCGAATGAAAAGTTTTGTGACTCGATGAACTACTTGGTGGAATAGTTTTGAATTTGGAATACTGAAAACAAAATTTGTGGAAAAAGTTTTAGTTCTTTAGTTTGGTTTCGTTTTACGAAGTGTTGAAGTTTTTCTTGTTTAGAAAAATTATTTTCGGTAAGTTTTTTTTATATAAACGCAAATTACACGAATTTTATATTTCAATAGTGTAATTTAACATTATCTTTAACTACTTTTTTATATTAAAATAAAAGCGACTCGCCTTAGCTTCGCGCGGGGTCTATTAATGTGGCATCATTTATGTTTCAAAAACCATTAAGTACTTATAAGTGTTCGAGCGATATGTACCCCGATCCATTTGACGGCATGTATTTAAGGCCTTAACTATTAATTCTCTCAATTCCAACACAAAAAAACAAAACTAGACCCAAAAATACTGAATTGCACACTAAATACGCACACTAAATACGCACATTAAATACGCACACTAAATAAATCAAACTGAGTATCAGTTTTATGGTTTATGCAAAACTGTTTGAACTGAATGATCATCTAGCGTTATTGTCACAGTTCTAACCTATCCTAACCAACTGTATTTGGAGTGCCCCGAGCCGGTTCTGGGTGATATAACATGTTTTGATGAATAGGTAGTTTAATTATAGAACAGTCATTTTTCTGATATGCAATAAGTAAATTAGAGGTGCAATAAGTAAATTAGAGGAGTCTTAAGTTTGCGTAATTTAAACAAAGGTGCAATTAATAATATGCCTTTATTAACGCTTTTATATTGACAGTTCTTGTAAATTCTCGTCACGCAAACGAAATTTTTAGATCTGAGAAATGGATACCTGGCAAAAGGCAATATATTAAAGTGTGAGTCTACCCTTGTGCCAAACACCATGATTAGTTAAGGCGGGACTAACTCTCTTTATACCTATTTTACTTTTTTTTTTTTTGTATAATTACGAAATTAATTGGCAAAAGCCTATAAAGTAATAATTATCAAATTATAAACATAACAAAAAAAAAAACCTAATCTAAAAAGAGTACGGACCACGTGTCTATAGTAAGTAGTTTAAACCAATAAAAAAAATATAAACTTAAAATAACAAAACTAATATTTTAATGAAACTAGAACCCAAATATAGGTTATTTAATCAGCTTAAAAAGGTTTTACTAAAATAATAAAGCCTATTTCTATTAAAACATTACATTTAGGTTATTTTAGCGTACGTAAAACCAAAAGCTTCTTAGCAAACGCAACCTTCCGAACCGTTGTCTAATAATTCACAAGTGCCTGTGAAGGCCTATTTGAATGAATAAAACATATTATTTTATTTCTAATAAAAATGTTTTTTCTCCTACTGTTTAGAATAATATGTTGAAAATATTACACAATTCATAATATCTCGTAACTGCAATTAATAGTACCGATATGTCGCAGCCAACTACAAAAAAAATACAAAATATTTATTTGCAACAAAAAACACAAACATTCTTACAGTTTAAATTAAACCTGCTTTGTTGAGTAAGCTTAATAAGTTCAATCAACAGCCTAGCCTTTTTACTAAACGGCGCCGTTAAACTAGCGGCCTGAATGATATTCAGCCATTCATTCAAACAGCTAGGCTAATGACTTGGATCGATAACGTTAAACTACTTGCTTAGCCTAGTCATTTAAATTTAGTTCCAAAATTCTGCCACCTGGCGTTAAAACCCACACTGTCAATATGGCGTCGGCAAGCAACCATATTTTTGGTGTTTCTCGCAAAATAGTACAATGGAGTGTAGTGAAATAAATACTCACCCTATTTTATGAATGGCCTAAGCATCAGTCAGCCAGTTCATTAATTGTTGTATTAGACGCTACGGCTGAATATAATTCAGGCCGCTAGTTGAACGGCTCCGTTTAGTAAAAAGGCTAGGCTGGCGACAAATACATATTTAAATTGAACGATTTAACCTCATCGTTCATGATATGTATGTCCTCGACTGTACAAAAAATAAATGACAAATCATCACATTTGTCTACGTCCTTTATCTATGAAGACCTTATTACAGAGATCCATATTTCAACGATATTCTAAGCCCTAACGGGATATGTCAGCATTTTTATTTTTTCGAGCATATATGGGTATACAGGGTGTTGTTTTGGTCGGCGACAAGCGACCCAGGAGCGGTAGTACAAAATATATATTCTCCAAAAATGGACTTAATTCCATTAAATACTGTAAATATGTTGAGAAATACCTTATTCAATTTGAAATAAAATTACCGCAAAGTATGGATACTAGGCACGTGCACTGACTAGAGCTAGGCACAAGCCGCCATCGCCCCACCCCTTTACTCCCTCGCACTCCCGTTGAGTATTATGTCTACAATTTAGCTTATTACATGATTTTCAAAATATTTTTTTTTATATTTTTGTTAATAAAAAAAATAAAATATTTTTTTTATATTTTTTTAGCACCAGTATCTATTGTATTATCGACCCTGAGTCGCTCGTCGCTGACCAAAACAACGACCTGTATATGCTCGAAAGAAAAAATATGCTGACATGTCCCGGGCTACAGGTTATTAATTTCTAAATAAAGAAACGAACAATGGTCCCTCAGATATGAAAGTTACCTGACTCAAGAGTTGAAGGGACCTTTGTCCTGTCGAGCATAAAATTTGCTGAGTTTCCGTAGGTGGTGGAGTCAGCTGAAACGTTAATAAGTGCCTTATCAGGGCCTAAACTGAATGAATTAGTTTTAAGTTTATGCATTTTTCGCGAGTCAATCGTTTTATTAGGTATGTACCTCATCATCATCATCAACTCCCACTGAGCACAGGCTTCCTTTCACAAATGAGGATGCAGGGAATGGGCAGATACTCCACCACGCATACCCACTGCGGTTCGGTGGGAGTACGCTAGTGGTACTGTTGGAGTTTTCAAGCCGCCAAAGCCAGAAAAATATGGCAATGTCAGATGAAACTAACTTCTGTCTAATCTTCGCGTGGCATGAGACGGAGATAGCGTGTTTCGCTGAACAAAAATGAACTAAGCGCTTTTTATCTAAATAACTCGTAAAGTATAGAATATTTAAAAAAATCGTTAGTTACAGCCCTAGGTGATATGTTAGTGATATTATTTATCGAATTTTTGTCTTAATTAGATACACCATGAACGAATAAAAACGAAAATTCATTATTATTAGAGGTATTTTTATGTTTTTTTTCTATCGAGGAATTTTCATTCCATTATGTTTTTGTTCAGGTAGAACCCTCGCGCAGGCATCTCTCACTCCATGTACTTGCGCGCGCTAATTGCCTACCGGCCGCCGGACCGTCGTAGGTCCATTTCTCGGTTGGTTGCCGACAGCCGCGTGGCGCGTTCGTACGCATATATCTCGATCGAACTGTTGTTGTTCTTTCTATGGAAGGTTCTAAGTACCTTTCGGTTCCTTTTATAATTATTTAAAAGATCTAGAGGCCACGTTTATTGTAAACTATGAACAAAATATGAGTCACAATCCCGGTTGCACGATATTTGAACTATAAAAATATACCATTTAACTCCCCTTGTACGCACAGCTACAGATCAAGATATACTCAAAAGAGTAGGCTATTATAGCAGTAGGTATTATAAATTTTGTATGGAGTGATTTATCTGTTACTTAGTAACTATTTAGTAATCTGTGCCTCGCGTATATAATGAAAATATCCATATAAAAATATTTTGTCATTTAAATTCTATTTACGTGGGTAAATTTCAATTCTAAGATTTTTATTTTGCTTTATACTCTTAACGACTATATCATTACGTGCCTTCCGAAGCAAGGAAAACGCCCGTGTTGAAATACCACTAGGCGGTCACCCATATAGCCACCCATACCGTCGACACCGGTTTGCCGATTGATTGACGTAATTACATTCTTACTTTTTTCCCTTCGATCAAATATATTCGGGTATATTTGATCGAAGTTTTCCCCTCAATTTTATTTGTTTTGCAGTGGGTAGACATTATTTATTTATCGTACTCTAAACGAAATTAGGGTGTGTGTATAGAACATAATAAATAAACAAATAAAAGATTTATTTGCGAGAAAATTAAGAGATCATTTTTTTTAATATCTACCGGTAGAGTTGGAAATTTCACCCGGGCGACGGCGGGCACGAGCAACCATTAAATAAATATCCTGGGAAATTCATCACACACGGGCAGAGCTTATACTATGAAAACCAGATAACTGATATAATACATATACTACTTTTTGTAAATACATACATAACTAGCTGCCCGGCGCGACTTCGTTCGCGTGGTACTACCCTACCCTACCCTTTTTTTTACGTGGGGAAATCCTCATGGATACCCGGGCACTCCGGGGGGAGCGGCCGGGTTATGTCAGACTCCTACTGACTAAAACCCCACGGCGTTCCTACCTGTCGCTGCCGGCTGGATATACGGGGGCGAAGCATTCGTCCGCGTATCCAGCAGCGACGGCCTAATCGGAGGCCTCCTCTTTGTCGACGGCAGAGACCGGAGCTCTTGTCTCCGCCGTCTCCTCCTGAGTAGCGTGCGGGAATACACGCTCCACTACTCGGGCCCGATGTTGATGGGCGGCAGACTCCCCCGAGTCCGCCACCCTTGGGCCCATGTTGGGGGGAAGGTGGCTTAAAAAAGCCGCCCTCCGACGCCCGGTTCTCCTGCGGCGGATAGCCAGGGTGGTAGTGTCCTCCCTGTCACGTTCCGCCTCCTTTGCGAGCATAACTCGCTCGCAAAAGGAGTGGAGTGCATCCCACGATCTCTCGCTGTCAACCACAGCGCGAACCACGCTCGGCAGCGAGAGATCTGTCCTCACTTCGGCGCAGAGCTCGCTGCGCTCGCTTGCCCAGGCTGGGCACACCTCCAGCGTGTGCTGTGCCTCCTCCTCGAGGCACCCGTCACAGTGGTACCCTACCCTACCCTACCCTACCCTACCCTACTCTATCTAAACCATCCAGAAAATGATCCGCCATTTATTGAATTTTGTTACAAAAAAATATATAAATGAAGAACCGCCTGACCGATTTTTCCAAACTTCACATAAACCATCTACTAAATAGTCCGAACAAAGCCTAAACATTTGGTTTGGATAGGTGAGCCCGTTCTGAGTTATAAAATTTCAACGAAAATTGGCATTGATTTTTATATATTTAGATTACACCCAGACTCAGGACATACAGACATGTTCATGCACACAAATGCATGTCCTGTGTGGGAATCGAACCCACGACCTGCGGCGCGTAAGGTGAGCGCCAACTGGCCCGTCAATATTATAGAAATAGAAATGTATTTATTTGTCACAATTATGCGTGTTATATGAAGAGGTGTTACATAGAATATAGTAGAATCAGCATAATATACCGCTCAAAACGGCGTACAAATATTAATTATAATCATAAAGTTAAATGTATAAGTGCAAAAGTTTTTTTTTTTATATTTCACCCTGCAATGGATCGTATTTTTATATACAGTGAGTTATGACCAACAAGAATTTTATAAAATAGAATAGAATAGAAAGTGTTTATTCAATTTTAAAGCAAGATACAAAACTGAAAGGCGCCCACAAAAAATACAAAAAGGTTAATTGTTTGTCAAAACATTGTAATTTAAAACGCTCTATCCCAATTATAATTAATAGAAAATAAATGGCTTTTCAACTCCTATTTCCCGTTTCGGATTTATTAATAAATATACAAACTCCTATTTATTTTTTTAACTCAAATTATTTATTTTTGATTGCCAATGTAATGTAAATTTTGTTTATGAAGATTTTTCGATTAATTTCAGAGTTGGCTAAACAAATTGACTTACGATATTATGTAATAGTATTGCCAGTCTGATCCCAATACAGTAAAATGTTCAGTTTGATCCCACATTTCTTTTGCCATTATCATCAAGTGAACTTTTGAAAAAGAGAATATCGTTCCAGAAAAGAAATTAAAAAAATGCAATTTCACAGACTCGAAGAAAAAAAACATTTACCATCACAAACTATAACTTCTGGAATGAGATTTTTTAAACGACTAGTCGCTACATAAGCTTACGGCCCGCCTGGTGGTAAGCGGTTACCGTAGCCATGGACGCCTGAAACACACGGGACATCACTCACGCGTAACCGACCCTTCCCCCCTCCCCAATGAGCTCTGGCGACCTTACTCACGCGCAGGAACACAACATAAAGTTATTTGTCTGCGGTATTCTGTAACGTAACAAACGCTACGCTCTACCTCTATTATATTTATAAGATTTATACTTTACTTACTATGTAGAATACAATTACTATTATATTACAGGGTAGTTTTCATTCCCGTAAAGCAATTACACTACTACTACAACGTGGAAGAATCCACGAGGCAAAAACTAGTACCCAAATGAAGTCAAACACAATCTGCGGTATAAGTACTTATGGTAACCAATTTCTAGCGAATATTTTTTCCAATATGCGTACATGCACTCCTTATAGGGATAAACGGGTGTATGAATGAAAATAGTGGGAACATGAAAGAGATTTCCCTGACAAACGACTTCAATCATAAAGCATTCCAATTTTTCTGATTTACTAGCAAATCCGTCGGAAATTATATTTGACTCGTTGGCTTACAGATGGAATGCACGTGCTATAGTTAATGGAATAAAAAAGTTTTTGTTAAAAATTTCATTTTTAATACAAGCTTTTTTGGTGACTGTACTTTTTGTTGACTGTACTGGCATTGTCATCCAATATAGTAATGTATACCAAATATCAAGTTAATCCGACCACTGGAAGTGGGTGAAATTCAACTTGCAAGATTCCACCCGAACAAACATACATACATTGCAAGTTAAATAAAAGCTTGTAATAAAAAGAATTCTAGGTATTGCTATTTATGTGATTAAACACGAAACAAAATACTTTTTGTTTCCAATAAACACACAAATCAATGACGCAACAGACAACGCAAAAAGTGAAAAGAAAGTAATAAATGATGTATCTATAAATTTTTGTCTAATCTGTGTGGTCTAGGAAAAAATGGTCTACATCTCTGTCTGAGGCAATTTGGTTTCCACATGTGCCAAAGAGTTTTTGTGCTGGGTGTGAAAGATTCTTAATGAGGCCGATCACACTACCCATAACACAAATATATACTTGCACTTTCCATTACATTGCTAAGTTGATCTGGATTCTTGGTTCTAGAAATTATTTAGGTCTTTCTATTTCTGGAGGGAAGGGAAATGAGTAGACGAACATGATTTTATGGCCTAGCACAAGCCCGAGTCAAATACTTTTAGACCGGGTGATACTGGCACAAATTTCCTGGTCATTTGTACCAGTATGGCGATCCTTCAGGGGTCTAATTACGCAATGACGAAATGTAAAATGATGGCATGGTGATTTTCACGAATGAAAATTAGCCTGGTACAAATAATTTAATAATAATAATACTTTATTGAAACCAACTTAATAACTAGCTTAAGAGGAAAGGATGGATGTAAGAAATTTGAAAAATAGGATTTTACCATATCTATTGCTGTCGCGCTGTGCCCGAGCTAACCCGTCCGAGGGCAATAGAGACAACTACAGCTTGAACCGATACCTATTTAAATTAGACGAAATCGCTATTTCGTAATCCCCGGTTTCCTTCACCAAAACCGGATCGATTTAAAAAAAAAATCAATAATCATAATAAGAAGGGCTTTGGCTATGTCTGTCGGTTTTCCTTTGTTTTATTATATTCGTCAAATGGCGTTAAAAATGGTAAGTTTTTGTGATTTTAGAAGGCTCCTAATTCTTATAATAATTTAATTTATGGAGAAAAACACAACCGTGGTACCTACAGATTGCATGGTAAAATAATCATTGCTCTAGTGTCATTATCCAGAGAGGAAACCGAGGATTACGTTTGTATGGAACAAACGCCACCAGCATTTCCTCTTAAGTCTATAATATTAATTTTAATACGCGCAACCGCCTATTTCTATTTCATCGACTATCGGAAAATACAAAAATGTTGTGGAACAAATCGTTCGATACTCGTAATTTATCGACACGTTCGATTAATGCCCACGCGATTGGACCGCTGCCGCGCCGGTACCAGCGCTATGGCCATAATTTTCCTTTACCACATTACGTAATTAGACCCCTGAAGGATCGCCATACTGGTACAAATGACCAGAAAAAGTGTGCCAGTATCTCTCGGTCTATTTCTCCATATATTCCAAACCAATCTATTCCCAAAGTCTGAACTCTGAATCGATCATGAAATAAGAAGTAAAAATGTTTAAAGAGATAGGTAGAACACATGACATTTGGCTTCGTTAACTTGTCTATCACCCTGAATATACGCCAGGATCTAATTAATGTCTTTCAATGTGGCAGACATTTATTAGTGTTGACAATAAGAAAACTTTCGAAGGATAATTAAGGCGATCTCTTGAGAGCAGTAACTCACTAAATGTTGTAAATAAACACGCCTACGTCTTAAGTTAACTTAGTGCCTGGGGATTATAGACCCAAATGCGAAATGGAATCAGAGAAACGTTCACTTATCTCAAAATCAAATGTTATCTAATGTGTCGTTTATCTTCAAACTAATTCAGGTAAACCAAAGGCCTGTAAATTCCACAACAAATAGTCCAGGGGGCCAAGTCTGCTATTTTATATCAAAAATGTCATTCTGACATGATTCCATTATACCTCCACTTCCATTGAGCCAATCTGCGTTGTCTTTTAAATTCATAATGATATTCGACCACAGATATACATCTAAATATATGACGTGAGTGTATGTACTTCGCGTGTCAAAATCTGTGCAAAAAGGGAGAATAATGTTCTTCTTTTGAAACTGATTCGCGCGGACAGGGAACTCGTAGAAAGCTGCATGTCCACCAGAGATGTGTAGCGAGGGATGTGTTTAGCTGACAAATAGGATAGCTTCATTTTCACGTTAAAAATCAAATGCCAACTTAACTAAATCAATTTTGTGACATTATGGTAGGTACAAAAAAGTGACACGCTTGGTTTTCATGCGTATAGAGGGATTTGCGTTATCTATTTAGATTTATGTCTGTGTTTTCGACGCTATTAAATTCGTAGACTACCAAATCTGTAAATTTTTCTGATAGTTCATTCTAACACAACTGTATGTAGCAGACTTGGACCGAAGAGCCGTGACGAGTGGGTATAAATTTTCTTCAATAGTAGAACTACCTGTTATATGAAATCAATTGTTACGAGATTATACAGCATCCTTTGTCTATCCTTAGGAGCTCTCAAGGGATTCTAATCTTCCTTCGTCAGTCCTCTTTTTGTTTTCGGTAGAATTACCTAACTTGCTCCTTTGTTTACGTAGCTTACTCTCCTCAAATTTTAGCGTACCTAATGTGTATTACCATAGACAGCATTTCGCTACTAACTAGACCTACATAGCATAGAAACGAAATATGACAATCCTCATGACACTATGCGAGAGAGAACGGACGCATAGATATTTTAATCGTGAGTCAATGTTATGTTTGAAGATCAACCGATATCAACCCGGGTGCTTATACAACGTGTTATAAAATACCCCGTAAAAAAATATAATTAATTATCAAAGTCAAAAGTTTTGTCAACCCTAGTAAGCTGTCATGTCAGGGAATCAGATTATTTAACAGACAGGCCTACGTACCTATTTTACTTAATAAATACAGTAGTACCCAATTAATATGGCTTACCGATGTACCTGCGCAGAAGATACATTTTCAAAGCGCGGGAAACGCTATTGGTCGGCAGCTGCCGCCATGTTAGCGCGCGCCGTGCGGCGGGGCGTGACTTGCGAGTGAGACGGAACTAACAGCTACAGTGTATTATGAACCTTATAGTAGTGATCTAAGGTTGATTGTAAGTTTAAGCATTCTTTCGTTAATCTTCGGGGCCATACTTTCTTTTCTGTGCGTACGAAGATTCACGACGCGCCATATAAGTTGGGTAATACTGTACCTACTTTAATAGTTTTTCTATGTTTCATTCATAAATGTTTGCTACCTCAATACAAGGATGGTACTGGCTTAAAAAAATTCAAGTTGAAGAAAAAAATATGTTGTCAATTTCAAATCTTCTAAATTTTTGTGTTTCCGAGAATTAGGTAGAAATGTAGGTACATTCTGCGTAGTTTACTCTTTAATTCTACTGAAATAGGTTTTGCACATCAGTGAAAATAATAATAATTTTTGTATTTTTTTGGGGTATGTTCAGCGTTGCCAGACGTCCCGATTTTGGCGGGACGTCCCGATTTTTAGCCCAAAATTAAATGTCCCGCGCGGGACAGGCTCTGTCCCGCTTTTCGAGGATTACTCGACGTTGAAATCATCGTTGGACGTGGAAGTGGAAATAAAGACACCAATGCACAGAAATGGCACCATGGTAATCTGAGGCAGTGGTGTGGAGAACCGCGCCAAAGTGCGCTAAATGTCACTGTGACATAAAATCAAACTTCTAAGTCAACGCAATCAAAAGATACGGCCGTATATGCCGCATATTTTGAAGCTCGCAAGGGAATCAAAACCTATAGGGTACTTCCCATTGACCTAGAATCATAAAATTTGGCAAGAAGAAATTCCATGTAGCACAAGTAATGGAAGAAATCCGGAAAGAGTTTTGTAGTTACAACACAAAAAAAACATGCTATTATATTAGAACATAATCCGTGTGTGAGGAATGTCCCAGGTATTTTTTTTATTTATTAATCGAAAAAAGGTGAAAAATCTTCCGAGACTCGATTCCCGTGATTAATTAACTATTTAAATACAAGTTACACACAACTACAAGTTTCTATGGAACCCTCGGTACGCGAGTAGGACTCGCACTTGGCAAAAACGGGGCAATAAAAACTTGGCAAAAAAAAAATTTGGTATGTCCCGCTTTCGGCGATAGAATCCCGCTTTTTTTACTCAATAGGTTACAAAATCCCGATTAGCCCGAAAAAATATCTGGCAACGCTGGGTATGTTATACATCGTTACTACGGTTCTTAAATATTGTAAATGTACTCGTTATAAGGCCCCATTTAACCTCCTTTCGGCTTTACGCGTAGTTGTGTAACACCTGTATATGGTTCCGTATTTTACTGACAATAACTCCGTCATTTATTAACCGATTTGGAAAATTCTAAATTAATTAAATTTTTTAATTGAAAGGGTACACTTCCCGTTTGGTCCCATTGTCATCAGATCAGGATTTTATTTTATTTTATTTATTTGGAACAGCAAACAAACAACAACATTATAACATTTGATTTGATTTTGATTTGGATTTGATTACTTCTTAGTGTACTTTGAAGTCGGTATAAGTTTTTTATAAAATAGTCAAATTATATCACAATATTATCATTAATTGGCTCCAAAATCAGTTTTTACAACATGGATATCTTAAAATATAAGTATGTAACTCAAGACTAGTTTTAATTTTTCCCATACAAATCCCTAACATAAATTTTCGTCTCGTCTTATACCTGGCTATGTTTTTCTTGTTCATACAATTTCTTTGGTTGTTACAGTAGTACTCATCTGATATGGCGCGTTGTGAATGTTCGTTCGCACAGAAAAGAAACTATGGCCCCGAAGATTAACGAAAGAATGCTTAAAACTTACTATCAACCTTCGATCACTACTATAAGGTTCATAATACACTGCAGCTGGTAGTTCCGTCTCACTCGCAAATCACGCCCCTTCGCACGGCGCGCGCTAACATGGCGGCAGGTGCCGACCAATAGCGGTTTCCCGCGCTGTGAAAATGTATCTTCTGCGCAGGTACATCAGTAAGCCATATTAGTTGTGTATTAACGTTCATTTTTTATTTTAGCATCATCACTTTCGGAAACATTAAAGTTGTCATCAATTATAGATGTTAAATGTATGGGTGTTAAGATTTATTTTTCTTTAAGAGCACTCAATTCGTTAGATGTTTTGAACAAATTAGTATCTTGTGCACTATATCTAACTGTGTATCTAGGCGTAATTTAAAAAAAGTGTGAAACAATTTCAGTCAAAGCCTCCGAAGAACAGCGTTTTTGCACAAATTTTACCTGAACTTTGGCCATATCTAATGTACCTATAAATTGTAAAAGTAAAGAAAACATTTAGATACCAGGCTTGCAAATGTATTGGAGATTCTAAATAACTAACTTTTTTTTCACCAACTTGTAATTTTTTTTCACAAGTAGTATACTCCTGGAACAAGTTTTATGAATGCGAAATCATGAATGACGACCTAGCGAAGCGGCCGCGAGTGATCAGTGGAATTTACCGACTGATAAGCGACGGATCTGATGCTGTCTCTCTTTTTTCGCAGTCAAAAATTACGTTGGATGAAACAACAAGCTTTTAGATTATGCTTGCGTTGAAGTTGCGCCGGCCACAGAGGGCCGCCTTAACAGTCATAATGATTCAGTACAAACTCTTCAACAAATAAAATAGCGATAGTTGCGACAAATGGCTATTTACGATCTATTTTTCTTGTTCAAAACTAAATAAATTAGCATTCTGATGAAAGTTTTGCGTTTTAAAAGCAATTTTCTCCTGGAACTGTGAACTGATTTGAATATTTATGATTCTATTTTGAGAATATTGTTAGTACTTTCTAAGGCAATTAATTCCAGACGTAAACGCCTTTTACATGTGAATGAGTACTTAGGTTATAATGCTTAGAGTTCCTACATACATATAGAAAGATAGATTATACTTTATTGTACACATCACACACGCAAAGTTTGCCATTTATTTATTTACTTATTAAATATAGATTCAGTCTACTTTGTAGTTTTGCCGCCGCGCCGGGGCACGCAATTGTAGTCAGTGCGATTAGAATGTAAATATTATGTAATGAATCTAAACTTGTGTTGAAAAGAGTAATTGCTGAGTTTATTGCCGGCTCTTCTCAGCAAATGCAACCTTCCGAACCGGTAATAGAGTATTAGAGTCAGACTTATCATAAGTGCCTGCGAAGGTCTATTTGAATAAATGATTTTGAATTTGAATTTGAAAATTTGCAACACATTATGTGTCTTTGTTCACATATAATGGCAAACACAACACAGGCGACCTTATCGCTAAACCGATTTCTTCCAGGCAGTCTTTGGGTAATAGGAAACGACTTTTAAATGGCCTGTGTAGAATAAACTAAATACAAATCCTAATAACTACAATTATAAAAAAAAACTAAATAACTCGACACCAATAGATAAAACAATAACAGCATTCAAGAACAAAAAATACTTACAGGAATAAGTAGCAACTAGAAAAATAAAGTAAGTAATTAAATTAATATACTATTTCAAATTGCTGAGTTTATTGCCGGCTCTTCTCAGCAAAATCAACCTTCCGAACCGTGCATTAGTGCATTAGAGTATTCGATTCTGACTATTCATAAGTGCCTGTGAAGGCCTATTTGAATGAATGAATTATATCATTTCATTTCAAACAATATTTCAAATCGAGTGTTTTTTTTTATACTACTTAGGTAGCAATCAAGCATACGGCCCGCCTGATGGTAAGCGGTTACCGCAGCCTATGGACGCTTGCATCACCAGGGGTGTTACTCGCGCGTTGCCGACCCTGCAGAAATCTCTTCACACCCTTTTTGTAGAACCCCATTCTGTACTCCATTGGGAAAACCACGGCGGGGAGCTCATTCCACAATCTGAGCGTCCGCGGAAGGAAGCTCCTTTGAGACCGCACAGTTCGAAACAATTTTGGTTCCAATATGTGGGGATGGACTCCGCATCGATGGCGAGAGTTGCGATGATAGAATGTAGCCGTGGGCATCACCTTAAACAATTCTTCAGAACACTGTCCGTTATACAAGCGGTAGAATACACATATACACGGTGTAAGGGACATCGCCGCACAAACGGATACCATGGGTCCAGGACATGATTCTGGACCTGGGGGTGTTGGAATTTTTCGTCGGTTTTTCCCAATTTTTTTAATTTTTTTGTTGAGTTTTTTTTACTTTAGACTGTTCATAATCGTTATTCTTACCTAACCCAAAGAGATTTAAAATAAATAAGTTATTAATTCATTACTTTCACTAAAAGTAGCAATGTAAATAAAACTAGAAACGGTGTCTTATGGCGATATTCGCCTGCAGTCAGCGACATACCACGTAGGCACAACGTAATCGCGCGTTTAAATCGCGGTGTTCACAATACATTGCGCGCTCGAAAATGACAATTTCTATAACCGATCATTAGCGAGGTGAATGACTTTCACAATTTGATTAGTGGCATTAGGTGTAGCCTTTTCGCGAAGTTTGCGTTACCATGCGAAATACACCCTGTATATAATGTGATATAACTAGTGTTTTAATAGTATATTATGATGATACATGTGTGCAAAGTTGGTAATTACACGCGAGGCGATATTCAGCTAGAAAAAAGAGCCGAGAGTGTAATGATCAATGCACAAGCGTGTCACACGACGTTTTTCAACACACTTGCGAGGAAAAAACAGAATTGTATGAACGTCAACAAATATGGCGCCCAAGTTTTTTTTTGATAGTTGTCAAACTGTTTTACCTGTTTAAATTAAGAATGCTTCGTCTACACACATATCAATTGCATTGAGGTACAAACTTAACATAATCGGGATTATACATTATACCTGTCATAAAACTGTGCGGTAATGTAAAGTAAAAAGCACTAGTGCGTAATAAGCTACATTAAAATACTAAAAACGATGCAATAAATGCCACTTTACGAGCAAGTGTATTGAAAACGAATGAACGTTTGAGCTCGTCTGATTACATGTGGAAGAGAATTCCATATAAGTACATTATAATTATTTGAATGTTGAAAATTATGTATTAAAAGACAAATACGAATAAACAAGATTCTGTTAACATAAAAAAGGCATAACTTATGTAGGTCGAACATAAAAACAAGCAAAATAATAACTCGAAATTTCTAACTAAAGAGATGCTACTCCGTTCGGTACAAACATGAATAAAGTGCACTTATGCAGAGTACAGGTGCTTCCAGAAGTCTTTCTCTTCAATATAATGAGCTACTTTATAATACCTAAGCTCTGTCTTTCAAGTCTTGTTAACCTAATTTGGCTGCAGAGCTGGATCGCCGATAACTTTAAAATATCGTTAATTTTTTCATCAATGGCCCTGATTCTGTTGTTCACAACTAAACTAATTTCAATGTCACTATGTCTCTTTCTAACAAAGAACATAAGAAAAGGATGTAAGAAATTTAGTCCTGTCAAATTAGTCCAATGCTTGTTTTCAATATAAAAGTCGCCATCTATCGCGGTTACGCCTAAATACACGCAAAATAAGACGGCTAAGATTAATTTGACAACTTAAAATATGTTCTATCCTTTTTCAATCATGTTCGTAAGAAAGAGATAAGATGTGACTAAAATTAGTTTAGTGCGATTTACAACAGAATCGGCACCAATATACAAATACCCATAGATCGAGTTTTTTTTTTAAATTAAATGGCGTTACTAAAATTATATCAGATTTGTCGACATAAATTGATAAATTATGTCGACAAATCTGATATTTGGGAATTTATTGATTTTCAGAGGTATGTTTAACATTCTTTTTATAGAGGCTTTTAATTGAATTCATGTTTTCGGCTCGGGCGATGTGTTTGTTTTATCCTTAAGTATCATATATTTAAATTTCAATACCGTAGAGTTAGCAGGTTTCATATAATTTGGGCAAAGAATTTAAAACGTCCAGAAGGATAGTCGCCTCTATGGGAACACGAAATAAACAAGCCGTAATTGACAGTATTTAAAAGTAATAAGTTTAGGTAATTAAAAGTGGAAGGTTAGTTTTTTAGTTTTTCCTTGGTTTTTATAAGTGTTGTGACAGTATTTTAATACGCAAGTTGACATTTTTTATTTAATCAGTATAGCGAGTATGACGCGATGACAGCCGTGCGCAATACGATCTGAGAGCGATTTGCTCAGGAGCCCCTCAAGCGGAGTGATATTAAATGTCATGCTTTAGTAAGGCGGACTATCCATCTGGGTAGAGGCACGATGCCGTATGAAAATCTTTGAATTTGGGCTGCAATGTAGAGACTTTTGCCCATTTCTGCCCCTTAAATAGCGCACACTATTTCCAAAAAATAACAATTATACTTTAGCTTATAATAAATACGGAACGAAACATTTTCATTTCTTGTTTTGATTATTAACGACTTCTATTTTTTTTATCTTGTTTTAATTATTAAGGACTTCCATTTTTTACATTTCAATGTCAATCAATCAGTAATTTCTATTGAAACGCCTCTAAAATCAAAGATGTATTTTAATTACTGGTAATATGGTCTGCCATAGGATATATTTTAGAGTGTGTGCTACAGTATTATTCAATCTAATTCCTCCATCCCCATTTCTCCATCGAAACACAAGACGCCGGGAGAATTTCCACCCATACGTTGTAGACATCCCGCGTACTCGGACACAACGCTTCGCTTCATCGTTTCTTATACGACCAGCAAAGGAGTGGAACTCTCTTCCGGGGTCTGTTTCCTGACACCTATAACCTAGATGTATTCAAGGCCAGAGTGAATAGGCTTCTGGGTAAGCGTGCTACATCCTCGGCCTCGTCATAACTCCTCATGGGGTCAGTCGAAGGTCAAACGCAAGCCAATACAACATAAAAAAAAATTGAGAATTCAAAACCATCGAAAAAACATAAATGTATGGATCTCCCAAAATATGATAAATTATTCCAACTTTGCAATGCAAAATATTTTAACATAAAACCCTTTGAGGTACATGGGTTTGGAAGGGTTCCACACATGATATTTTAGACGACATATATGCAAAGTTATTTAATCTGTTAAGGCTTTTATATTTTGTGTAAATTAAATTTTTATATTTATAACGACTTACTGGAAAACATTAATGATTTTGAAAATGTTGATGAAACGGAGTAAGTATACAATATTTATTCTGACATACACACGACATTAGAGAATTATATAGGTATTACAGAAAAAAGAAACAAAGAAACAAGCATGCAAAGTAAATCCTATAATTGGTTCTTAAATCTGTATCTACATGCTAATTTTCATTTAAATCCAGTCATAACAGCAAGTTGTGTTCTACAGTAACATTTGTTGACAACGTTGCAAATTCAGTAGATTTCAACTAAACTAATTTAGTCTCATTATGTCTCTTTCTAGGATGTAAGAAATTTAGTCCTGTCAAACTAGTACAATTCTTATTTTCAATATAAAATTAGTCGCCACGCCATCTATAGTGGACTAATTTTACAGCACTAAAATTAGTTTAGTGCGTTTTATAACAGATTCGGCACCAGTACCTATTTGCCGTGACACAAGTACGAACTCTTTCGGCTTTGACAAAAAATGAATTTCACGAACGAGACCGGGGTCTAGTAGGTAAGTCAATAGTGTACGAAATATCTATAAATGCATTTATATGCAAACTGCGCACGCTTCGCGCAACGTAATGTTGCTTATGTTATCAGTTTACAAAAATTACATTTTCCCGTAAATGACGATGGCATACCTACTATTTATTTATGGCGTTACTAATACGATTTTTATCTAATATACTGATTAAATGTCACGTAAATAGTGTCACATTGTTTAACAGTAAAACTAAGGTAACGTTTTACGTGACGATTTAATCATTAAGCATATCAGTTAAATACCGTTTTATTTTCTATCCTTTTTCAATAATGTTTATAAGAAAGGGATGTGATATAAATAAACCAATATAATCATAACCATCGTCACATATAAAGACATCAAATGGGAAAGTTTTCGAAACTCCTGATTTCAGATGGGTCGACACTTGAGATTGACTTTGAGATTTGTCATTTCCTCGCATAAATAATCACAATTGAAAGCATTGCCCGAAATCTTCAACGTAACATGCGGGAAATAAATCTTGTAGGTGAATTGTGATTTTCTCTCGTATGGAAAATTGTGAACTCATTCCTTACAACGTTTTAGATTGGATAAAGCGCCGATCCCACAACGAGCGTTCTATAAATTCTCCGGTCAGGGTTCTACGTGCTATCTCCTTGACCGCCGTGGTCGCTGCATGCAATGATAAAAGCGCTGATACAGTGAACGCGGAACGCAGAACTCGAGATCACTTTCTGTGGGATCAGCGCCTAAACACGGTAGATAATATTAAAAAAAACAATATTTATATTTAATATATGGAGGTGCAAGGTGGATGACACCTCCATTTAAAAGGGAAGATCTTCCGCCAGGCTGGGTCATCGTGCCTAGGGACCGCGGTCCAAATGTACATGTCGGACACTTGTCTTGTATATATGCAGATTCTCGAGAAAACTTCTTAAGCGCGATGCAGGATGTAGGATAATGTGGCGCCACGCCATCTATCTTTCAGTGTGTGAACTATCTCAGTGTTACTGATAGATGGCTACAAATACATCAACGTCTAAACTTTTACATTTATAATACCATACAAATAAGATGAGATGAGATTGGAATTATTATTTATATACTAACTCTCCCCCGCGGTTCCACCCGCGGTCCCGGGATAAAAAGTAGCCTATGTCCTTCTCCATACCATAGGCCATCTCTATCAAAACTATGGATGAAATGGGTAAAGTTGTTCTCAAGTTATGCCGTGACCAAGGAAAATAGCGATCCATTTCTAGTTAGATAAAAGAGTTAAGGACTTTGCTGAGCCGAGTTAAAGGTACAGCAAGTTTGTGCTTATTTCTAGTGTTCAAACTATGAGTGTCGCTATTCTTAGGAAAGTTATTTATGTTTTTCCTCACATGAATAAGATTTTCATATAATATGTACTGTGCCGACACTGTCATTATATTAATAGATTTAAAACTTGCCTCTCAAAGAATCTCTAGGCCGCACGCAATATATAAAACTAGCTTCTGCTCGCGGCTTCGCCCGCGTGGCCTACAGGAATCAAATGACATATTTTTCTACAATAATAAAACAAAACAAAACAACTTCATCCCGCTTCGAGGGTGGAACTAATAAAAACGCTGAGACACGTATACATTAATTTTCAATCTTCAGCCTAAACACAAAATTTGAAGATCCTAACTTCGAAACTAACAAACTTTCATCCCCTATTTTACCCCCTTAGGGGTGGAATTTCGAAAAACTCTTTCTTAGTCGATAGGTACTTACTCGTGGGTGAAGCGCTCGTGGTATAGCATGATTAGCCGTTCTTAATCGATCGGCAAAGTTAAGCTACGCCTGTCGTGGTCGGTACCTGGATGGGTGACCGCCTAGTGGTATTTCAAATCGAGCGTTTCCGTGCTTCGGAAGGCACGTTAAGCCGTTGGTCCCGGTTATCACTTAATTGTGATAGTCGTTAAGCTAGTTGGATGCCTCCTAGGCGGCTTGAAAAATTCCAACAGTAGGTTGACCACTAGCCTACCTCCACCGATCCGCAGTGGGCACGCGTGGTGGAGTATTGCCCATTCCCTTTCACCTTCATTTGTGAAAGGAGGCCTGTGCTCAGCAGTGGGACATTATAGGCTGATGATGATGAGGTACTTACTCTTCACAAAGAATATACCCTCTAAATTTCATGTCTCTAGGACCAGTAGTTTAGGCTGTGCGTTGATATATCAGTCAATCAGTCAGTCAGTCAGTCAGGACTTTGAATTTTATATATATAGATAATATATTGCGTGGACAGCCTTCTTCTGCAGTATAAAAATTCTATTGATTTCGGCACCACTACCCCAGAGGAGGATACCGTAAGACATCAAACTGTGAAAGTAACTGAAATAAACTAATCTCGTAGTGAGTGAGAGAACGAATTTGTCTCAATGCTTAAGCTGCAGAACTAATTCTATCCACCAATTTACAAATGTGAGGGCTCCATTGTAACTTATTATCTAAAGTGATACCTAAATTTGAGTTAGTTAATATTATTAGTGTACGAAACTACGATTTTTATATAAATAGATTAAATCCACACTATTCGGAGCACCAATCAAATTACTCGTATACTAACAACTATACACTGAGCAGATGTGATTCTATTTCAATTTAACAACCAATATTGACAGAGAAATGCGTTAAATGGTTGATAAATGCTCGTTAATGATTATATTGATCGTAAATCTATCTATATTGAGAGTTATTCAAACGATTGGAATGTTCAATGAAATAATAGTAACATTTCTTGTGAATGGAAGCTTTAAGAAAGCTCAGAGGTAAAGTAAAAAAGAAAAAACGGAGGAGGTTTACAAGTCGACGCGTATATTTTTTTTTAATGTATGATTCATAACTTTTTACAGAGTAATCCGATTTTGATAATTCTTTTTTATTGGATAGGGTATAACCTCGAAGTTGGTCCCATATAAATTTGGATACTTAAAACTTACCCTAAGGTTGGGAAAATAGGGGCGATTTATTGTTCACTCACAGATTTTAATTCTGAGTTGTGTAATACATCAAAAGAAATAAAAAAATAAGCATGTAGTAATTAGTAGATTATAGCCACAAAAAAATATAAAATAAAAACTTTTTAACAAAAAAAATAAACCACCGAAAAAACTGAACAGCAAATAATAATTTTGAATATAACTTGAATTTTATAAGGTTTTGTTTGGATTAGCCGTTCTTAATCGATCAGCAAAGTCAAGATACCACCGTCCTGGTCGGTACCTGGATGGGTGACCGCCTATTGGTATTTCAAATCGAGCGTTTCCGTGCTTCGGAAGACACGTAAAGCCGTTGGTCTATATGATCCCAAACTAAGCAGAATCAACTATTTACTATGGAAACCAAATAGCTTATACTTATTTTTGCAATGATATATTCTTACCCCCTTATTCATAATCGCTTTTTAACTAAATCTGTGTAATAGTGTGCCCCGTCTCACTCTTTCGACCACCAAATGTCACGTGTCAGATAAAGACTTCGGAATTTTAGCTAATCAACGTTTGATAACTTTATTATGAATAAGGGGGTTTATCTATATTATTTAAGTCGACTCTATAATAATTCACACAAACGCATGTCATAGGTTAGAATCGAACTTAAGACCACAAACACACAATATTTTTTCAAATAAAACTCCCTTAGCAATTACTATTTGAGGCTGTTCACACGAAATCGGTAGCTAAGGAAAACGGCACTATCCAATCCAGCCACGGAATTGAGGAAAAATATGAATTCTTTCATCCATCACAGTACCTTTCTCAAAGGAATTCCTAAGTTTATTTCATTCACAGATCAAATAGCATGTATATTTTAGAGTATTGCCTGCCGCTGCTTCCGATTAACGGCAGGGTTCCCAGAAGGCTGGCAGCGTTTCCTCTTTGGATAGCCAAGCTGACGCGTTGGCGGAAAAAGCTCCCCGCCCGCTGGTCTCCGGAGGTCTCGATAACTGCTTAAATGGAATTGCAAATTTTTTATAATTTTTAACCGACTTAAAAAAAAGGAGGAGGTTCTTAATTCGGTTGTTTTTTTATGTTTGTTATAACTCCGACATTTATTAACCGATTTGGAAAATTCATTTTTTGTTTGGAAGGGTACACTTTCCGATTGTCATCAGATCAGGATTTGATTGCTTTTTAGAGTACTTTGAAGTCAGTTTAAGGTTTACTTACAGTTTGTGTCTCACACAAAAACAGTTCCGTATGTACACACATACTGTAGGTACCTACGGCAGTAGATTGAAACAAGTTCATATTTTAATTGAAAAATCCAGCGTAATGGCTACTAAAAATCTATTATAGAATTCAAATATGAAAATTAGATTTTATTTCATTTACGGGCCAGTTTGTGTAGTTCAGTGTTTTTCAATCTTATTGATTTCGCGACCCCCTTACAGGTTAAAAAATTCTGGCGACCCCCTTGTCAGACAGACAAAGAATTAATTATAAATTAAAAGACTACGATAATGATTTTCTTTATTTTGATACCTTTACAGTTGGACGCCTTGCCTTTTTCCTTCTGCCGGCGACCCCCCGACTAAGGTTTCGTGATCCCCCTAAAAGTCGCGACCCACAGATTGAAAAACACTGGTGTAGTTGATAAATCTCCTACCTATCTCGCTGCATGTCATAGGTTCGGTTCCCACTCATGTCATTTGTATGCAGGAACATGACTGTATGTCTTGGTATAATTATTTTCATTACGGTTAATGTTTTTACAAAAATAAAGTACTTAGTAAATTTAGTACCTTTACCAGTTATCTGGTTTCCATATCACAAGCTCTGCTTAGTTTGGAATATTAGGAAACAGTAGCAAGCAATCCCCAAGTACATTCGCGAACTTTAATTTGCGACCAATTTAAGGTTGAATATCGTACAGCAAACGTATAAACTTTTAGCATGTAAGTTGGTAAGTTTGGTACCTATTGAAAACGCGTGAACTAACTTTACTAGGTGCTTTCAGATATCGCATTATACCATCTATTGATTTGGACCTTTCGATATTATTGAATGAGTGTTCTTAGAACATATAATAATGTATTAATATTATTAGTATTATCATAGAGTTTTTTTTAACTTAAAGAGCAGTTTCTTTTACTTCTAGTCGTGCACTCTTGGCAGAGTGGTCGTGGTCATGGATTGTCCTATTCGCGCATGACCGCTGCATTTGCAACGTTCCTCCATTTTTGTCTGTTTGTGGCGTTTCTGGAACATTCGGTTATCGTACATTGCGTGGCAGATTATGAGGACACGCCACCTGGTTGGAGACCGACGACGTGTTTGCCTTTAACTCGACCTTGGATGATCAACCTCTCCATAGAATCGTGTATACGGGTGACGTGTCCAAAAAATTTTAGGATTTGTATCTGTACAATCGACGAAAGTCTTTGTTTAATCCGGAGTTCTTTTTATATGTAGACGTTGGTATGATTCGCAGTCCAGCTTATTCTCAGCATCCGTCGCCAGCACCACATTTCCAAGGCGTCGATTTTTCTTCGATCTTGCAATCTTAAAGAGCAATTTACTGTGTACTGAATGTATTGTTCCTGCGTGAGTAACGTCACCAGCAGGGCTATTTTAAAACGCTCGGATTCGATATCGGAAACGGATTCAAAAACGAACGAGGAGATTTTCCGCAATTGCTATTTTAATTTCCGAATTCGAATATTTTTGATTTTTCCTCACGGAAATATCAATTCGATTCATCGAAAAGTTTTCGGAATTTAAAATAGCAATTGCTTAAATTCGCCTCGGAAATTTTTGAATCCGTATCCCATGGCGAATCCGTCGTTAAAATAGCCCTGCTGAGCTCAATAGGGACCTCTCCTTCCCCTCGGAAGGATCGATCGATCTAAAAACGAGTTCTTTGAAGCCATTGAAAAAGCTGTAATAGATTAGATGGGTGACAATCATAAGGTACAAATATGGAAGATCGCTGTAGGAAACATATATTATGTACCCACGCTTATTGTATCAAATCCCATTGGATTACCATACTATTTACGATAAACATTCCATGAAACTATCACATATCTGAAGTATTTATTGTAATGTAAACATAATATCGATTTTTAAACTATTATCGATGTATTGTTGTTGATGTATTGTATGGAGGTGCAAGGTGGATGACACCTCCATTTAAAAGGGAAGATCTTCCGCCAGGCTGGGTCATCGTGCCTGGGGACCGCGGTCCAACTGTACATGTCAGACAGTTGTATATATGCAGATCGCCGAGAAATCTTCGCAAGCGCGATGCAGGATGTAGTGGGCTTGTATGCGCGATGTATACGCGATGCAAGATAATGTGGTGCCACGCCATCTATCTCTCGTCGTGTGAACTTAATTATGTAGTGGTTCGCTACATATTGTTAGCCTCATTGTTTTTGTTAAGGTGTTTGAAGATTTTTAGATGAAAGACTAGTTTATCTCGAGATTCACAATACCAGTTTTAAGTATCCTATCTTAGCCGCCAGCTATTTTCTACCAAGCAAGAACAGGCAATATTATGATTTTCCAGAAGACAAAAAACGTATTTGAATGAAGTATTCATTGTATATGCTATTTTACTTTATTATTAAAACGTTTTTCAAGATTATTTTAAAATAAAATAAACTTGAGAGTGGTAGCCAGCCAGGTGGGTACTATATCCTTTCTATCTACCCTACAACCTTTGCCAGGGTATTCTATACCACTACAATTAGCTATCACCGCTCCAAGATCTATCAGTAATTTTTTTGATCTATCAGTAATTTTTTTATTGTATTTATGCATACAGTATTTCAAACATCAAGATAAAAGTTTAATCAAAACATGTGAGCTACGTTATTTATTGATGCTAAATTAATGTCATTTAATTAAAATGTCATTAATTTGGCATCACTCGGGGCGTAATACATTTTAAAACGAACAAAGCATCTCGTTTGGAACTTAATTGAGCCCTCATATTTTAGGTTTATTTCCATTAATTTAATGTAGCTGAGTGTGTTTTCATTGTTTTGGCATATCAAAGGTTATATTTACTGGATTTAATCAAATAATGACGAGATTCATGTTCTTTTCGAATGCGAGAGATTTTGTAATGAAGTGGAAATACAAAACAATATAGTTTTAGCGTTTATTCGCTCAAAGAGCAGCTCGACTGGGGAAGTACCTCCACCTTACAGAATACCGCAGCCAAATAACTTTATGTTGTGTTCCTGCGCGTGAGTAAGGTCGCCAGAGCTCATAGGGGAGGGGGAAAGGTCGGTAACGCGTGAGCGATACTTCTTGGTTTGCAAGCATCCATATGGCAACGGTAACCGCTTACCATCAGGCGGCCGTATGCTTGTTTACCGATTTAGTAATATAAAAAAAAACAGGGCCCTCCTTTCTCCAGGGAACAGTGTCGGGGACAGCACAGAGCCTTGCGGGACGCCAGCATTTATGTCCATGCTATCGGAGCAGCTACCATCAACGACGGCTCTTACGCATCTGCTGGACAGAAAGCTGGCGACCCATTTGCATAATCCCTCGGGAAGCCCTAATGCTGGTAACTTTCGTTATTTGTGGGAAAAGTAAAAAAAGTTAATTAAGACCCTGACTGCTTTTTTTAGTACCCACGGCCGGAATCCAAATTTAGTGAGCGTAACTCGCTTTTGACTGGTTATTTTCTCTCACGTATGTCGTTATTAGATACATTATTATAAATGAGCCGGGAAAATGCCTGTCAAAAAAGATAGGCCTTCATATTTCTTAATTTTGTGGAGTACGTTTCAGAACGAAACCTCTACGACATTTCGTAGACCATCTACGACATTTAAGTGTAGGTTTTTATAAAATAAATACTATGAACCATTGTATTGTTTTTTAAATGGCTGCCAATAAATACTCTTACATTTGTAATTTATAAAGGACACTGTCCATGATAGACACTGTCCTTACATTTAATTTATTATACATGCCAAATTTTGGATGTGCCAAGATATTTGTTAGGTACTCTTTCACGCAATAACTACTGATCGGATTTGGATGAAATTTGGCATATAGATAGATTATATTCTGTAATAATATATAGGGTATATATAGGGTTCTTTTGCTGAGTTTCTTGCCGGAGTCTTCTCAGTTTAAGTGTATTCCGAACCGGTGGTAAATTCAACTGTATGTACATAACGTTCATAAGTGCCTTACTAGGGCCTAAACTGAATAAATGACTTTTTGATTTTGATTTTGATTTTGGTACTTTTTGTCCCAGAAAATTGTACAATCCCTCGGGAACGCCGATGTAACCACGGGGGACAGCTAGTTAAATATTATTTTATTCTATACTTGTTATCAATAATTTCCCTTCCTGACCTGAATTTGTTTACTAGTAATTTCGTAGCGTACCTAATATTATTTACATTCGTATTCGATCATCATGAAATTGGGTCGACAACGCGACAGAAAACACAAATATTTACTGTAAAATTATCTTATTTCGGCCTTCAATTCTGTCAATATTATTGTTTATAAATGAGGCCATTTCAATTGTTTGAAAGTACCGAAAATGGGAAGGTACCTTCTACGAGGTCAAACGCGTTAACGATTTGACAGAAAGTTCACTCGGAATTCAATTAAATTGGTAATGGGTCATTCCGTCCATTCGTGCAAAATGTGGCAATGCGGGCGGTCGTCAGTTTTAAATAATTTTTGAGTATCTGTTTGATATTTGAGTCAATATCTTATGAAGAAAAGTATTTATTTTAGGGGTCAAGTTACATTACGTATTTTTTTTATGAAAAAGCGTGGATTTCGTTCTGATTAATTACCTTCCGATATAAGATGAAAATAATGGGACTGTTTTACAAAAAACTTATACCGACTTCAAAGTACACTAAGAAGTAATCAAATCCTGATCTGATGATAATGGGACCAAACGGAAAGAGTACCCTTTCAAATAAAAAAAGAATTTTCCAAATCGGTTAATAAATGACGGAGTTATGAGGTAACAAACATTTAAAAAAAACAAAAAAAAAACCAACCGAATAGAGAACCTCCCCCTTTTTTTGAAGTCGGTTAAAAAGATAAAATGGTATTTATTAGACACACAGATTCACATACAATACAATAAGACTAAAAAAGAAATTATAGCATAATAAAATTAAGCATAAACAAACACATACAAACTAAAAGAAGTAATAACAATAGTGTCATATCGTGGGTCCAAATGGCTCCAGCTCAGAATATGTTGCAGATCACATGATTCATTCATTACCATCCATGTGGAATTTGCAAGAATTTGTATGAAAAATGTAGAAGGAAAAGAAATTAATGAACGGGCCATGAACTGACACTTTATAAAAAAATACACCATCTATGATTTCCTTACAGAATAATAAAATATGACCTACAAAAATACGTTAGAAAAGGTATAAAGACGACCTTTTGCCCCGATACTCACAGTTTTACATGATGAATGGTGATGCACAATGAACCGTGATAAAACAGATTTAACTTTGCAAGATCATATTTTTCATGGTATTTTTGAAGTGAAAACTTCTTTAGCGGCATTGTGCACTTTTTGGGATGGGTAAAAAATGTTAAACTCGCGTCAGATGTCACGTGACCGTGATCGAAAATTCGTAAAACGGAGGGAGAGTAGTTGGAAATTAGACTCAGTAAGGAACCCGTTGGGACCCTTTGGGTACCTACGGAACTCTAAAAACAAGTTTGTTTCCCACGTTTTGAGGGATCTAACGTTTTCCCGGGATAAAAGGTATTTTATGTTTTATTTTAGGGTACGAAATATCTGCATGACAAATTAAATCTGAATCCTTTCAGCCGTGTATTCACGATTGAGTCACGAACACTCAAACATCCATAGAGATGGTATATTAATAGAGCGACTGTACTAGAGTAATGTGCCGTGAACAAGGGTATGTGCAACGCTGCCTCGATACGAACTGCGAGTTCATAGTGTGAGGTATAACGAATGCCAATTTTATATTCTTATTGATACTTTTATCGAGAACTTTTTTTTTATACTTCTTAGGCAGCAAACAAGCATACGGCCCGCCTGATGGTAAGCGGTCACCGCAGCCTATGGACGCTTGCATCACCAGGGGTGTTACTGGTGCGTTGCCGACCCTGCAGAAATCTCTTCACATCCTTTTTGAAGAACCCCATGCTGTAGTACTCCATTGGAAAAAAAACCACAATCTGAGCGTCCGCGGAAGGAAGCTCCTTTAAGACCGCACAGTTCGAAACAATTTTGGTTCCAATATGTGAGGATGGACTCCCCATCGATGGTGAGAGTTGCGATGGTAGAATGTAGCCGTGGGCATCATCTTAAACGATTCTTCAGAACACTGTCCGTTGTGACAAGAAACTCTTATCAAAAATTTTTCTGACAGAAAATCTCTAGTGATTTCTATGCATATGCAAACTATTCACGCTTCGTACAACGATCACTCTATTAAAATTCTTAATCTATGCAAACATTAAATTTTTCAAATTATTTATTATAAGTGAGATTATGTTTTTTAATGGTAATCCAGAGATGTATACAAAATCTGGACGGAGCATCGCCTGATGAGAAAGTGAAGCACAATATTTCTTACGTATGGCATAAGCAGTTACATGTGATACTGACCCTTATTGTAACTGTCAACGTCTCAATGCGGAATGATAACCGATCAGTTTATGGAGCACATGTATGCGTGAGGCTTATATTTACAAGACGCATACTTGGGGTGTTTCATTTCGCACAAGGCGCCGATCCATCCAAATTTTTTGTACATCTATGGGCTGACCCACATCTTTGAACTAAAATACAATGGCTGAAATTTATGTTAAGTCGGTTATAAAGCTGAAGACTGCTTTTAGAAACCATTTGGATACTGACATTGAAAAGTAATAAAGCCGCTAGAACTCGAACCGCAACCACATTTTACGGGTCTAGAACTATTCAGTCAGCCCTTTGTATCATATTTTATGCATGTTCTTTGATGTTTTATGATATATTATTTGTATATACGAGAGAATCTGTTTGATTGACAGATCCTTGCACAGCTCCAACCAGTTTAGGAACTCACAGAGTACTAAAGGAGTTAAATAAAAGCCGGCAACCTTCCCTAGACGTATATTAATCATTATTATACCAATATGGCGAGGAGGGCGATGGCTGACACACGCGTGTGAACAGGTGCTGCTTGTGGGGGCTGGTCTGCTTAAGTTTGCTATTTATTTACTTATTAAATATCGAGTCAGTCTACTTTGTAGTTTGTGCCGGGCACGCAATTGTTGTCAGTGCGATTAGAATGTAAATATTATGTAATGAATCCCACAACTACGTTTGTTTATGATTCCTAAAAAAATGTGCTAGTTAGAAACATCGTTCTATTTTTCCTGTAATATTTACATCAATTTCTATCAACTGTAATTATTATTTCTGATTCGGGGAGGGAATGGCATTTATTATTCATTTTTCATTATTATGTCAGAAACTACGCAATGTAAAAGAAAATAACAATCTGTTTGAAATGTACTAATGAATATCCCTATTCAAAATTTTAGCCCTACTTTGAATCTTCAGTTTCTCATTTCGGCCCTTTTGAGTAAACAATATTTGAAATCAATATTCCCAATTTCAAATCAGTGATTGCAGAAATATACCGCTAAGGGTTATTTTTTTCATTTTTGGTTTGGAATCCTAAAAAGGAGCTTGCGGGTGAATCATGGATGATCGGTGATGTCTAGTTATGCATTTGCTGCGATTGACCGTGACCTCATTTTAATCCAGCAAGTTTTATAAAACAGCTGTTAACCCGTTGGTTCTCGCGAGGGACGCGCGTCCTATTATAACAATTGATGTCATTGTTATATTTTTCGCGATCATATACGTGATTAAAGTTTTTGTAAGAGACCAAAATAATTTCCTTTTCTTTCCTTTATTAGTATTGATATCATCTCTGGAGTAACCTTCTAAGAATCTTCACCTATAAATCATCAAAAGGACATAATACGTCAAGATCATTTCGACCAGACGCAATTTATTATTTCCTTCCAGAAATGTTTCTCTTGTAGCCCGGGATTTATCATGTACTCGTGAAACGGCCACGAGACTTATTTCCTGACACATTTGTGAACGAATAGTAGCCGTACAAATTCCAAGCAGCATATAATTAAACTAACATAAATAATCATTAACATTAACCAGTTTACCTAAAACATACATTTCTAAATGAGGAGTAATATTGGTTAATGTAGCGTCTGTCAGTTTGTTTGTTTATTTAATTAGCTTTGATCTTAATGTGGTACTACTAAACAGTATTAGATTGGTAATTTCAGAAGTTAGTGTGTATTGCGCTATAAAAATGTGGAGTTATTTGGCACAAATAAACTGATAAATTAGATGTAGTAATACAATTTCTTTTTGAAGTATCATAAATTCTAACTCGTTTTTGTTCAGGATCATTAGTAGAATTGATTACATTTCCACCCGTACGTTGTCGACATTCCGCATATTCGGACAGGTTTTGCTTTCTCATTAATCATGCGAACAGCAAAGGAGTGGAGTAGCCTCAGGCGTTTATTTTTCCTGACATCAGTAATTTAGACATCAAGGCAAGAGTGAATAGACTTTTTCTTAGCTATGATCTACCCGCGGGCCAAATTTCATCACGGTCGGCTATTCCAGTGATGCATAAAAAGGTAACAAACAAATAAACATACTCGCATTCGCAATTATTATATTAATTTTGGTAGAGCATAGCGTTTTTGTGCTCAAAGAGCAGCTCGACTGAGGAAGTACCTCCATCTTACAGAATACCGCAGCCAAATAACAATATTGTGTTCCTGCGCGTAAGTAAGGTCGCTAAAACTCATTCTACCAAAGGGTAGCCTCCTCCCCCTTTGGTAGGTAACGCGTGATTTACTATGCCCCGGGGATGGCAAGCCTCGCCTGTGATGAAGCACACATATCAACTCGGAAAGGGATCGTCACTGTATCGCCTTTCGCCTAACCGTCAACCAGGCGTCAACCTAACGTAAGCACGTAACAAAAGCGGATAGGCAGCTACTCGGTTATGGCTATCGGTTTAGGGTTAGGGGGCAACGACGCGCGTACGGTTTGTCGACCGCTGGTTGACGGCTAGGCGAGGCGTTTACGTTACGATTCCGATTAGTGCGCGTTGCTATAGAGAGTTTCATTCAAAGAATAATGACAGATCGAGTTGATACTGTCCGTTTACGAGTTGATATGCGTACCCTAATCGTATAAAATAAACCGGCCAAGTGTGAGTCGGACTCGCACACGGAGGGTTTAATATTAACTAACTCAACTTTGCTATGAAAAAAAAGCCAAAAAAAGACGTTTCATGTACCGTCCCCTTAATTTTTAATTTTATTTCATTTTTATTATTTGTTGTTATAGCGACAATAGAAATACACATTCTCTGAAAATTTCATCTATCTATCTATTACCGTTCATGAGATACAGCCCACTGACAGATAGACGGACGGACGGACGGAACCCTAAAAAAGTAGGATAGCAGGATGACAATGTTCACACCATGACATGCCTGGACATCTTCATCTTCGGTGATGTGTAGATGTTACATTTTGAGTATTGCACTTGAACCAGCTTCTCTCCAGGTTTTACCAACTTCGGCCAAATCATCACTATCACTTACAGTAGTACCCAACTGATGAAGCTTACCGATGTACCTGCGCAGATGATACTTTTTGTACATTTTCAAAGCGCGGGAAACAGCTATTGGTCGGCTGCTGCCGCCATTTTAGTGCGCGCCGTGCGGAGGGGCGTGACTTGCGAGTGAGACGGAACTAACAGCTGCAGTGTATTATGAACCTCATAGTTGTGATCAAAGGTTGATTATAAGTTTTAAGCATTCTTTCGTTAATCTTCGGGGTTATACTTTCTTTTCTGTGCGAAGGAAGATTCACGACGCGCCTTATCAGTTGGGTAATACTGTAACGGTGAAATTTTAATCAATCACTGTCCGTAGAAAAATATACTTTTGATTCGGCAGTACTTTTCTAGGCTTATTAGTCTAAATCTAATCTACTTAGTAAAACCTAATGGATTTTCAATTTGGAGATTTAAGAAAATATTTAAATATCTTTTTCTCACGAGAATCAAGGTTGGTCCCTTTGTTTCATTACGAAAGGACAAGATTCAAGAATTTAATATACGTCTTTATACAATACAGATAACAATGGTAACAGTTTGGGATAAAATCGGAATAGGACTTTCCAAGGTGAAAGCTTCCGAGAAATTACCAATTTCTTGATTGATTACAGTAAAAAAATACGAAAATTCAAAAAGGAGGATATCTTCTACTCTACTCGTATATGTATATTGCTAAAGGCGAGAATCAATAAGAGTCGCCTCAAGAATAGTGTTTAGGCCAAAATACCTATAATAATATCTATAGTAAAACCTACTCATATTGAGTATCAATGACGAGCCTCTACTTCCCGATTCCTCTCCTTTTCCCACCTCATATGTGTAAGCGAGACAAGAGCTTCGGGAATATTCTACATACTTCGGCGACGCATCACAAAACGTAAGGAGCGCGCCCCGCAACGCCGCAAAAAGGCAGTACGAGATCCGCTACCGAACGGGAAACATCAAACTTTGTGATTTATAAATAAACAGTACGAAAGACGCTACAGACAGAGAAGCATGTGAAATTTGTGATTTGATAGTGCTCATAATCATTGGATTGCCATAGGAGTTCCTGGTAAGTCCTTACCTTTATCCTAGGAGGCTCCTCGTTTTCCATATTAATATTTTACGCAAAAACCCACCATTTTCTCTGGTACGCCTTCGAGCGGATTCATTTTGAGTCAGCCATTACAGCAATTTAATTTAATATCAAATCACGTATAATCTCCCGCTTTCTATAGGTTTTATGCCTCTAAATAGGTATATACCTCATAATACGCAAGTCTTATACCTCATAAATAGGTTTTAGACTATATACATACGATATTTCGTACTCCCGCCATTTTTACCACGCCAATCGTGATAAAAAGTAGTTAGGTATTCAATACCGCCGCCGCTCCTCCATATTTTTAGGACTTAGATTTTATAGGTACCGATTCGTATCTTATTATACGAAATCATATGGTGTATTAATAACCGCAATACGTACTTACTATTTGTACTATTACTACGCATATAATTGCATTCTATGAGCCTTGTCTGTCGACTTGAAATAAACTTTCATACCTATATAGGTAGGTGCCTAAACTGTTGGATATACCTACCTACTTACCTACGTCATTTTACTTTAATTAGGTAATTTTGCAATTTATTATTACGCAATCTTTCACAATGGAAGCTATTGAAACTAAAATTAAAATATTGGAAGCTAAAAATGAAGCTATTTTTGAACAATTATTATCGTTCTTATATGATTCTTCTAAGAATATTTCCACGTCCGCGAGTGCAGACCTTCGTTCCTCAGAGACATTCATGGCGGACACTGAAATTATTAGTACAATTCGTCATGAATTTAGTGCCAATTTAGATACAATTAACGCGTTAAATATGCAACTTGATCCAGAATATAAGATTGATTATAAAAAAATGATTTCCTTTGATACAGTGTACACCCGAATAGAAAGGGTTCGTTCTCTTATCGTCAGTAAGACAAATATTACGTCGAATGTGTCCGCGCAGAATACTATTCCGTCCCAATATAAAGGTCGTATCAAACTACCACCAATTCAAATTCCGTCATTTGATGGAAAAATAGAAAATTGGCCCGTCTTCTTTGAATCTTTTAAATCTAATATACATTCAAATCCTGATCTTTCGAATTCTCAAAGAGTACAATATCTTGTAGGTAAATTAACAGGAAATGCTTTAAAAATCACGGCAGGTATTATACCGTCCGGTGATAATTATAATTCTATTTGGGACAGCTTAGTTCAAAAATATCAAGATAAAAGAGCATTAGGCTCACACTACATGTCTAATTTATTCAATATTAAACCCGCATTAAATAATTCCGCGTCTTTAAATACGTTCATTGAAACTTTCCACGCTTCTGTATCTGCTTTGGAACAGTTAGGTATTGAAGATATGAAAGATTTTATCTTACTTTCTTTAGCTTTAAAGAAGTTAGATCCCGCAACCGCTAATTCCTTTGAAATGTTTATGAGGAATAAAGAAATTCCTTCTTATAAGGATTTTGTTGATTTTATTAAATCGCAAGTAAAAATATTAGACCGCACTTCTACGCCAATTGCTGGCTCCGCGCGAACCGCCCCAGTCGGTAGCAACCTTAATAATCCGCCCGCTTCTCGGTCTCAACCGCGTAATTCAAACACAGTCCACCATGCTTTCCTTGCACGCGATAATAATAATAAAAGCACTTGCTTATTTTGTAATAAATCTGATCACTATCAGATTTTTAATTGTTCATCTTTTAAAGCACTTAATACTAAAGATCGTTTAGATTTTGTTAAATCTAAAAGAGGCTGTGTAAACTGCCTCAGCCTTACGCATACTGCTTCTCAGTGTAAGTCGTCGTATAGTTGTAAAACTTGTAATAAACACCATCATTCTCTTTTGCATTTGGATAGTAATTCACAATGGCAACAAATAGTTTCCGACTCGCGTCCCTCTCACTCGGCGCGTCTTGATAATAGCGATAACCGCATCGCGCAGCTTTGCGGCCGTCCGCCGCCTCCCGCGCCGCGCCGCGACCGCTCCCGTGCGCAGCCTCGCCCGCGCATCTGACCGCGTCTCCTTCTAACGCTACGGACGCTCCTCAACCGGTGTCGCTATGCACCCGAGCGCGAGTTGATAAGAATAATGATAACGAACGCGATTCTTTTAATAAATTAAATCCTTCCCATACTACTGTACTTTTATCAACCGCTCAAGTTTATGCGTCTAATAAGGACAATAAATATATTTCAGTTAGATGTTTAATAGATAACGCGTCTCAAAACAACATAATTACAACTGCCTGTTGTAAACAACTAAATTTAAATATAATACCGCTTAGCAATTCTTTTATAAAGGGTGTAGGATCCACTTCGCGTCCTATTCACGGCTACGTTCAACTTAAAATAACCGCGAAAAACAAAAAATATTTTTATAATATTACCGCTCTTGTCGTTGATTGCATTACTGACAGGTTACCGACTGAATATGTTGAGACTTCTATAGTGCAACATTTAGGTAACTTACCGCTCGCTGACCCTCTGTGGCACATCCCCGGAGAGGTCGAAGTAGTTCTCGGGGCACAATTGTTCCCATTTTTATTATTAGGTCAAAAAATTATTGCACCTCCCGCTCCTTCTGCCCTTGAAACCGTGTTCGGTTATATTCTTATGGGCGACGTTCCCGCTAACTCTAATATTAATAAAAATGCATCCACTTATTTTAATACCGCGACTTTTTTCATTTCTGGTCCCAATGACCTTACTATTTCTTTAGATGATTCCCTACTTAAGTTTTGGGAGCTCGAAGAAATTCCCGCGCAAAAATTTATGAGCTCGGCCGAAAAGGAGTGTGAACAGCTGTTCTCTCGTAACTTCTCACGGGACTCCGCAGGCAGATATTGCACCGCGTTACCTTTTCGTGAGGATCCTGACGTGTTAGGTGATTCCCGTTCCGTTGCTCACCGCCGTTTACTTGCTTTGGAGCGTACCAAGCTACGCGATCCACAGCTACGCGCTAGTTATAATGAGACTTATAGTGCTCGAACCGCTATTGATAACATATTCGCATTCTCCGATTCTAAAATTACTCTGTCATGGATACATTCATCTCCACATAGATGGAATGTTTTCGTTAGTAACCGCATTGCTAAATGTCAAGAAAATCTTGACCCAAAACATTTCTACCACGTTAGTGGTATAGAAAATCCTAGCGACTGTCTCTCTAGAGGTATTTTACCTGAGCAGCTAGTGTCACATCACTTATGGTGGCACGGCCCGAAATGGTTAAAAGATCCAGTTTCAGAATGGCCTATCACTCCATTTAGTCCCGAATGCTGTGAGGACCTACCTGAATTTAATAGTAAAACGCTTGTTACTTGTACCGCGTCCGCTTCTGTTGAGCCTAATTTAATTTACGAGCTTGCTCTGAAATACTCATCATGGAATAAAATATTACGCATAATAGTATACATACTTAGATTTTCTCGCATAATTTCTCGTGATCAAGGTCACAGCCGCATCACAGCTTCTGAGCTAAATAAAGCTGAAGTATATTTAATACGCTCTGTACAACAAGTTCATTTTCAAAATTTATTTAATAATATTCAAAAAGTTAAATTATCTTCCCCTCTTAAAAAACTTGACCTCTTTATAGATCAAGATAAAATTATTAGAATTGGAGGTAGACTTTCAAATGCAAATCTTCCGTATGAAGCTCAGCATCCCGCTCTTTTACCTAAACATGACCACGTTACTCATCTTATTATAGACTATTTTCACCGTGCTCATTGCCATACTGGTGCCAATCTTCTGAGCTCACTGTTGCGCCAGAAATATTGGATACTGTCCGCTAGAAGTGTCATTAGACACAGAGTACATTCATGTAACTTTTGTTTTAAAAATTCCCCTTCATTTCTCAGCCCAAAAATGGCTGATTTACCCTCTTGCCGCGTTCAGGAGACCAAAGCGTTTGTGCATACGGGCGTTGATTATGCTGGACCCATTAAAGTAACATTATGTAGACGCAGAGGTCAAAAGAGCCAAAAGGCATATATTTGTTTGTTTATATGCTTAGTAACCAAAGCTGTACACATCGAATTGGCAACTGATGTGTCATCAGATACTTTTATTTCCGCTTTTAAGCGATTCATTTCCCGTCGAGGACCTGTTTCTTTTCTTTACTCCGATAACGGAACTAACTTTGTCGGAGCTAAAGCTCAATTACAAGAACTACTTACCGATCAGTACCGCATTGAATGGAAAATGATTCCACCCCGCGCCCCACATTTCGGAGGATTGTGGGAATCTAATATAAAATCGATTAAAACTCATTTATACCGTGTTATCGGTTCGCAGCTCCTCACATATGAAGAGCTCCTCACTGTTCTTACCCAAATTGAAACAGTCTTAAATTCTAGACCGCTTTGCATTTTATCTGAGGATCCCTACCCGGAGCCTCTTACTCCCGCTCACTTTATAATGGCTTCACCATTGACTTCATTGCCGCTTCAGAATGTGTCCGAGGAAACCATATCTTTACGTTGTCGGAAACAATTATTAGATCAGATGGTGTGTAGCTATTGGAAAAGATGGCGTATAGAATATTTACATAATCTTCAAGTTAGACAGAAATGGCTCATTGATAAAAATAACATTAAGATTGGTACTGTGGTTCTTATACATCAAGATGATATTCCCCCTTTACGTTGGCCGTTGGGCATAATATCACAAGTTTATCCTGGCAAGGATGGAAATATCCGCGTCGCTTTAGTAAAAACTTCAAATGGATCATTCAAAAGACCCATTGTCAAGTTATGTCCATTACCCTCACAATAAAAATTACTCATACCGCATCTTATATTCAGTACTTTTGTAATTATTATAATCTGTAATTAGTTCTTATAATTAATTATTTTTTCTTTCTTTTGAGAACACTACGTATTCTCAAGGCGGCGGAGGATGTTTAGGCCAAAATACCTATAATAATATCTATAGTAAAACCTACTCATATTGAGTATCAATGACGAGCCTCTACTTCCCGATTCCTCTCCTTTTCCCACCTCATATGTGTAAGCGAGACAAGAGCTTCGGGAATATTCTACATACTTCGGCGACGCATCACAAAACGTAAGGAGCGCGCCCCGCAACGCCGCAAAAAGGCAGTACGAGATCCGCTACCGAACGGGAAACATCAAACTTTGTGATTTATAAATAAACAGTACGAAAGACGCTACAGACAGAGAAGCATGTGAAATTTGTGATTTGATAGTGCTCATAATCATTGGATTGCCATAGGAGTTCCTGGTAAGTCCTTACCTTTATCCTAGGAGGCTCCTCGTTTTCCATATTAATATTTTACGCAAAAACCCACCAAATAGATTGTGTTAATCGAAAATAAACATTATGTCGAAGATCCAGGTTCCAAATTCAATTGCTTTTAATCTTGACTCAAACAAAACTTACTTGAACTTTGATTGACGTTCTGAAGCTAGTAATGGATAGACTTAGGATTTTTTGGCTACGCTAAATAACACCTTATCTTCTTCTTCTCATGCGTGTCACTCTTGACAGAGTGGTCGTGGTCGTCACGACGTGTGATTTGTGGCGCGCTTCACAACACGCAGCCATTCGTCCCTAACCGCTGCCCTTCTGGTGCAGTCGTTGATGGGACCACCTATTGCTGCCTTAATTTCGTCGGTCCATCGCATGGGTGATCTTCCACGTGCTCTGGTGCCTTCTACTTTACCCTGCACCATCAATCGCTCTATGGACACCACCTTATAGTATGTGTTAAAAAATCTATCTTGCAATAAGGCTGCTTGCCTTCATAAAAAATAAAATTCAAGGTATGGTTTTACCATACTTACAGAGTCTATCCATAGTATTATTATCGTAAAAAGGAAAAAAATCGGTACAGAGAAAAGTGTCTTTTACTACCCAACTTTCGTGAAGGAAATCATGAAGAAACCATAGCACGGTGGAAGGGTACTTCGTAGTACCCCCCTAGCTGTCTACCGCCCTCTAGTTGAACATAGTACACAGGTTTATCTTGAAATAAACACTTAGATCCTCGGGAACACCAGTCAATTTACCGGATTGAAGTTATTCGGGAATAAAACATTTGGCCTCACAAAAATATATAAAAATAATTCAGAAACACTCAGAAAAACGTCTGAATCCAATCCGAAATGATTACATCCAATAAATTATTTGGGAAACTGTAGGCATTAATAACGGGATAACAAACATTTATGTAGAAATAACTCGTAAACAATATCGAACGAGAGAGATTTAAGACCCCTGAGTCATAACTTAGGCTCGGAATAGATATATAACAAAATATTTGGTTATTTTTTATTTACGTTGTAATGACTAATGAATGCGTTTGTGGACGTATGTTCTTCTTTTTTCGTCGTGTTGTGGCAAAACAAGTATTCTGCCCACCCAATGGTAAGCGGATACCGTAGCGCAACCACAGAGGATTGTATTGTATATAGTAATCTCTGACTCGGTCGCGAGTCGCCCCCGACTCTCGTACCCTCGGGTTCGCCCGAAACACCCGAAGCGACTTCTCGGCTCTCGTACGTGAACCCGTCGGTGAGCGCTCACGCACACATCGCTGCGCATGTAGTAGTGAAGTACCTACCATTTCGCGTTCTTAGGAGCTGTTTATCTGTATGGTTATAGTAATCTGTGGCGCAACGGTTCTCAAACTCTTCTGGTGACGCGACGGACCTCTTTATTGCCGGCTCTTCTCAGCAAATGCAATGTGTGCTTACCGATTTCAGCTAGATTATCTCTGTCTCTCTCTTTTTCTCTCTACTCTCTACTCGCTGTTTCCCACTGATCGACTCAAGCTTGTGTATCATGTGAATTGTCAAAGAATACGCCATCACTAGTAAAACGTACCGACCAAATAAACCTTTCTTTTGAGACTATGTATGTATTTGTCATAATAATAGCGGGAAATTAATATAAATGTCGCATTTGCCATTTGTTTGTGCTACATACATCAATTCATAGAGCCATAAAAGGTTCAAAGTATAGTTCAGTTTATAGTCTACCCTAAAAGGTTTATTTATAGTACCCTGAAAGGTTCTCGGGTAAATGATTGTGTCATTAGTAATGTAAATATAATATTTGACACCACTTTCTGAACAGTCTTTCATATGTTCTAATGGGTGAGCTTTGTAAACAATGATGTTTTGGCAGCAATGTAGCAGTCATATTTTTTTAAGTGTGATTAATTCAAATTTCTTTAATTTTTTATTTTGTTTCTTAGTTTATATTTCTGGCTTTTTGAAATACTTTTTATATTATCAACATTTACGTATATTATGACTCCTTAAAAATTTGTCTATATTCGTTAGTTGTAAGATTGTTTCTAAAGTAATGGTAGTTGTACTAATTAAATAAATAAATATTTCAATTTCGTTATTATTAAAAAGACCTAGCCATATTACATACATGCAAGTTTGGACATATGTTAAAAATGTACATATTTTGGTACAATGGATAAGTAAACTTGTTTTTAAATGCGTTAACATTTTTTGGGTGGAAAAGTAAGTAAAGTGTACAGTTACTTTGTACATATTCAAGAAAGTGGAGGCAGTTTTAGAGGATGGTGTTCAACTTCAAATAGCCGATATAAGTGTTTTGTATATTGCCGGATTTTACATTAAAACTGCGACATTTAACATCGATAATGAACTGGGTCAAGGGATACTGAATAAGATTGTTACTTCCGTGTTTATGAAATGTCTGTTAACTGTCGTAAAATTATTGTTTCTGTGGAAATTACTGAGGCAAATTGAAGCCTATGAACGTGAGTTTACTACGGTGTAAAAAAAATAATGAGGAAATCATAGCACGGTGGAAGGGCACTTTGTAGTACCCACCTGGCCGTCTGGCCTAGAAGGAAGATGGTTCTTAATTATTGATTTTCAACTAATAATAATAATCATTTATTTCCCAATATAAAAATACACAAACATTTACTGCGGTCCCTGCACTGATCGCAGCTTGTGTAGCAGGAGACCAACAAATAGTTACCGAGCTTAATTATTTCTCAATATACTGTTCGGTAGATGATTGCAGTGAAACAAATGATGTACCTAAAAGATTAAGTATTATTTATGAATATGGCCGCATTTTTTGGGACTCCTCTAGCGACAATACAACTATACTAAACAAACACAAATCCAATAAATCAAGCAATCAGGAATCGTATTTCCAATTAAAATCGTAACAACATCGTTACAGGCCTTCTAATTGATTTACCACAAACGCTGGACCCCCCTTATAAGATAACTAGATGTAATTATACTTAATTACATCCAACATTTATTTATTTATTTTATTTTGACAACATACAGTCATTAAATAACATTTTTACATAGTATTATCTTAACTTTAAATTGTAGACTTTGAGTGTCAACTATTGTTTTGTTAATTATATATATTAGTAGGTAATACACAGACAGAAAGGTTGGCTTATCATGTATATACGAATAAAGCAATACCACAGAGGATTAAACTAGTAATATTGACAAGTTCATATTTTTGAATTCATTTAGTTAAACTAGGTTTATCTTTGTACTCATACTCTTACCCACGCAACCCCAGCCTTGCAATATACCTATTATTACTTGTGATATTATTTATCTTGTGCCATTATTTTTTTATTTATCCCGTGCTATTGCAAAGAAGGAGCTATGCAGGCAAGAGTGCAAGTATTACAATGAAAAAAGTTAATTAACATGAAAATTATTATATGAATTCAGTCGATCGCAACGGTAATATGATACGATATGCCGGCCAGGTGTGAGTCTGGAGTACGACTCGCGCAAATTCTTGCTGTTCTAAATAACAAAGATTGCTTGTAAAAAAAAATTGAAGATTTCGAAAAATCTGTGCTAGTTAGAAACTAAGTTCTATTTTTCCTGAAATATTTCATCAATGTTTATCAACTGTAATTATTTCAGATTTTTCGCTTTGCAAACTTCGGAGATAACGGGAATGGTACTCTTTTTATAATTTTTATAAATTGATTGTGGTTATTTAAAAACCCCGAACTCTTCAGACCATGCTTACCAGCTTAAATTTTACGATCAAATAAAAATCTCATATTTTCATTTTGACGCTTCGTTTATCCTTTCAAATACTCTTTAACCCATTTACTTACTTTAATGTCGTTTTGAGTTATAAAGATGTCTGTTTCAGTGGAAATAGCCTTTACATCCGGCTGTAAAAATTGTTTTTAAAGGTGTGAACAGATACAGTTAATGTTCAGACTAGATTTTGCTACGCCACATACATGTGCTCGATTTCTACACGAGAGGTAAAGCATCGTATTTTCACTCAAAGAATAGCTCGACTGAGGAAGTAATCTAGTCAAAGTCAAAGCCATTTAGGCCCCAGAAGGACACTTATGAAGGTCACATTTACTGAAGTTACCACCGGTTCGGAACTCGGCCTTTAACTGAGAAGAATCCGGCAAGAAACTCGGCAAAGGTACATTTTTTAAAGACTTTTTGAACAATCTGACTATGGCTTTTTTTTTCGAAAAAAACCATATTCCTAAGCATAGATACAGATGAAAAGAATAAGAAAGTAAATATAAAATAATAACCTTAAAAAAAACATAATTATTATTGACCTATTGGCTTTCGTATAAGCATGAGCAAGGTGCAATTGTGCAGTGCAGTAGTGGTTTCATCCACCTATAGGATACCGTAACCAAATAACTAAATGCTGCGCGTGACTTTTATTATTCGAAGGCGTGAGTAAAGTCGCTTGAGCTCACCGGGGACGGTTGGTAATGAGTGGACATTGAGAAAAGCCAGGTGGGTACTACAAAGTACCCTCCCACCGTGCTATCGTTTTCTCACGATGTTTCATCATAAAAAGTTTTCTATTGCTAGTAAACAAAATTGTAACTCCCATTACAAAAGTTAAGTCAAATCTAGTAAAACTCTGGTCTTTAATATATCCGTCTCTTTCTAATGTCATGTAACAAAAAGAGTTGGGCTATCTTAAAATTTGGGTTTACAAGACTCGAATTAAACCTTTTTTTGTAATGAGGCCATGAGGTGTAGTACGTACGTACGTTTTTCATTACCATCCGTTCAAATTGCTTTACAGTATATTTGTAGGCAGATGTAGTCAGTCAACACCCTAAGTCATGTTTTCCCATCAGAGGGAGTTTCCGCTAAATATTTGCATTGCAAATTAACGTCTGGTTTATTATCTGCTTTATTAATAGTCTAGATTCTTCGCGTGTATAATTTGAGCAATTTTATTACAGAATTAAGGTCGTTATTTTAAGGCCATTAAATTTCATAATTGTAATATGTCAATGTATTTTGGCTTCGTCACACAGCTAAGACATCATAACATTTTACTTTCTCTTGTGTAAACGTATTATAAGTACGAATTCGGGAGTGAACCATTTTTGCCTATCTTTGTCTTGGATTACTTGACTTAGCCTGTATTTTTCTACTGCTGACGAAAGGACTTCTTTCTTCAACTCTACTTTATTTTTAGAAAAATCTCTTAATCATACCTATAATTCTTAGGGTTCTTCTAGTTTCCCATTACCATAAGTACGTCTTAAGACATCTCCTGCTTGATTTACTAGGTCATTCTCAGTAGCTACCAAATCTTGTCCTCTGTTTGTGTCTACTATGTTTAATAGGTCATTGTATTCATCATCTATATAACGGAGGAGTGTGAGATTAAGCATATTAGAGTTTATATGGAGAAGAAATTTATTATAACTTATTTTTAATGAATTTTAGTCAAATTTTGGCCTATGGGCGACCACTATAGACTTTATTAACATTATAAATGCCAAAGTGGCAGTATCGGTTGGTTTAACCTTCTTTCAAGCAGCAACGGAGAAACGAATTGACGTGATCTTTTGCATAGAGGTACTTGATGGGCCGGGTAATGATACAGGCTAATTTTATTCCTTATTGGAATGCGGGTGAGCCCGCGGGGGAAAGCTGGTAGTTAAATAAAGATTAGTAACATATTGAAGGCTTTATTTTACGAGAAGATAATAAATTATGCCAAATTCTACCTCAATTTGGTTAATAAGGCCAATATAGTCTTGAATCAACGCTAAGCTTTTACGAGTTTTTTACGATTGCATCTATTTCCAAGCTTTAAAAGTAATTGGGTCATATTTTATGTCCATCACCACAGACATAAATCTAAATAGATAACGCAAGTCCCTCCATACGTATGAAAACCAAGCGTATCACTTTTTTGTACCTACCATAATGTCACAAGATTGATTTAGTTAGGTTAGCATTTGATTTTTAACGTGAAAATGAAGCTATCCTATTTGTTAGCTAACATATCCCTCGCTACACATTTCTGGTGGACATGCAGTCTTCTGCGAGTTTCCTGTCTGCGCGAATCAGTTTCAAAAGAACATAGTTCTCCCTTTTTGCACAGATTTTGACATGCGAAGTACATACACTAGCGTCATCTATTTAGATGTATATCTGTGTCGATCACCTATTTTTTGTTCTCGTTCATTGTTATGTAATGTGATGATATCATCCAGGTATATAAAATCATTCAGGGTGGGTACATTTAGATGTCATATTAAGTTGGCTTCATCATGTACCAACTATCAATATGGGACCAACTTTTGATAACGCGAATTTTTTTTGACACACATTTATTCATGAAATTTTTAGTTGCTTTTACAGAGTAGGAAAAGCAATTATACCGGCATTAGATTAAGACAACTCATTAGTGAGCTTGTAAAAGCCAATAAAACAATCTATGAAGTAATTCTAGAGCTAGATTATTAGATGCGAAACGACTTCTGTAGTTGTCAGTTTCTATAACTTTGGTCCATAGAATATACGTCATTATAAATTCAAGTTAGACTAAGTTACATGAAAACACATTAAGCGGTTGTTGTCACATGCCTTAAGTTCCCACTCGAACTGTAAGTTTCCCTCAAGTATCTTTCAAACTAACCTCCAAAGTAGCAATGACACTGTAATTAACAAGTTTTATAGAGTTCAAAGATTTGGGGTTTATCTGGGGGTACGGAAGTGCCCCCAGTTAAACCCCAAATCTTTTTTTTTGAACCCTCATAACTTGGGTTTGGATTATACCAGATAAACAAAATTCTCAGAATATGATGTCAATAGTGAACTTATTAAATATATTAAGTTTCAATAACATAGCTTGTTCGGGCCAAACCTTCATGGGGATGGGTTTCTATGTTTTAAATCATAGACCACCTTAAAAGGAAAAAATCAATATATTATTTTTCTGACATTACTAAATTCTACGCCGTACGTCATCCGCAAAAATACATTTTTTCACTAACTAAATTATAAATTACTACAAATAACCGCTGTCCGCTAGTTCCGGGTTCCCGCGCGGGACGCATTTCAAGACACGAGCCTACGAGAGGGTAAGTCTTTGATTTAATTTATGGTAACCCATCCAAATGCGGGATCCTGGTCTGAACCAGTATCTACAGTGAAAGGTCATGATTATGATATAGTTTCTAAGTTGGCCTTCACCCTACATTGGTCCTTCGTCCGGATTTATTTAATTGTTAATTTTTCTCGCTAGTTAGGTTGTAAGCCGATAGGCAAACTCCTCTTCTTCTTTCTAGGCTTAAACGATAGTTTTTGTCCTTTACCCGCTAATAAACAACGTTTATACTTAAATAACGTGATTAACGTTTTCCAACCGCGTATATCGCCTGTATTGCATTTTTCCTCGTAACAACCGATTTACCTTACCTCTACCGCCTCGGTTTGTTATCTATTTATTTCTTTGACTTTATTTATCTGTTAGCAAAATGGCTACCAGAGGAAGAAGAGTTCAAGAAAATCAAAATGAAGATGAGATGACGATGGTCCCTCATTCAATCATTTTATTACAAGCTAGACAGGCAGCATATTTTGCCAAAATACAGTCATTGTACGACTTGTCACTTACGATTGAAACGTCAGAAAGTGTTCGTTCCGAGTTTATAAATAAAACTTCTAACATTGAAACAATTCGTACGGAATTTAATTTAATTGTAGAACAACTAAACTTAGAACAGATGAAACATGATAAAACCTTTTGCCCTACATTCAGTCAATGGGAAGCGTTTGAAGACATGTACGCTTGTATTCAAGGAGTTTTGCGTAGTACGAAATCGTTTCCAATTGATCATGACTATTCATCAAAACCAAAATTAAAACTGCCGCCAATAAAACTACCTCAATTTGACGGTAATCCATGTATGTGGAGTTCTTTTATCGAATGTTACAACCGTCTCGTGCACAATAATAGTTCATTGAAAAACTCTGAAAAAGTATTTTATCTATGTGGTCAGCTGACTGATAAAGCTTTGACTACAGTTTCCATCTGGGGATAATTACAATCTTATTTATTCGACTTTAGTTGATAAATACGATGATGTCCGCTCATTAGGTACCTTTTATCTAAATCAACTTTTAAATTTTAAAACTTTAACTTCCGCCTCTGTAGATGGGCTCAGTACTTTTATTGATAAATTTGCTAATTCAGTAGCTGCCTTTGAAAGGTTGAATATATCTGATAAGTTAGATTTCTTGTTTTTGTTTCTTGCACTTAAGAAGCTAGACAATGAAACTATTCGTCTGTTCGAAAACACATTTCGCTCGGAAAAGCAACCTTCTTATTCTCAACTTATAACCTTTTTAAAGGAACAGTGTAGAATTTTAGAACGCATTAATCCTACTTTAAAGAGTGTAACGTCACACTATCCTAAATTACCTACTCCTAAAAACGTAAAGTCATTTGTCACTGCAAATAACTCGCAACCTTGTGTCATGTGTCATAACATTGAACATGATCAGTTTTTTCGCTGTCCTAATTTTATGAAATTGAGTCCTAAAGAGCGTTATAACGTTGTTAAGCAACATAATAGTTGTGTTAACTGTCTCAGTATGAAGCATAAAACTTCAAATTGTAACTCAACTAAAACTTGTGGTGTGTGTCAATCAAAGTTTCATCATTCTCTTTTACATTTCCCGCCTTCGAATGAACAAAATAATACTGTGTTGTTATCGGCTTCTCTTACACAGTCGACGCCGATCGAACCTATGACCGATGGTTCGAGGTCTACCATCAGCACAACTGGACCGCTACAGGCACATAATCTTAGTGACTTACCTGTGCGCACGCTTCCGCTAGCCGAACAGAGTAATCCTCGTTCTACTGCATCTACAAGCAGCTCATCTCACGCACCTGTCACTTTGTGCTCGCTACAAAACAATATTGTATCGCAATCTTCTACTGTTTTGCTTGCAACCGCTCGTGTTTGTATCGTCGATGCTTGTGGTAATTCGCATATTGTGCGCTGTCTCATTGATAATGGGTCACAAAATCATTTCATTACAACGGAATGTTGTAAACGTTTATCATTAAAATATAAAATGTTAACCGAACCAGTTTCTGTTAACGGATTTGGCGGATGCACTAATGAAATTAAAGGTGTAACGGATGTCATTATTTCTTCTTGTTTCGATAGAAACATTTCTTTCGCTGTGAAACCGCTGGTCGTGAATAATATCACAGACTACTTGCCTACCTCAAAAATCGATAGATCGAGGTTGGCATATCTTCATAACGTACCGCTCGCCGATGACAAATTCTTTGAGCCCGGTAGGGTCGATATGTTAATTGGTGCTCAACTCTTTCCGCGTTTGATAAAACAGGGACAGATTCAGGGTCCTCCTGGAACTCCTGTTGCGATTAAAACTTCATTCGGATTCATATTAATGGGTGAAGCTCCTATTTTACCTACTCTCAATAATAAAATACATGCACTATGTTGTTATTTTGGTGCTCCTTTAGATGTTGTTTTACAACGCTTCTGGGAGTTAGAAGATTCTCCATCTCCACTCACAAAAAAATTAAGTAGCGAGGAAGAGGAATGTGAGAATATTTATAAAACTACAACCCGTCGTGATACTTCAGGTCGCTATATCGTTGCGCTTCCTTTCAAAAGGGACCCAAGTGTTTTAGGTTCTTCTGTTATTACAGCTCAAAGAGGATTTCTGTCTTCAGAGCGCAAACTTCAATCTACTCCATCATATAGAGTCGCTTTTGATAGCATTCTTGAAGAATATCTCGATAAAGATTATATTACCCCGGTATCTGATAATAGTGATACTTCAGGATATATAATTCCGCACCACGGCTTATTCCGTGAGTCTTCTGGTTCAAAAAAAGTTAGACTTGTGTTGGATTCCAGCGTAAAAACTAAAAACGGCGTTTCACTAATTGACATTCTACATGTAGGACCTAATCTACCGAAATTGTATAGTGTTTCGCACAAATTCAAACTATGTCTAATTGCATTTTGCGCTGATGTAAAACAAATGCATGTACTCGGTGTTACTGCTCCGCTTATTTTTTATGCTCCTCCTTCTAAGCTTCTCATAAAAGAGCTTTGGTTGCTAGAACTTGATAGGACTGCTCCTCCTTCTAAGCTTCTCATAAAAGAGCTTTGGTTGCTAAAACTTGATAGGACTGCTCCGCCTTCGATTTTTAAGTTATTAAAATTACCTCATGATGTGGGAATAATTGACATAATATTTACTGTTATTTTATTATGTACTGTAAACTTTACTTGCGTTCTCTGACGCCAGTGAAAAGGCCTACGGTGCTGTTCTTTACCTGTGTGTTCAGAGTTCGGAAGATAATTTAGTGCGACTTTTTTTCTAATCTCACTTTAATTGGCAATATCTAAAGTTTCGCCAATTAAAGTGATGTCACTTGCACTTCTTGAGCTTTGCATTGCTCACATTATGTCTAAAAATAATTGCAGAAGTTTTACTAATATATCAAAACCGCATTCTGATAAAACGTATAGTTGCGCTATCAGACTCTACAGTTGCTCTGAACTGGATTAATTCCAGTCCTCATCGACTGACATTTTATAGGTGCTAAATCCTACGACTTATAAATAAAGTTCAAGATTTTATTGTTTCAAACTCATTTGACGAACATTTTCAGTCGATCTTAAATGAAAATCGTATAAATTAGATTATCATTTTACCTAATGCTAAAGTTGGGAATCCGCTATAAAAAGTATTTTTGTGTCATATGCAATCATTTGTTGTCATATGATTCATTAACTGTTTTATGCCAAATAGAAACAGTCTTGAATTCTAGACCACTCGGCATCTTGAATGAGGATCCATCTGAGCCTGTTCATTTAATTCCCACACAATTCTTAAGTAAAAGTGCAATACAGAGCAAAATCCTGTTAGGGAAGGTACTATTGTTTTACTTATGGATAATAATGTGTCCCCTGTACATAGGCAGTTAGGGGTTATTCAAAATACTATAAAGGGCAAAGATGATCGTATTCGCATAGTTCTTGTCAAAACCAAAACAGGTATATTTTATACGACCGGTAATTTGATTATATCCATTACCTTCGCTCTCTTGAATGAGAATACCTCTTCAATTTCTTTTGTTTATTTTATTAACATCTACTAAGGTTCTATTATTAATTTATTCATTTTATAGAATACTATGTTGTTTTGTTTTATCTTATTTTAATAATGGGTTAGTCTCATTTTTATGTTAATTTCACCTTTATGGTTGGGTTATTCTCCTAGGTTAGTTGTTATTTTAGTTTAACTTTTCTTCCGACTAGGAAATAACTGTTTTCGTTGAAAGATGACCTTTCAAGGTGGGGACTGTGTTCGGGCCAAACCTTCATGGGGATGGGTTTCTATGTTTTAAATCATAGACCACCTTAAAAGGAAAAAATCAATATATTATTTTTCTGACATTACTAAATTCTACGCCGTACGTCATCCGCAAAAATACATTTTTTCACTAACTAAATTATAAATTACTACAAATAACCGCTGTCCGCTAGTTCCGGGTTCCCGCGCGGGACGCATTTCAAGACACGAGCCTACGAGAGGGTAAGTCTTTGATTTAATTTATGGTAACCCATCCAAATGCGGGATCCTGGTCTGAACCAGTATCTACAGTGAAAGGTCATGATTATGATATAGTTTCTAAGTTGGCCTTCACCCTACATAGCTCTTATACTTTAGATTTTATTGATATCTAAAACCCCCGATTTCGTCCAAGCCACATATTTTGACTACGGTGTGTAGAGTTTGTGAAGTTAGGGCTTGTAGAGTAAGTGCATGTATCGTTATAAGCTTGGTTCTACATGAATTCTGATAACTTTTTGACAGTGCGAGCCATATGTCTTGGCAACATTACATTTCGTATTTAATTAAAACACACTAATTAAAATAATAATCAGTCTATATTTCTATTAGGACCTCTCTACGCGTATAATCCTCCTCCAGTTTTCTATATCTTGGGCTATTGATATAATACCCAGTTCTAGTTAATCTTTTTTATTTCGTCTGTCCATCTTTCCAGTGATCTACCTCTTTTTCTTTTTCCGGAAGGACCAGTAGTGCTATTCTGTAAAGTTCATTTGCAATATCACTTCTGAATCCGCGATGAGATTAGAGTTTCATATTCTTAAAAATCATTGAATTCGACACTAGCGCCACCGAGTGATGACGGAAGTGAGATGAACTACGACAGGTGAGTATTTTGACGTTTTTCAATATGATTTGGTATTCTGAAACATAATTCACACGCCAAATCGGGTTGCGAGGTGAGTTACGAGATGACTTTCGAGATGATTTACCTTTTACAGAATAGCTGGTATGCTATTCTGTAATGCCCATGAAGTGACTTTCTTAGTCCATTTGGTATTATCCATACGCGTAATGTGGCCTGGCCGGCCTGACAGTGTGATAGAGCATCTATGACTTTTTATCTTGTTCTTATTTCAGTATACCTTTTTGTAAATGTTTGTTAGGAAAAATGCATCGATGTTCGAACTCACAAAAAGTGCGCGTCGTAAAAACCAATTAGTAATACCTGAATCTAACCTCACAATGTACCAAAATAGCCCATACTACAAATCAATAATAATATTTAATAAAATACCGAAATATATTAAAATCGAAGAGAAATATTTAACATTTAAAAATAAATTGAAAGCCCACCTTACAAAAAAATGCTATTATTCAATAGACGAGTTTATGATAGATAAAATGGAGTAAAAGTAAATCAATAAAATTTCAATAATTGAACGGTCTTGCGGTCTCCTACTAAGTGTCCTTAATAATATAATTCTGTATTGTAAATCATATTACTGTTTAATAATAATCTAATAATAATTCATAATGTATATGTAATATATATTAATTAAATACCTATAATGTCTAAAACAACTAACCGGTACTAATATAATTATAAATAATCAATAAAATACTAATAAATACTAATTTATATAGCTAATCACCATTAAATGTTGCAATGCCCTTGCAGGGCTCATGTTGTGGACTAATCTGATTGTAACACCTTAAATACTACATGAAGCAAATTAATAAATTGAAATTAAATTTGGACCATCCTTGCTTTGAACAGCCCCGACTAACTAAACATCAACAAATTATAATTCTATGCCTAGTTGATGTCACGTCAAGCAATAAAACATTTCAATTACTTTATCGCCCAATTCATTTTCAAATTATACCATTCAAATTAGTGTAAGAGGTAATAATTGGAATGTTTTTACGAGCAATAAACATAGTTGTTTCTCTCGTAAACTCCAATGTTTCTTTTCTTATTAATAAATTCACTAACACATTACCAGTGTTTACATTCGAATTCGTTTCGAAAACATCATGTCCTCCGTCTATTAACGCCACAGATAAAGTAAACATAGGGATTTAACGTGCATTTTGCGGTAAACAAGTAGCCCCATAAATCTTGTTCGTTTTTTTTACAATGTGAAGTGTAAATATTGTGTCTTTTGACACTTTGCGAATTGAGAGTTTACTGGTAAAAATAAAATCTTTGTATGTTTTGATTGAATCATCTTTGATGGTTTGAGAATGTTGGTGGAATTTGAGTTGTATGTAGTTTATTACATCTAGTAAATATAGATGTAGATACGTCTACGTCTAGCAGTAGACGGTAAAAGCTGTGAAAGATGATGATGGTAATGAATGTACTAAAAATCTGTGTCTTGTCGTGAGAGACCCGACATGAGTGATGCGTACGTAAATCTTCCGCAAACTAAAAGCACTTCATATTTTTCATTTTGGTCGTGGCTTTTTAATCTCAAGGTACTCCTCGAGATTAAAAAGATTCTATTAATGATTCTTTTTAACGATTAAAAGGCATTCAATTAAAGCTGGTTGTTAATTTTTTACGCCAAATGCGCTGCTGTCCATATTTTTAGTTCCTGGATAGTTGTGTGAGATTGTATTATAACTTCCTACCTCCTACTGTATGTATGGATGTTGGTTACTCTTTGGAAATTTGATACACAGTACAATATGTTCTGGATTAACAGAAAGGATACTTATCTCGGAAAAACAAGAGGTCTCTCGGGAACGTAGGTAAAAAGACAATTCCATAATTCAAGAGCCGTGAAAGAGCTTTAGCCTGCATGTCCACCAGAGATGTGTAGCGAGCATCGAACAATTAATCCAAGGAAGCGCAGTGACGTTAATTTTGTTTGAAATCTATTCCGCCAATCCCCCACCACCGACAATGCGCTTTAATTGGTATAATCAAGGAGACGTGCGCTCTAATTGGCCAAGTCAAGAACAGACGATGCAGTGATTGGTTGATGCAGTGACTGTTCAAAATCACTGACTAGGTACGGAATCAGATTGCTCGTAATACTACTCTAAAGAGAATTTTCCTCGAAGGTAGCGAGGGGTATGTTTTAGCTGAAAAATAGTTTCGCTTCATTTTTACGTTATAGCTCTAATGAAGCGATCCTATTGGCGGGTTGAAACGCATCTCCAGCTACGTATCTCTGGTGGAAAGCCACCCTTAGGCTGCATGTCCACCAGAGATGTGGAGCCAGGGTGTTTAATCTGATCCATAGGACTACTTGATTTTCACGTCATAATCTAATGACGGGTTGAAAGTTTGAAACACATCTCTCGCTACGCATCTCTGGTGGACACGCAGCCTTCATGAGTGTAATCATCGTCGTGACAGTCTTATAGTCTTTTCAAAACTATCAGTCATCGGAAACTGTTTTGGAAAAGATAATTAATGATACCAACTTATGAATAATATGTTTACCGCTATCTAAACGGTACTCTAATAAACAAGCTGTCCTTAATTTGGTTACTTTATCATCTAATATACATACTTGATAAGCGGGCGGTACTTTTATGGCATATTTTCATTTAATTTGGATAGAGAATGGTATCAAAGCGAACGAACTTGGCTAAAAGCAGGATAATTCCGCACATACACATTTTTTTTTTTTTTTTTTATTTATTTATTATTTTTGTTTGTTTGTGTGGATTTCTGAAAAATAACAAATACTAATGTAGTAATTATATTGTTGTGTAGAAGCAATTGTTTTAATGTATCTTTATCTATAAAACCTAATACTGAAATAAATGGTGCCGCAAATTAATTATCTCTTAAGCATTACGATTGACTTTATGATATTTACTATGCCAATTAACGATTTTTACTTCGAACTCAATTATCCAGGCAATAAATTCATCTAATATTTAATCTTAAAATCGTTCAGTTTTATTTTTATTAAATTCTTCGTACATAACAAAACTTTCTCTTGTTTCAGATAAAATTATGTAAGAACACAAAGTGACATTAGAAAACCCAAAGATCTCCAATATGTATTATATTAACGTAGTCAAAACTTTAGTCATAATATTATTTATAAACAATATAATTCGCGCTGAAAACAATGATGACGCAAGTATGACTACAGAAAATAACACAGATCTCTATAATATTAGTGATATAAAAGAAGATGTTGAAAGTACAAGAGAAAATATAACAGAAGTAGTGACAGAGAAAGAAGGAGATAAAGAAATAGAGAATGAAAATTCAACTGAAGATTGTATAGGTGGCAAAGAGTACTGTAATTTGACTAGAGAAGAATACGTGTCGATGCTAAATGACTATGTTTACCCACACACGTATGAATGGGTGCTTATAGCTACACACACAGCGGTTTTCCTGATCGGATTGGTAGGAAATGCACTGGTGTGCGTGGCGGTGTACAGGAATCACTCAATGAGGACAGTAACGAACTATTTCATTGTGAATCTGGCTGTAGCAGATTTTCTAGTGATACTATTATGTCTCCCACCAACTGTACTGTGGGATGTGACTGAGACGTGGTTTTTGGGCGCTGCATTGTGCAAGATGCTGCTTTATTTCCAGGTAATTGAGTTAATTATTAAATCTTCTAGTGGTCTATATTAATCTTTAATGACGCCCCATTTCACACTTCTTCGCGCAATAAATTTAAAAACGGAAAAAAATCCCTTTACGTATTAATATGGATTATATAGATTAAAATGAAAGGAGTTTCAAAAGCACTTATCGCTAAATGAAAAATAACCGAGCAGAAAGCTTACAGCAATAATGGTAGGCCTTTTTCTGGTTCAATAATCATGTTTTTTTATGAATGAAACATCGTTCACCAGACCGTGAGAATAGATACCAACTCATTATTGAAACAAAGTATTAAAAGCATTGGAAAAAGTCCCAAGGATATATTTATATTTAGTCAGTTTAAAAAGTATAGATACTATATTTTATGATAGGGTATCAATTTAGGGTAAAACTATTTGCGAAGGACTTAAAACAAAATACTCTAAATGGTATCTACCTAAGTGCCAAATATTGTTCACAGTATTATTATGATTTATTTTATTATTTATTACATCTTTGAGTGAGAAAATTTCATAGTCAAAGAGTGTAAATTTTTTTATCCCAAAAAGTATTGTAAATCGGACATCCAGATGTAGAGTATCTTTAGGTAGTATCCTAGTCACCCTCATGTATGATTCGCGATTTTTTGTAGTTTTCTAGTTATGGCAATTTTTCATATTTTTAACCAAAGTCTGACTTACTGGATAATAAAATTTGTTTCATCCATTAAACGAATCCATACTAGTTGAATTTGCTGAGAAGAAGCGGCAATGAACTCAGCAAACACTCTTTTCAAAACCAGCTTAGAAAATACATTCTGATATCATTGACAACAGTTGCGTGTGATAACAGTGTATTTTTATTTATTTATTTATTTACCTACTTACATCTACTTTTACAGGGATACCCTAATACAGTAGTGTCGAACTTACTTCAAAACTTATAATAATATTTCCATATAACATACAATTTCAATTGCTATCCTTGTGAATTCACTCAGAGTACAGTGGAATATGTCGGTTTCCTCAGCAATGAGATTGAGGGTGCGAAAGCGCGCGTCAGCGGCGCCTCTTTCAGTAGGTTGGTACGCGCTCGGGGCACTGCAACCAGCTGCGGTCGCCGTCGCCGCCACACGAACTTGTCCGGGGCACATAATACAGTGTAATTATAACGGACTCTATAGTTTCACTTCTGGCACGTGTACTGTGTCCCACGTGTATTTTTTATGTTAGTTGACCAGCATTACAAAGCCTAGAAGAAAACTTAGCACCCAGTGCAACTTCTACTAATAACTGCGCGACAGATTTTCAACTTGACTTGGTAGCTAGCCAGCAGACGATTCGAACAAACACCGTGAAAGATTTACTCAAAGTTAGGCACTTTCTTAATTATTTTATGATGTTAGTATAAGAACCATTTTAGGCTTCATCATCATCATCATCATCAGCCTATAATATCCCACTGCTGAGCACAGGCCTCCTTTCTCAAATATACTCCACCAGGCATGCCCACTGCGGATCGGTGGCGGTAGGCTAGTGGTCAACCTTCTGTTGGAATTTTTCAAGCCGCCTAGGAGGCTTTCAACTAGTTTAACGGCTACCACAATTAAGTGATAACCGGGACCAACGGCTTTACGTGCCTTCCGAAGTACGGAAGCGCTCGATTTGAAATACCACTAGACGGTCACACATCCAGGTACCGACCATGACGGTCGTAGCTTAACTTTGCCGATCGATTAAGAAAGGCTAATCACACGAGCGCTTTTAGGCAGATAAAAAAATAAATAGTTTATTTTTGCACACTCTGGTTGAATCTGACTCATGTTCATTCCTTTATTTTAGTTGGGGAAGCGTGCCGGATTAGTTCCGTTCTAATAATACATCTCATGGCTTTTCTGACACAAAATCAAACAATAATATCCTGTGTTGCGTAATTTCGAATCCTCAAAGTACTCAGATTGATTTATTCCACACATTATTTGACTTTTTCTTTCAAATCAAATCAGTCCATTTTAGTGTTCCGAAACATTAAAATGGAAATTTTGTAAGATCATTCTCGTGTTTGTATATCCTCACTTTTAGTGTAAGTCTCACAATTTTTCAAAAAAGCTGTGTAACATTAGAATTTGATATTCAAACACCATATACCGCTGTATCGTTTCGTCCGTAAGTCGCCAGTTTGGTTAAAAAAAAAACAACTCGAAACCAATTCCAGTAACTTCTGGTTTCCGTAGGCATTTTTTGGCTTGGCATTTGTTTTTCTTAAACATCTGCAGTCTATGTAGTACAAAACCAATTTCCCTAATACTAAAAGCAATCCTTTCTTGTAGCTGTGAAATTAATTCTAATAAAACTTTGATTTCTTGGCTCGCGTTCCGTAAAATAATTGTAATTTACATCAATTAACAATTTAAGTAACAGATTTAATTACAAAATGGCAAATTTATAAGTGAATGAAATATCGCCTGTCTGTCCTGTTCCAATTATTTGTGGTCTCGTAATATTCTCTTCTTCCAAAGAGATAGTATATGCTATAGAGCGACTGTAGAGTATGTGCCGTATCTTGAAACAAACTGAGAGTTCATAGTTTGAACGACTAAATACATATAATGAATGCCAGTTTCTCGTTTTTATCGATACTTATACCGAGGACAAAATTAAATGACTAGGAACTCATATCGACTAGTGAACGATATACTGGTGCTGATTTTGTTTTAAATGGCACTAAACTAATTTTAGTCACATAGATGAGATCTTTTTTACGAACATTGAAAAAGGATAGAATATATTTAAAGCTGTAAAATTAATCTTTGCCGTCTTATATTGCGGGTGTTTAGCGTAACCGCGATAGAGGGCGATAATTCGACAGGACTAAATTTCTTACATCCTTTTCTTATGTTCTTTGTTAGAAAGAGACATAGTGAGATTAAAATTAGTTTAGTTTAGTTAACAACATAATCAGCACTATTATCTATGTATATGTAAACTGCTCACGCTTCGAACAGGTAATGTTAAAGCTATCACTCTATTAATATTCTTACTCTGTGTTTTCTTCCAATTCGTCTCTTCTATCCGTCATATCGGCAATCACTCCTTTCTTATTCATATTATCATCTTTCACACAATCCATCCATCTCTCCATCTATCCATCTTTTTCGGTAATTTTAGGTATTAATTCCAATAAATTCGACAGTACCTTTTATGATAAAGCAACAAAATTCTCATTGTATTTTGCAGCGAAAGAAAGGCACGTAGGTCCTATTATAATATGAAGTAGGCAACCTACGAAATTTCACTAACACCCACACAAAACCGTTACATTATAGCTATTATAGACTAGCTAGTACAGTATACCATTGAGAATATAGTAGACTAGCTAGTTTAGTATTAGTATTAGAGGACTAGACTAAAATCCCGTTAGAGTATCTAACGTGACCATTATTTTTTTAGAAAACGTTGAACACTATAATAATAAGTAGTTTGGATTACATATTAGCTGGGTTAATAAGCCAGTTACAGTATTACCCGACTAATATGGCTTACCGATGTACCTGCGCAGAAGATACATTTTCAAAGCGCGGGAAACGCTATTGGTCTGCAGTTGCCGTCATGTTAGCGCGCGCCGTGCGGAGGGGCGTGACTTGCGTGTGAGACGAAACTAACAGCTGCAGCGTATTATGAATCTTATACTATTGATCTAAAGTTGATTGTAAGTTTTAAGTATTCTTTCGTTAATCTTCGGGGCCATACTTTCTTTTCTTTGCGAACGAAGATTCACGACGCGCCATATCAGTTGGGTACATGATTTCTATCTATCGTCGAAGCAGTTGTTTTGTACATTTGTCAGCGGGACAAATCAGTTTCAAAATATCGGGTCTAATTTTGAAGTAGGAATAGAGCTAATTACATGCTTTGTTGATGTTATAGTCTATGGTATTCCACAACACTTAACTGCGATTGGTTGTCCATATTTTATACATAAGAGAAAAACTCTTTCGACGCGTAGCGTAAGTTAAATTATCGTTTGTTCATTTTGCTAAAGCTGGATATTTTTGCTCTCATTGGGGACAGCGGGACAGACAGCCTGAAAAAGGGACTGTCCTGCAGCGGGACGTATGGCCGCGTTACCGAGCAATCAAATTCCGGAACTAACTGGTTACAGTAGTACCCCACTGATATGGCGCGTCGTGAATCTTCGTTCGCACAGAAAAGAAAGTATGGCCCCGAAGATTAACGAAAGAATGCTTAAAACTTACAATCAACCTTAGAACACTACTATAAGGTTCATAATACACTGCAGCTGCTGCAGTTCCGTCTCACTCGCGCGTGAGGTCCCTCTGCACGGCGCGCGCTAACATGGCGGCAGCTGTCGACCAATAGCGTTTCCCGCGCTTTGAAAATGTATCATCTGCGCAGGTACATCGGTAAGCCATATTAGTTGGGTACTACTGTACCACGTTTTTTTGTGTTCTAATATTTTTTTCTATTCCAGTCAGTGTCAGTGACGGTGTCAGTGCTAACACTGACGTTCATCTCCGTGGACCGCTGGTACGCCATCTGCTTCCCCTTGAGGTTCAAGTCTACCACTGGAAGGGCGAAGACTGCCATATTCGTCATTTGGACTGTTGCACTTTCATTCAGTAAGTAAGGGAAAAATATTCTTTCTTCAATATAAATATATACTAATTTGAATTTACTAGATGTGTGACTAACGATTTCAATAATTAAAAAAATCAATACATTGAATATTAGTATTTCCGTCGATTTTATCTCTGAGGCACCTAAAAAGTAGGGCGATTTGTTAATCTTTTTCTCTATCTCAAAAGCAATTTTTCCTCCGTTCCCTTTGATTTAAGATGTTGTTTCAAGACTAAAACATAAGATACAAAAGGGTTGTAATATCATAATTGTAGATCATAATTAACAAAATCCCTTTTAATGAAAACAGATGAAAAATCCATCTACCTGTCGAAAATAAAGAAATACCTTTAAGAGAGGTAGAGCATAGCGTTTATTCGCTCAAAGAGCAGCTCGACTGGGGAAGTACCTCCACCTTACAGAATACCGCAGCCAAATAACTTTATGTTGTGTAAAGTTGTGTTCCTGCGCGTGAGTAAGGTCGCCAGGGCTCATAGGGGAGGGGGGAAAGGTCGGTAACGCGTGAGCGATGCTTCGTGTGTTGCAAGCGTTCATATGGCTACGGTAACCGCTTATCATCAGGCGGGCCGTAAGCTTGTTTACCGAATTAGTCGTATAAAAAAAAAAAAAAAAAAAAAAAAAAAAAAAAAAAAAAAACACTGGCGTTTTCAGAGGCTACCTAGATGATAATAAAAATCTAAAAACGAATACCTAAAAGAACAAAAAAAGATCTAGTTAAACTAAACATTTTGTGGACGTCAATGCCATTAACAAACGTAATTACAGAACCAAAAACTTTATACCTCTGAAAATTAAATCGTTACTTTAAAAACCAAAGTCCCAAACTTATCTTGAACTTTAATATAATATGAAAGTTCTCCCTTTGTGTTAGCATCTATTAAAACTTTACAAAGTACGTAAGCGGTGAAGTGGTGCTTTCTAAATAATTATTCTAAATGTACGGAAACAAGAGATTGGACAGCGGATGGAGATATATTTGCTTAATGCAAATAGAACTTCTGCACAATTGAATCGTCATTCTCTTGCCAATATACAGATGTTTTTCTAATCTTGTTGATAAATTTTTGGGACCTTTCAGCAAGAGTTCAGATTTGTTCCTTCAGTTCCAGTTTGGTCCTTCAAGCCGAATAGAATCTAGCCCATGCATGTAGGTAGACATTCAAGGCTAAGTGTTCTGTAAAAACCTTCAGTCTCATCTTTGTTCCTCGCAGAGACCATCCATATGGCTTCTCTGTGTGTGTCTTAATATGCCTTTTCTGATAATGCAAAGTTCTCAATACCAGTAAAATAAGTGGTGAATCTTGTTTCATTCAAATCTTCCGCTTCATACATAGGGTCAGCTTTATATTGTCATATCTCTCAATTTGTTTCATCATCTGTCAAATCAACATTCTCGTATATTTACACTAGCTTTTCCCCTACGGATTCGCTTACATTTTTAGTCACAAGATTGAATCTCCTATCTTCTCATCACATGCTCGAATGGAGTTAACCTATGACTTCATTCTCATTGTAATGTAATTTTTTTTAAATCGGTCTGAAACCGTTCAAATGCTTGGTTTTACTGTGAAGAGCCCACAGTAAGTATAACAATTAGAATTTTTGAAAGAATCTTAGATTTTGTAATTGCATTAACGTTTAAATTTTATTTTATTTATTTCAAAAAAAACTTACATTTAATTTTATAAGGTACTTAGGGTACTTAAAATCTTTGATTTTAAAGATAAATTGATTTGATCGTTGTTGATTTTGGTAGAGAACTAATACTTTCGCGAGACTTAATTATGAATTGAATAAGTAAATGGCAGACTCAAGCAGACCAATGAGGCTACCGCGTATCTGTCGTGGTCATCGAGATTAACACCAATTTCATCCAACTACGCGGTACGACGAAGACCATTGGTGGGCCGTTTTGGCATTCCTCACAAAGTTTTGCAGAGCAGCTTCTCATGATGCGAAGCTCATTCTAATATCGTAGAGGTCTCTCGTCCACGCAACTCAGATCCTCGCTATGGTTTTCTCTTATCGTATCTTTTCTTTTTTCTTTACGATATGGGGTACCTCAAATGGCTTAAAAGGTGCTCTTTAAGGTTGCCAACACATTGTCAATTCAAGAGAGGTAGAACGCAGCTCAACTGGGGAAGTACCTCCTTACAGAATACCGCAGCCAAATAACTTTATATTGTGTTCCTGCGCGTGAGTAAGGTTTCATTCGAATTTGATTTGATTTGAATTCGTTTCTGATTTGAACTTGATCCAAAATCTTACTCCCGAACAAATTCGAATTGTAAACAGGGGCTTACTCCCGAAACTGATTCGATTTTGTTTTTGATTCGAATTCGTTTCTGATTTGAACTTGATCCAAAATCTTACTCCCGAACAAATTCGAATTGTAAACAGAGATCAACTTACGTTTGAGTGATATCAACGTCGTTAGCTTTCAATCTTTGAAAACCACATTACTTATATCTATATCTTTGTCTTTAGATGCTCCAGAACTGGTAGTTCTTACGACAGTGAAACTGGTGCCTCTTCGGTTCGAGCTGGAATACTTAGTACAGTGCATTGCCACCTGGTCGGAGAAGAGTGACTTGGTGTGGCATGTCATCAAGGTGGTGTTCATTTACACGTGAGTATAATATCAGGAGCATGGTAAAATACTCCTCTATTTAAAAGGGGAATTCTTATTCACGTTGCCCACTTGCCCATGGTTTGCAGTCCAGCGGTTCTTCGGACGGAACCCGTATATATGCAAGTGCATATATACGGGTTCCGTCCGAAGAACCGCTGGAAGTAAGTGATTGAGCAGGCCATATTGCTCTTAAAGCCTCAGGGACCATATACAGGACGATCTCCACGAAATGGATAGATGACTCACCAATATGAAAAACTTTTTAATGGGACCAATTAATGATGAATAAAATAATAAAATCGTTAAAAACCTAAAAATGCGAAATAGTGTAGTTATCAAATAAAAAACTCTTCAAGGGTATTGAGCCGAATCAATGGGGATCTTGTGGTACCATACTATTTAATGGACATACATTCTAAATCCAGATTGAGCATAGAAGCTGTTCACGCGTCGAAAAAAATAGCCCGAAATAATGTTTTATATTAACATTTCTTCCGATTTTAATTAGAATAGTTTAACTGATGATATCAGTGATGAACGTCACAGTGATAAGCAGAATGACGCAGAGAAAACTTAGCTGTCACGTTCACCAGCAGCAGCGTAGTCTGGCGACGCTCTATCTAGATATATCTATTTCTATGATAATAGTATGATACGGTAGGCAAAGGCTACATTGCAGAAATTTTATTTGACGTAGAATATTACATCCAATGATTTTTTGCAAGCATATACAAACTTTGCAAGCTTTTATTCCCCTTTCCTTAAAATTTATTAAAAGGAAAGTTGTTAATGTTGTTAAACGGAAGTTACTAAGTATTTAAAATGTAACGAAGGGTCGGATATGTAAGCTAAACTTTATGAATAAGGTTCGCCATTTTAAAGATTCGGGAATGAAAAATACTATAAGTTTATTTCATAAAATCTGACTTCATTAGCCAGTCAAGTTGAAATAAATGGAATGCTGACGCGCCGATCCCATAGAGAGAATTCTAAAGTTCTGCGTTCCGCATTCACTATTGTGCACACAGGAAGTAGTCTGAGTTCTAGAGTTCTGCAATATTCGCTACCAATTACACATCATACACTCTTTTTACTTTCAAAGGCGCCGCATAGATTACAGTGACCGCGGAACGCAGAACTCTGAACGCAGAACTCTAGAAATCTCTCTGTGGGATCGGCCTAGTTTTAGGGTTAAAAGAGGAACCCTTAGAGTTCCGCTCCGTTCCGTCTGTCTGTTCGTCTGTCATAGCGCTATATTTCAGCAACAACTAATGCTATTAATTTGAAATTTGGAATGCCTATAAATATTGCTTACAAGGGTTACTAGATTAGGTTATTGGGGTATCATATGAAAGGGTTTTGTATGTACATAACAAAACAGGTTTTTATTTTCTTATATATGGTGTACTTTTTGACTTAGATTGAAAAATGCAAAAAAAAAACATTCCCCACCTTATCTCCGAAGTTTGCAAAGCGAAATATCTGAAATAATTACAATTGATATACATGTAAGTGAATATTACAGGAAAAATAGAACAAAGTTTCTATCCAGCAGTTTCTAGAAAGGAAATCTACAACAAAGTTTCTAAAATTACAAAATAATCGTTGAAAAAAAAAATGTTTTGCGATCCAGTTTTTTACTATAGTTATGGCCCAAACCAAGAAATATACGCCCAAGGAAGGTCGGAATCCTCGGTGAACGAGTCAGACTCAGACTCGCACTTATTTGGCTTTATTTATTTGGACTTGATTAGTCACTTGGCTCAATGATCCATTTTCATGAACATAAAAAAAAGTGGGAAGCCAATATTCCAATGTAGAGCTGTAGTGCAATTCTGTTCTTTTTTGACAGCTGACGACGACGACGTCCGTCGTCGCGGTCTATTCTCTATACATTCGTAGTGCGGTGCTACATTTTTCAATTGGTCAATTAATTAATGTTTAATTTTAGGAAGCTCCTATTAAGGTCGTATTATGTATCCATTATAAAAAAAAAACCTGTCACTTTGTGGATCACTTTCATTTATGATAGTTTCTGTGTAATGTTATGATATTTGAAGTAAGTATGTTTTATTACAAATTATTTATTATAAATCCAAGACTGTTCTTTGTCGAAATCAGTCAAAAACAAAGGCCCAGTTCAGCAGAGGACATCTCGTGACAGAATATGATGATGATATTAATTTTATAGTGGTTACAGAGTTGGTATACATATTTCAGATATCTGCAGCTCGGATAAGTCATATTATGGGCATCCTTAAATCAGCCAATGATGAAGATATCTTGGAAAAACGTCGTCAAGCTCAACAGTTGAGACTTTTGGCGAGTAATTCTTTAACTATTCTTGTTGAAATAAACATTGATTAAATTGTGCACAGCACTACAAAGTCAATGCATTTTTATTTACTGGAAATGCTAAAATTCTTCCAAATTCTATATAGAAGTCTTTGATATCTGGCTTATTTTTATTATTCCTTATAAAAAAATACCTCGTCAATTTAGTAGTATGTACTTACATACGAGTATGTTATTAAACATTATTCGTGAAAAAATGTTAATTGTTTCAATATTTTCAAAATATGGGCGCTATATCTAGCTTTCTTTTTGTGAAGTTTAAGTCGTAATATTAAGATAAAGTTAAACCAATGAATAGCCTTCATATTAAACCTTTAAAATTGGTATATTCAGTACATTAAAGTTTTACTAAAATATGAAATAAAATTAGCCTTTATCTAGTTTCCATATCATAAGTTTGCTTAGCTTGGGATTACGACTCAGATCATTAAAATAAATGAAATCCACTCGCAGAGCGCAGTTGATGTTTACAATACACCTTCCAGCCCATTTTAATTCTTTTGACCTATTCAAGTATTCAATTGTTTCGACATGCAATAGTCCGGGAGGTACTGATGCATTTTAGGTAGTATTAATATGCCGATCGATGGCCATCTTTTTCAATAGATCTTGAATGACTAATATGTGAACCACGCATCAGCGATGCACCCGCGGTGGGTTTAGGATTGGAAGGTTACGGCAGGGGTAAACTTTTTTTTTTACAAATTCATGCGAGCAGCTGACGCGTGTTCCCCCCTCCACCATGCAGCAGACGATTTTTTTCAGCTCAGTATTATGTCAAATACTTATGAAACAAGTTTGAGCCGGCGTACTATGTCTTTTTTTTTACTGGGAGTGGCTGATGACGGATGTAGAAGACTTGAGCACTTACTTGAGCAGACGGTCGGTTCACTTATTAGTCATATAAGATCAACTATACATTTCAACGTCAGCCGGCTTACTATGACTTTTGTGTTTGCAACGCTACCTCCCGGACTAACCGTCACAACGGAGTCGTCGTCGGTTGCTGTCAAAAACGTTTCAGAATACCAAAGCAGTAATTTATTATTAACTCTCGGCAAGTCTTAGATTTTTCTAATTGACATTAAGAATTATTTCGTTACAGAGAGTGACAAATGGTTTCTCATAAATTTTGTGCTAAAAGACGCGTACCTTTTCATCGACAATTTAAATAAAAATATTTTTTAAGGATGTAAATAGAGATGGTTGGATTGTTTGAAAGATAAAACGAGTAAGAAAGGAGTGAATGGTGTTGATTCAGTTGTTTAAAACTAAACTAAATTAAGTATCACTATATCTCTTTCTAACAAAGAACATAAGAAAAGGATGTAAGAAATGTTGTCCTGTCAAATTAGTCCAATGCTTGTTTCAAATTTAGTCGCCATCTATCGCTGTTACGTCTAAAAACCCGCAAATTAAAACGGCAAAGACTAATTTGATAGCTTTACATATGTTCTATCCTTTTTCAATAATGTTTATAAGAAAGAGATGTGATGTGACTAAAATTAGTTTAGTGCGATTTACAACAGAATCGGCACCAATGCAATAACGGATAACGGATAGAAAGCCAATAGAAAGGCAATAACGGATAGAAAGCCGAATGGCAGTATCGACTCAAAAGAATTGGGAATGGGGCAGCTTTAATAAAGTTTTGTTTTCAAGATCTAATGTGTCACGTGAGGATCAGTCAGATGCAATAGCTATCCCAGGTTAAGGATGATCAAATGAACATAGGATTGTTCTCAAGTCAAGTTGTGTCACGACTGAAGCGATTTGATTGAGCGTTGAATACAAATACTGTTTTCTTCTACAGAATCCCTCTGCTACTGATGACAGTAGCATATCATCAGATCGTGAGGGTGTTATGGAGATCTGAGAAGATCCCTGGGCAGGCTGAGACAATTAAATTGGCTCCAGCGGAACAGAGTAAGTGCTTCTTAATTTTATTTCATCATCAGCCTATAATGTCCCACTGTTGAGCACAGACCTCCTTTCACAATTGAGGGTAAAAGGGAATGGGCAGATACTCCACCACGCCTGCCCATTACGGAGGCTCAACTAGTGGTCAACCTACTGTTGGAGTTTTCAAGCCGCCTAAGAGGGCTCCAACTAGCTTAACGACTATTACAATTAAGCGATAACCGGGACCAACGGTTTTAGGTGAATGGGAAATTTTGGGTGGCTACACTTTCTCACTTAAGAACGGCTCGACCGAAATGGCTGTTTTTTTGTAGTCAAGGTTTGTAAGAAAAAGTTTTTTTTTTAATCCACCGTATGAGTTCGTTTCACCCGGACGACACCGGGAAAGAACAGCTAGTTTAGCTATTAGTAGAATATGAAGGTAGTTGAATAATTATTATCCTATAATGATATATCTTCAATGCTCTCCTGATCAATGATAATTCATTTTATTAGTTACCTACTTTCACAGGTTTTCTTTCAGTATATGAAGTTAAGTTTGTTAACTGTGTTAAATAGTAAAAAAAACAACGTTATTTAGTACCGCTACGGTACCATCGATCAGTTCAACAAAATCACTCCTTGGCCCTGATTATGTTGTTTAAAACTAAACTATTTTAGTCTCACTATGTCTCTTTCTAACAAAAAAACATAAGAAAGATATGTAAGAAATTTAGTCCTGTAAAATTAGTCCTATGCTTGTTTTCAATATAAATTTAGTCGCCATCTATCGCGGTTACGGCTAAATACCCGCAAATGAAGACAGCTTTAAATATGTTCTATCCTTTTTCAATAATGTTTGTAAGAAAGAGATGTGATGTGATTAAAATTAGTTCAGTGCGATTTACAACAGAATCGGCACCTTTATCGACTCATAAATTCCGCCATCGACAAGGCTTCTACGTATAAAATGTAATCATATTTTATTAGACTTCATGGCAAGCAAAGATAACAAAACTTAACGCTAAGCATAATGT